>OX940803.1:2224390-2824390 GCA_954870605.1 Acer campestre | reverse complement strand
AAATAATATGATTTTTTATTTTTTATTTTTTATAAATTGAGTGTGTTAATAATTTAAGAGGATTTATAATTAATATGTATTAAAATGAATATATTCATTTCAATGAGGGTATTATTGGCATTACGATGGGTGCTTATAGTAATATTTATTTTTTAAATTTTAGACACTGTGTACTTATAAGTTTTATGAGACCATCTCCAACCCTCAACTCCAATTTGTTGCAGCTTTGCTCCAAAATATAACAACTTTCACACTTCCATTTCCAACCTATTGCACTAAATCATACTCTAAAAATAATATTCTCTTACATATTCTCTCTCAACCAAACAAAAACAATGAAACAATTAAAAAAAAAAAAAAAAAAAGTAGTGCTACAAAGCAGCACAAAAAGGCTTGTGTCGCCAGATTTGGCGATAAAAGAAGAGGAGTTGCACTCTGGCGCAAAGGATAGCACCTGGGTTAGAGAAGAAAAACTATGCCACAATACATATTAGTGTTGCCATTGGAGATGCCCAGAGTGGTAATATCTGCACCCATAATTTTAACTAATAGGTCGGAAGTATTAAATTATATATAAATTGATGGGTGGAAATATATAAATTTCTTTCAATAACAAAAGACTTTTTACCGGCCAATGTTGCTCGGTGGCAAAGAGTGCTTATTTAATTGATAAAATTTATTGACAATTTCAATTCACTTATTATTATTGTCTATGACTAAATTTTATATAATTACATTTATCTAGATCTTTTAATATGTTTATTTTGGCAAAATTCATCTTTTAAATTTGTAAGATCATAACATTTGATATGATTTAACAGTAAATGACATTCAATAACAGTAAATTTGTAGTTTTGTCTCAGTATTGTTTAGAGTAGATATTCCAGCAGTGCGTGTAGGGATGGGCGTTTCCCCATGAGGCCCCATCCCCCATGGGGTTTTGGGGGCAAATTTTGCCCCCAAATGGATTTTGAGGGTGAGGGTGAGGGTGAGGGTGGGGGTGGGGGCAAAGTTTGCCCCCAAACATATTTTGAGGGAGGTGGTGGGGGTACCTTCCCCCAAACCCAAAACCCCATTAGACCCCCCAAAATAATATATATATTATTTTTATTTATATATAAAAATTTTAACAATTAAAAAAAATTATAAATTATAATATTAAATTATTAAAATTAAATGTTATGGTTGTTCATTTATAAGGTGTAATTAACCCCCAAAATAATATATATATATGTATTATACAATTATTTTGTATTGTATTTTTATTATGTTTTTATTACTTTTCAGATTGAAAATTTAAAATTTAGAATTGAAAAGGAAATGAAATGGGGGAAATGGGTTTTAGGGGTGGGGGTGGGGGAACCTCCCCCCAAAATGTCCCCCCCATTGGTTCCCCCAAATGGATTTTAGGGGAGGTGGTGAGGGTGGGGGTGGGGGTGGGGGTACCCTCCCCCGCCCCATTGGGCCCCCACGCCCATCCCTAAGTGTGTGTAGTACTTAATTTCGTATTGCTTAGAGTAGATATACAAGCCGCGTATATAGTACCTAATCTTGAAATTTCGCATTGGATCCCCAACTCATTTGGCGCCATTTTTATTTCGTGCCAGATCCTCGACTCGTTTGGCGCCATATATTTTAAAATAAAATTTTAAAAACAGAAAATATTAACTTTTTGCATGGTTAGTATATATATGTATATGTTTTTTTAGGAGAAAGGACTGATTGTGTTAATGTTTTTTTTTTAAGAAAGTCTAACCGTGCTATTAAGAACACGATTTCTTCTATATAATTGTAATTTTAAAAATTAAATTGTGTATTTCTTTCTAATTTTCCGTAAATTCAAATTCCAGAATCAAATTTAAATAACCAAAACTAGAAGAAAACACTAAATTTCATAATATGCAATTAATAGCAAAAAAGAAAAAGAAAACAATGACAAGTTAAAATTGGTTCAATTACCCACCACACTCACATCAACGGGTTGTAATTTCGAATCATGTTCACTTTTCTCTAATTATTGATTTAAGAAAATCTCGACAAGTTTCGATAAATCCGACTTTAGATTAAAAATAAAAATAAAAATAATAAATAAGCCATGAAAATGAATAGAGGCAATTTGGTAAATTGACAACAAGAAAATCAGACCCCCACCCCACCCTCACCTTCTCGAATAAAAAAGCGAGAACATTGAACCAACCCGTATCGCTCCATTCCTTTGGTTAGGGGGACGAAACGAAAATCCATAGATAGTTAGATATATTGAGAGAGAGAAAGAGAGAAATCAAATCCAAATCCAAAAACAAAAAACCAAACCCAAAAACAAAGAAAAACGAAATTCAAAATCTTTCCATATTCATTTTACATTCCATCTATGGAGAGCAGGTAGCTGCAGCCATATAAATTTTTTCGTTTGGCTTCTCCTTCCTCCTCTCTACCACCACACCACACCACACGACTTTTCCCCCTCCTCCGATCCCCTCCATTCTTCTTCCCATGCGGCGAGGCAAAACCACCGCACCCACCACCGCCACCAAGCCGATAAACCACGCGCCTTCCGCCGCTGCTAAAAATCAATCTGAAATAAGATTCCGTGGCGTCAGGAAGCGTCCTTGGGGCAGATTTGCTGCCGAGATCCGAGATCCCTGGAAGAAGACCCGTGTCTGGCTTGGTACCTTCGACTCCGCCGAGGACGCGGCTCGTGCCTATGACGCCGCCGCACGGTCCCTCCGTGGACCTAAAGCCAAGACTAATTTTCCGTTGACGGTTTCTTCGTCTGATTATCCTGTACTTTTACAACATCAACAGCAGCAGTCTCGAAATGGGTTTTGTAAATTCGATAACGTTCAGGTCAACAGACCGACGACCAGCGGCATGAGCAGCACCGTGGAGTCGTTTAGCGGTCCCAGGGCGGCGGTTTCAAGTCATCATGCCGCGGTGGCGGTGCCTCGTGTGCAGAAGAGGATCGTGCAGCCGGTCGCGCCGGATGATTGTCACAGCGATTGCGATTCGTCGTCGTCGGTTGTCGATGACGGCGACGACTGTGTTCTCTCTTCTTCATCCAGAAAAATCTTTCCTTTCGATCTGAATCTGCCACCTCCGATGACGATGGACGTTGCCGACGACGACGATGGTGATGATTTTCGAGCTACTGCTTTGTGTCTCTGATGATTACTTTTTTCTCTTTTTTTTTTTTACTTTATTGATATGTTTTTTATGTGTTCGTTTTCTTAAAGTTTCTGTTTTTCTCGGGAAAATTATTATTATGACGATGATGAACAAAAAAGAAGAAAAAAAAAAGAACCAAAAAAAAAGAAAAGAAAAAGAAAACTGGGTATGAGAAATTTTATGATAAAAATCTCTACTTTGTTAGATTATGTGTAGATTAGTGTTATTGTGCGATCTGGGGTTTCTTCAAAAACTTGCATTAGCTTCTGCTACATGTCTGTATCGTTTAAAATTTTTAGATCTTTGTCATGGAAGATGTGGATTGGATCTGTAGTTTTTATTTACTCTATCGAAGATCAGACATCATCCATCTTCTTTCTCTTTGTACAAACACATTTTCTAAATTAAACCAAAAAAAAATAAATTAACATTTCTAGTTTCTATTGATCTATTATTATTCTATACATTTCTTCTGCTTTGTACCAGTATACAGTATATATCATTGTGTTCTTGTTTGTTCCTGTTTTTAATGTTGGATGGTTGTGGTGGGTAAGGATAGTATTTTGATATTATGGCATTCACCATTGAAATGTATGTGAGTTGTTGTAGTGGTTAGTGGAGGAGGAGGAAGAGGAGGAAGAAGAAAGTAATTGTTTGGTGAGAAGGCAAGCATGTTGATAGGGTTTTTGATAAGAGCCATTTATTGCACATGTGATGTGGATTCTTGTACACACTAGAGGTGACCATCTTGGGCATCTAATATGATATATCTATCCCACCCAAATGATTTCAAAGTTCAAAAACACTTTGTTCAGCTTCCCTTCCTTTGTTGAAGGGTGTACACTTTAACACTTGTTTTGGGGTTTTCATCTTTTTGTTTTGATTTTGAGGGATTTTAGAGGTCAATTAGATATCCCACCCAAAGTTTTCAAAGTCCCCCAAATGACTTCAAACACTTTGTTTAGTGCCCCTTCCCTTGTTGAAGGGTGGGTTTATACACCAACACACTTGTTTGGTTATCTAAGAGATTTCAATGGGCGGTGTAATTCAAGAATCTTTTTTTTTTTTCTTTTTTTTCTTTTCTATTCGGTTGTTTTTTTTACTTTTTTGTTTGGATTTTGTGGGGTTTCGATGAGTTTCAGGCACTTGGTTTGTATTTTAGTTGAAGGGTAAGTGAGATTGGTAAAAATGTTAACCTAATGCTCTACTTTGGTTGGCATTTGCTTTGTTGAATTTTGAGGTGGTTGTTGATACAAAATTGTATATTTTTTCTTGGATTCTCCTCCTGATGGAACTTGGAAGTGTCTTTGTGTTCACGTTATCTGTTGTTTTCCACTCTTTTTCTTTTGTAAGTAGTCATTTTGATTGATTTACTGTCAGAATTACAACCCAAATTCATTAATCATTATTAACCATTATTCAACCATGGAAAGAAAAAAAGAAAAGATGAAGAAAAAGGAAGAAAACCCTAATTATTTCCACCACCTTTTGATGCCATGAGACCTTGAATAGATCTTCAAAGACAGCATGTCAATGTGTCTACTTCATCTTTGATTTTTGTTTTTCCCTTTAATGGACTACTTCATGCTTAAAAGAAATTGATTACTTGTGTTCTCATGGAGTAGGTTTTGAAAATGTAGGCTCTCTCTCCTTTCATGACCCTCAAAAGGTAAAAAAAAAAAAGAAAAGAAAGAGAAAGAGAAAGTGTAGCCCCTCATCAAAGTAATGTTTTCATTGACCTCTCCATGCTTGCTTTGGTGGGTTCTCTCTACTTCTCTCATTTATAGAAATCAATCTTAGGTTTAGATTTTGTGCTGATATAAATTTTATTTAGTACCATGTGTTACAAAATATGTACATCTATATAGCCATATAGGACACTTATATCAAGTATCAATCGGTGGACGTAATTTACGTCAATCCAAACGTAAATTACGTCAAGGGGTTTGCACTTGATTTTATTTTATTTTATTGGTTTTCCCTTAAAGAAGAAGAAAAGCTTGATGGTAATTCGGCATGAAGTAATATTCAGCAAATAAGCTTTTGTCATAGACAAATAAAAATAAATAAAAATAAGGGTAATTATCAATCTATCCCCTATAGTTTACCATATTCTCCATTTTCCCCCCTATAGTTTCAAAATTCTCCAATTTCCCTCCTCCCATGCCTATTTTTATAAGATGAAATTGGTTGTATTTGTGCATGGGAGGGGGGAATTTAGAGAATTTTGAAACTAGAGGGGGAAAATGGAGAATATGGAAAACTACAGGGGGGAGAATAATAATTTCCCTAAAAATAAATAAAAAATAAAAAAAATTATAAAACATAAAAAGCAATCTCTCTCTATCATCACATCTTTATCCATATTATAATGTTGTTGGTCATTATATAAACATTATATGAAGAGAGAATGTGAGAAGCCATTTGCTGCCAATTGCTTGTTTTAAACAATTTGTTTGCAAGATGTCCTGCCTTTATTTAGCATATTGTCCCCCCACCTTACAAATATATTTCTCTAGGAAGCACGGATACTTCATTTGGTGGAGGTAACTCGTATCGAACTCGTATCCAGTTCCGATACTTCCTGGATACTTCAGGATACGTATCCGATACACCAAATGGCGTATCCGTTGACTTTTTTACAAGTTTGACTGGAGGATACTTAGAGGATACTTGGAGGATACTTGGCGGATACTTCGCGGATACTTCGAGGATACGTTTGGGGCAATATTATAATTATTTTAGTATAAAACGGGGTTAAATTATAATTTCAAAATTTTAGGGGTCAAAATGAAACTGTAAAGAAATTTTGGCTTTAATTCCATTGACATGAAGAATAACAGGATACTTGAGATTACAAACCTTTCACTTGATGAATCAGAGTTAGATGCCGAATTATTTAGATCCTTTAACAATATGAATAATGATAATGAAGTTAATTAGGAATTTAGTATCTATTTTATGAGTTTATTTTATGTATTATTTGGATTTTGTAATATACTATAACTTATGTGATGTATGTTTTATTTGGATTTTCAATTTTGTAATATGTTACGACTTAATTTGGATATTGTAATATGTTAAATTGTTATGGCTTAGGTTGTTATGTGACATGTTTTATTTGGATGATTGGATATGAATATGTTTTTATTTTTGAATGAATTATCAAATATCTTTTTATATATTCTTATTTTTTAAAAATATAAATATATATTATTTTAATTGACGTATCCTGACGTATCCGTATCCTAGTTTTTGAAGATTTACCGTATCCCCGTATCGTGCCGTATCCGTATCCCGTATCCGTATCCGTATCCGTGCTTCCTTGATATTTCTCCAATTGTCCTCTCTTAATTTAAAAACCCAAATGATGTATATATTAGGGAAGGATTTTTAATATTTTTATTGCCCACTTTCATGTTTATGTTATAAATAATTAAATTGTTTTGAAATCCATTAAAAAAAAACACACACACACGCATAATCAATCCTATCCCATTATAAATATACATGCACTGATATTTTTATTTTTCTTTTGATTTAGACAATAAATATAATAAATATTTTTATATTTCTTATAGGATGAGCATCACGGACGTGACATCCGTACTTGACCGCACTAATAGTGCAAAACCCTTAGAATGATCGAATTAAAATCATTAAATTACAATCTTTCAGGTTGGAAACAGGTTAACAATTATAAAAATAATATAAAAATATATATTTATTATATTTATTGTCTAAATCAATACAATAAATATATTTTTATAATAAATATTTTTCTTTTATAGTATCTTTATAGTTATTAACTTATGTCACTATCCTATTAAAAAAACCTAACCGTTAAAAGAATACACGGTTTTTGTAAACATAAATTAAAAAAATTAAATTCTATTTCACTAACAAGGATTCCTGATTAATAAAAGCGTCCTAAAAATCGAGTAATTGTTGCGGTATGTAACTTGTAAGGCATAGAATTGGGTCTATCTTGGTTGGGTTCAATTTTTGACCCGTTTCGGATAGACCCGTGAGCTTATTGGGCCGATTCCAACTGCAGGCCCAAATATCCAATTATAGGCCCAAATTCTCAAGCCAGCAAGCAATCTAGCATCTCCATTCTCCAGCTCATAGAAACGATTTGATTTCTTTTCCAGAAAGAATGAAATCGATGGTCCAAAGTCACGCACAAACTCGAATCCTCACTTTAGCACCAAAAATGTCCCTCCCAAACTCAGAAATTTCGTTGTTGGTTTCCAATAACCTCCTGTAACCTGTTGTTGTCGTCTTGAACTCGACGATTCAGCTTGAGCTGACCCAGTTGAGTACCGAGTCAAATGCACCATGCAGCGACTGAGAAGCAGTGGGACTTCACTTTTTGGTTCAATAGCTGCGCCCCAGATAAAGAAGAAAGCTGTTAACACATGGGGTGCTGTTCAAGACACCTACTTTTCAACAAAGGTACTTCCTTTATCTCTTTTAGGGTTTTGTTTTCAATGTTGTTGATTGTTTCATTTTTATTTTTTGATTGGTTTCTTATAGGGTTTTTGTTTTTCTAAATTTTGATTGTTTCATGTTTTTTCTTTAGGATATATTTGAGAGGCATAGGGTGGTGTTTACAGTTGGAACTTCTATAGCATCAGTTGCCACAGCATGGATCGGTGGGTTTCGCTTTATTTTGAATTTTTGTTTTGTTTTGTATTGTGTTCAATTTCATTTGAACTAGGTATGATCTAATTAGAATTTACTTATAATGGTGGTGCAGGGTATTCTATAAGGTACCATCATCAATCAAAAGTTGATCAAAGGCTTGAATCAATAGAAAAAGCTGTGAGTATTTGCTGCATTGCGTAATGTAATGCTTAGAATTCTTGGATGCCTTGTATTTATAACTTTAGATTTTGTTTAGTAGTTGTCTAACTTAAAGGGTTCGGATATTGACACCCATAAATATGATAAGCACACCCGTATAAGTACACCCATATCTAAAATTTAAAATTAAAACATTACTAGAAACACCCATCTTAATGCCAATAGTACCCTTATTTAAATGAATGTTTTCATTTTTATACAATTTGTTTATAAACCCTCATAAGTTATTTACACACGCAATTTTACAAATGCACAACTCCTACACAATTTTTTAAACATAAATTGACAATTTTTACTCCATCAAAACCGGATAAAGAATTGAAAAATTATACAAAAGAAAGAATAAGAATGGACAAAATACAAACTGCAAGGAAAGAGAGCATCATCAACTAATCGAAAATCGATTAAAGAATCACATATCAGTATCAAGTATCAACCATCATTGGTGCGCATGTAATGGCCTTTGTCTTGTTATATACTTTACATTGTTATTCTGCTTGACTTAGAATTTTCCATTCCATTATCACTTATCAGTATCAAGAGTTCCTCAACCATCAGGGTTGAAACTTCAAAGAGGCAGACTAGTTGCACTCTTCAGACATCACGGCTTGCAACATCAAATATTTAGAGTAAATTGTTCTATTATTGGTTTTAATATCAGATTTATTAAATACTAAAATCAACGAGATTATGAAATTTTGTCAAAACAAAATATATTCTCGAAGGGGTCTCGAAGCCCCTTTGATAATGGTATAGGGCTTCTCCTTAGATGCTAGGAAGGTTGGGACTAAGGAAATTAGGTCTCCAAAGACTAGGAGCTGATTCAGCTCACCTCCGCTCGTCGGCCACCAGATGCGAAATGACTCCAGGTGATGATTAGGTCCACCTTTCCCCTTACCCTAAGTAAGGCGGATCCTACATCTGCATGCACCTTCTGCAATTAGCTCAACCAAGATTTTATTACTTTAAGTTATATCTATTAGAAATTTTTATCATATTCAGATTCATTAGCATATGCCCAATTAGCCTTTTGAAGCACTACGTTGATCTTCTGTTCTTCTCATTCTAAATAAAGTTTAGGGGTCAAAAGAAAGAAAAAAATTAGGGTTTAATTAGTTTTTTATTTTTATTTTTATTTATTTATTTATTATTGTTTTTTAAAAAGTGATGTAGTTGAAGATATGAGTGTAATTAATTGGTGTAAATGGTATTATTTTTTTTTATAATTAAACTAGTTTGTCCTTATTGGTAAATTCTTATTAAGATATTTTTGTAATTAATTTTTTTATTAAAATATGGGTGTGCTTAACATTTTTATGGGTGTCAATATCGGTTCCCTAACTTAAAGTATTTCGGATCGTGTTAATGTTCTGAATAATTGTTTTGTGTAAAGCTAATTATAGAGATTCTATCGTATTTGGGTGGTTGCAGCAAGTGAATATGGAAAATGATTGTTTGGAGTATAATATAGAGGATATGTCACTGTATAGAGTTGAACCATAGAATTGAGTTTTTGTCCCCTTAGGCCGAACTCTTCCTCTCGTTTGTCTCTTGTGTTGGTTGTGACAGCTGAATTTACTGTTTCTTTGATTCATGGCAGTTGAAAGACAATTCTCAGCTTGGACACGCTGAAGTTAAAAAGCTGGTTGATCCTGGATCCAGCGCTGCTGCTATGATTGCCACTGCTGGAACCACTTTAGTTATTGGGTTTGCATCTAACTTTCGTTTTCTTGTATTTGATATATAATCTCTCTATTTTCTTGAAATTTAAAAGCGAACACTTTAAGGGTTATGGCCTTTTGGTTGCTTTATAAAATTTATATTTAAGAAGTTTTTGCCATTCAACAATTGTTATTGAGTACCAAAATGAGGATCTTAAGAAGAAAAAGTAGTGAGACCTTTGGAAGGGAATGACAAATGATGCATTTGTGAGAATGTAGAGGTGAATAGGTGATACCCATTGAGAGTGTGATTGGTGACAGTCGATTAGGATGATTCTTCCTTTTGCAGCGATGATCAATGTGATTGGAATTCAATTCAAGATGAAATTTATGTTTCTGATTTTTATAACAATAGGTTAAGTTAATTTTCAGTGAAGATGTACTAAGGTTAATGGACAGCAAAGCTTTTTTCTTCATCACCTCCCCAAAGGACAATTGCTTTCTTTATAGGGTCGTAGAGGATGCTAAGAAATATTGCATTTATGTTTTATTATTTGTTGTGGCCCTGGATGGTCGTGTTTTGATTTAAAATTATATACTTAAAGAAAGCACAAATGGAGTAGACAGATTATAATCATCAATATATTCTTGCCATACCTTTAAAATGTTGTAGTTTTAATATATATTCTTTTAAATGACTGTATTATGATTCGACTTTTCACTAGTCAATTGAAAGAAGTCAAATTCTACTTATGGGAATTGCTCATTTACCCCTTCTGTTGGAATGCAGTTATGGCTTGGGCTGGCGAGGTGGAAGATGGTATGCTACTAGGAAGTTCAGAAGGGAGCAGATGAAGTTGCTAGGGCAAATAAAACCTAAAAGGTGGCAGTTAGCGAAAATAAATCCTATAGGGTGGCAGTTTCAGTTCCTTAGAAGACCGTTAACTAGATCCAGAGCGTCAGAATCTTCTTCTACGAAAACATCTGAAAAGACTCTCAAGGATAGTACGACAGCACATAATCCTGTAAAAATTCATCAGTCTTGTTAGCATTTATAAATGTGATAGCAACTATCATAGTATATTGATGATTATTCACTTTAAAGAAGAAAGAAAAAGAACAAATATACGTTGTTTAGATCCGCTTCCCTGTTTTTTTTTGTTCGGCAAACCTTGAGAGAACTCAAGGTGATAAGGATGGTTTATATCCTTGTTTTTGTACTGGCATAAGTGGCATTCATTGAAAAAAGGAATATAATTTGATTGTTTCACAGTATACCTTTGTGGTTTTGTACTTTATTTTCACATCAAAATGTTAAGGTGTTATATTTTTCCCAATCATGAAGGAACACAGGCAATTGCAATATGATTCGTTCTTGGAGAACATGACAGTAGATGAGCTCTCATGTACTGAAGAAAAAAAGTCGCAGAATAAAACAAAAGAACTCTTTTATTTATTCTTTTTCTATTGATTTGATGAAAGCAAAGCATAGACTTCTACGTTCCCCGACATCTTTTGAAACTAGATTTGGGTTAATGCATATGTTTTGGCTTATATATTTGCCTGATTGGTTGGCCTTGTAGCTGTCTCTGATTGAAAGTTACGTAGAATTTCTTGTTCTAATGGAATCATGACATTGATGAAATCTAAAATTCATTATCCTGTTTGATTATTTAATTCATAAGATGAAGATATCAGACCCCACCAGAAGCCTTGTTAAAAACACTTGGCTTTCTATAGCTATACATCTCCTACGACATTTGAGCGTTGTTGGAGCAGGCAGGATATTAACATAACATGCCTTTAACATTCATATTTCTAGTGATTCTCTTGTCTGGTTCAGCTGTAGCCAGCAGCCAGTTGTTTCCACAAAAGGCTCAGGATGGTACGGATGCATTGGCTGCAGCAACTGATGATGGCATATGCATTACATTGGTGAAGACACAGGGCTATGCTTGTGAAGAACATACAGTAATATGACTAAATCCATTATTGATTGTCTCTTTATATGAAGTTTTGAAGTTTATGACTACTGATTACTGAAATGTGATGCAATTTTGATCGGTTTTAGGTAACTACACAAGATGGTTATATTCTCAGCATGCAGAGAATTCCGGTGGGGGGTTCAGGTGGGGTGCCTGGAAAAAAGCCTCCAGTTCTGTTACAGCATGGTTTATTATCGGTTAGTAACTTTGACACGATAAGTTTTCGGTTTCTGGCAAATCATCAGCTTGATATATAACTTGTGACTGTCTGGTGCCAGGATGCAGCAACATGGCTGATATTACCTTCAGACCAGGCTTTGGCATTTGTCTTGGCTGATAATGGCTTCGATGTATGGTTGGCCAACACACGAGGGACTAAATATAGCCATGGACATACACCTCTAAGTGCCAATGACTCGGTTATTTTCTGTCGTCTAGATCATTAGATTTTGTTTTCCTTTTAGTTGATCATTGTCCTTATTGTACTAAAGGTTTTTCTTTGGTTTCTAGAGTTATTGGAATTGGTCATGGGATGAATTGGTAACTTATGATCTTCCTGCCATGTTCCGATATGTGTACGAGAAGACAGGACAGAAACTACATTATGTTGGTCATTCACAGGTGAGTTTGACACACATTCTACTGCATACAATGAAGATGTACTAATTTTTTTTTTTAATTTTTTTTTCACAGGGGACTTTGATTGCTCTGGCTGCTTTATCCAAAGACAAAACACTTTTAAATATGTGGAGATCAGCTTCCTTGCTTGCCCCGTTGGCCTATGCAGGTAAAATGACCTCCCAGCTCACAAGAGCTGTCGCTGAGGACGTTATTGCCAATGTAAATACTACTTCCCTCTACCTGCATGTATTGATTTTTCAGTAGGATGGAACTCTCTATGTATTGGCCTTTATCTTTTGACAGGTACCATACTGGTTAGACGTTCAAGAATTTGTTCCACTTGGGTAAATTCCAACCTTTCTTCCTTGCCATCACTGAATTTGTAGTACTGCTACTCAGTTTTGATGAATTAGACTTGGAAACATTTTCATTTTTGCTACTCAAATCCGGCAGGACAGCTGCAATCCAACTTATTCTGGATGCCTGCAAGAAACCAGGTGTCGATTGCAGTGATTTGGGATCCGCTTTATCAGGTGGCACACACGATTCATCCTGATGAGGCAATTAGTACCAAGAATTGGAAAATTTCATATTCGATTACTGATTTTCGAAATTTTACGTGCAGGCCATAACTGCTGTCTGAACCCTTCCTCATCCATTATTTTGTTTGCCCATGAAGAGCCATCATCAACGAAGAACATTATCCATTTTTCTCAGAGTAAGCAGTTCTGAAATTCCTGTAGTACAAAGCCTGTTTTATTACTCCAGTACAATGGAACTTGAGAGTTTCGGTCTCTAGGATAAATTTATAAATTTCACCTGTTTGATTCCCTGGTTTTGTTTGAACAGTGATAACAAAAGGCACATTTGCGATGTATGATTACAACGATGAGAACGAAAATAGAAAATTCTACGGGCAACCAACTCCTCCTGCATACAAGTTGGAAAACATTCCAAATGACTTTCCTCTCTACCTGTTCCATGGAGGAGCAGATGCTCTTTGTGATGTTCAAGACGTGCAGCTCTTGCTCGGTGGCCTGAAATATCACAATCGAAACAATCTTTGGGTCAAGTACATCGACCAATATGCTCACGTAGATTTTGTCATCGGTTACAATAGTAAACAACTAATATATGATCCTCTCATGGATTTTTTAAAACTCCATTGAAGATGTACTACTTCTGAAAATAATGTGCTTGAGTTCCCTGCTTCACTTTGTTTATGTTTCATTCTGAAAATAATGTGATTCCTATTGTTAATAAAAATGAAAGCTTTGATCTCCGAATTGTCTCTCTAAACCTGTTTAGTGTATGAAGAAAAGGACCAAAACATCATTCTTGGATTCTTATTTCTCCAGCAGACTCACAGAGTGTAGAATGTATATTGAACAATTTCAAAAACAAGCAGAGGAAATTGGTATTCTCAAAATGGGTATGTGAACATACATGATGAGAGTAAGAAAAACAAGGGTTTTATTGAAAACTAACCTCTTTGGGAGGCCAAAATTGAAAACTAACCCATTTTTGAAAATATTGCACAACTAACTCTTTTGTGGCTGTTGAAAGACAATATTGCCCTTACTTACAAAATTTTCTCTTTTAACACATTATATCTCTTATTTGTTTTTACATCACTTCTCCTCTCCCATTTGCAAACATTTCATTCTTATTTCCTCATCCTCTCTCACGACCAAACCACTCCCATTCTTTTCCTTTCCATTTTTTTTTTCTTTTGTTCTCTCCTCCTTTGCAAGTAGAACTCCACCATTTACCAACTCCACAAGGTTTCCTTCCATTCTTTTGTTGAGGTGAGTTTTTTTTGACTTTTTTTTAAACTTTTGTACTTTATAATTGTCATCCATGGCCGAATTTTCTTGAATTTGTGTAATAAATCATGGGTCTTTGTTGAATTTGATGTTGTTGTGGTCAATTTAATGTTTACAAGTTGAATTTTTGTTGAATTTCGTTGAAAAAATGTGGTATTTCTTTAGGTTTCCCTATTTTTAATTAAATGTGTATTAGGGTTCTTTATTTTTGTGGAAATAGCTTACATAAGTGCAATAGATCATGGGTCTTGGTTGAATTTGATTTTGTTGTGGTCAATTTAATGTTTACAAGTTGAATTTTTGTTGAATTTTGTTGAAAAAATGTGGTATTTCTTTAGGTTTCCTTATTTTTAATTAAATGTGTATTAGGGTTCTTTATTTTTGTGGAAATAGCTTACATAATTGCAATAGAGTATGGGTCTTGGTTGAATTTGATGTTGTTGTGGTTGATTTTCCATTATAGCATTGAATCTACACAATTGAATCAATTTTTTCGAATTTGTCCAGCACTGTTTTCCTAACGGTCGTTAAGAATTTCATAACCGTCGTTAGGAATTCCTAACCTCTGTTAGGAATTCCCAACTATCGTTAGGAATTCCTAACAGTGTTTGGAATTCTCAACTGCCGTTAGGAATTTCCAACAGATGTAGGAATTCCCAACGGCCGTTAGGAATTCCCAACGGCCGTTAGGAATTCCTAACGGCCGTTGGGAATTCCTAACATCTATTGGGAATTCCTAACGGCAGTTGAGAATTCCTAACGGCTGTTGAGAATTCCTAACAGCAGTTGGGAATTCCTAACGGCTGTTGGGAATTCCTAACGGCAGTTGGAAAATTCTCAACGGCCGTTGGGAATTCCTAACAGTCGTTGGGAATTCCTAACAGCAGTTGGGAATTCCTAACGGCCGTTGAGAATTCCTAACGGCAGTTGGGAAATTCTCAACGGCCGTTGGGAATTCCTAACAGTCGTTGGGAATTCCTAACAGTAGTTGGGAATTCCTAACAATATCCGTATTTCGAAACAGTGTTTGGATTCATAGTATTTTGTAGATTTAATGTACCATGAATTTATAATATCTGTTTAGAAATTTAATTATAAGTTTCCAATGAATTTGAAAGGTGGGTGACATGGATAAAGTCCGGTTTGTTGTTTTATATGGCGGTGAATGGAGTAACAATGGTGGAAAGTTCAAATATCAATTTGGAATGTGTAAAGTAATTTCGGTTTCAAGGGAAACGACATATCAGTCATTACATGATATCATATCTCGTCTTGTTGAAGCCAATCCAAGCGAGTCGTCCATCAAAATGAAGTTCATCTTTAATTCACCCGAGGTTTTAGCACCATTTGAAGTTTTGAATGATGATGATGTGCAAGTATTTTTGTGTGAAAATTCCGATGTGAATACAAGTCGTTGTGGCTATTGTTGTTGTTTTTATGCTCCGTTAAATGCTAATGTATTTATTTGTTGTGTAATGCAAGTGTTGTGTAAAATATTTCACACTATTTTATACGCACCTATTTATGGATCTAATTGGTTGTTGTTATGAATTTAATTACTATGAAGCTTGTTCACAGAATTTATTTTGCAGCTTTTTAGGGATTTAAGTGTTGTAGACAGTGTTGTTAAGAAGGTTGTTGTTATGTATTTATTTTTGTAGACAGAATTTGTTATGACAGGTTGGTGACAGAATATGTTATGAAGCTTGTTGTTATAGATTGAACTTGTTAACAGTGTTGTTATATGTGGAATGCCCAACTGGTGTTAGGAAATTCCTAACTACAGTTAGGGAATTCCTAACATATATTAGGAAATTCCTAACACAAGTTAGGACTTCCCTGTGTTAGGAATTTCCAACTGTAGTTAGAAATTTATGACATCAGTTGGAAATTCAAACTAGTTTTATATGTAGCTTTTATGGATTTCATTGCTTATTGCTATGGATTCGTTATGACATGTTGTTGACAGAATATGTTATGAAGCTTCTTGTTATGGATTGAACTTGTTAACAGTATTGTTATATGTGGAATGCCCAACTGGTGTTAGGAAATTCCTAACATATATTAGGAAATTCCTAACACAAGTTAGGACTTCCCAACTGTAGTTAGAAATTCATGACATCGGTTGGAAATTCAAACTAGTTTTATATGTAGTTTTTATGGATTTCATTGCTTATTGCTATGGATTTGTTATGACAGGTTGGTGACAGAATATGTTATAAAGCTTGTTGTATACGGAAAGGCTTCCCACCTTCCCTTTGAGCTTGAGCATAAGGCATGGTGGGCTATCAAAACGTTCAAATAACATCTGATAAGGGTCGGTCAAAACTGAAAGCATTGTTTATTTAGTAAAGGGAGCCAGATTTTTTCAACTTTAAAACCATATATATTTTATCTTTTTCTCTACATAACTAAATAAATAAAATTTAAATTTTATCTTTATCTTTTTTAATTTTCTAACGTTTTTAATTAAATGAAACAATAAGGTTTTTTTTTTTTTTTTTTTTTATTCTTTTTTTCTTTTAACTCATGCATAACAAAATCAGGACGTACGTATAGTACTAAATCCAAAATGCCCTTACTCCTGCAGTCCTGCATAACAAAATCAGTGTCTACATATAACAAAATCAGGATTTTTTTTTTAATTTTTTTTTTATTATTATTTTTTTAACAGCCAATGGAACATTTCTCAAATGGAGCAGTCATCATCATCATCATCGAACATTTCTCAGCACCCACTTCGTTATATAAACATCGTGTACATACACATGTAAATCGATAACTTGTAAAATTGTACATTGACTGCATACGTGTGTACATGTATTAATTCTTCTCCCATTTAATTCTCCTGAAATATAACATAAAATATTTATATCAGTACAAATGTTTTAACCAAATAAGCAATTTCAAGTGATATTTGTTATTGTAGTTTAGAATTAAAAAACGATGTTGGAAATTCCCAACAGCAATTGGGAATTCAGTTAGGCATTCCAAACGACAGTTAGGAATTCTAAACAGCAGTTAGGAATTTTCAAACTGTATTTAGGAATTCCTAACTACAGTTTGGAAACTCCTAACACCAATTGGGAATTCCTAACTTCTGTTTAGAATTCCTAACTGCCGTTTGGAATGCCTAACTACCGTTTGGAATTCCAAAAACTGCAGTTAGGAATTTCTTTTTGGAATTTCCAAAAGATGTTAGGAATTCCTAACTGCAATTAGGAATTTCCAACAGATGTTAGGAATTCCTAACTACAGTTTGGAAATTCCTAATATCAGTTGGGAATTCCTAACTGCAGTTGGGAATTCCCAACACCAGTTGGGAATTCCTAACTGCCGTTTGGCATTGTCAACAGATGTTAAGAATTCCTAACGGGTGTTAGGAATTCTCAACAGCAGTTAGGAACTCTCAACTGATGTTAGGAATTCCTAACACAAATTGGGAATTCCAAACTGATTTTAGGAATTCCTAACATCAGCTTGGAATTCCTAACTATTATTGGAAATTTCTAACACTGATTGGGAATTCCTAACACCTGTTAAGAAACCAAAATGCAGTACTACCAAACCTAAGAGTACACAACCACTATGAAATCCAATCCAACCATACAATGAGATGGCAAAAAAAGTCAAAACTACCAAACACTAAAACACTCAAGCATTGTTGTCATCACGAAACACCCCATACAACCATATAAATGTCTTGTTTTAAATATAGTATCTTGCAGCAAGTAAAGTGCTCTTATAAATGTCTTTTTTTTTTTTTTTTTTTAACTGTAACAAATTTATTAAAGCCACAAAGGGCAGGCAAAACAACACCACCAAAAACATACACCAGCCAATCAAAAGAAACAACAGAAAAACAAAGCAAAAGACCAAAACAGGGAAAGCCACCCGCAGAAAAATTGATGAACCTAATGCTATCATATAATGAAATCATGAGTTGCCTAGACAAATAATACTTGCAAAGGAACACAAAACACAAATAGAGGTGAATCTTGATATTGAAAATGTACAAGAGCAGAGCGAAGAACATTAAAATACATCCAGGTAAAGAACCCTACAGCTTGTATCGAACACGAAGCCAGCACCTCCAAAATCGGTGAAGATCAGCTATTCTACTTTCAGCAGAGGGGAATCGACTACGAGAAGGCCATGGCTGCCATGATTTCTGGGTTTTGCAGCGACATCTTCAACGAGCTTCCTGATGAGTTTGAAATCAATGCCTTATTTGATATCCTCATCAAATGTTAAAGATGATGAATCTCTCAACAAGAACAAAAATAACAAAACTAGAAACGTGTCATTTACTTACTGATATGCTACAGATAGCAACTTGCAAGCTCAAGAACACAATGGATTTTGAAGGGCAAAAAACTGAACAGTTGGTTGCATATACATTAAAATAGAACAAATAATAATACATAAAAAGGCAGTTCAATGAAAGCTCTATGAAACAAGTAACAAAATGGATGATTGATTAACTTTTTTTTTTTTTTTTTTTTTTTTTTGAAACAGCACTTTATAAAACAGGCCAAAGACCAACAGGAAACACAAAGGACTGAGACAAACCCAGCCACACACCAAACAGCAACAGGGCAACGAGACAAACCCAGCCAAACCCACACAACACCAAGGCCAAGCGAGACCCAGCAAATTCAATAGGACAATATTTTAGATTCGACTTTTGAGTGGCCACTACCATATGTTGATAATATATACATATAGGGTGGTTCTCTAGTAAATAGTATGGCTTTTCTTTTTTGTTAACGGTAAATAGTATAGCTCTATCTACACAACATGGACCGAGGCGGCTAATGTCATTGTTAAACAATAATAATATTTAGATTACATAGTAATCTTTTAAACCACAAGGCACAAGCGTGCAATCACAATGATAGTATGTTGGTGTTACTCGTACAATCACAAAAATACCACAACTCAAATACCAAACAAGAAATCATAATTCTATGTTTTTTATCAGAGAGAAAAGAGTAGGAGTTAGATTACAGGATTCAACTACTATATAAAATTTGTATAGTTGTTGAGTTAGTTTTTAATTTTCGGATTTCAAATTATAACAAAAGGAAACTAATTCTCTTTCATATAATTACCCAACAATTATTTGCCACATAATCAATTGGGATAGTATGACCGCATAATGAACAAAAATTCTCTTACTATATAGAAAATAAACTATGCTAGTAATTTGATCACAAACCGTCAAAACTGCATCAGCTTTGCTCTTCTCACGGGTTATAAAATTTGAATAAGTAGCAGCACTCACCGTCCACATCAGAAAAAAAAAAATTTAGTAGCTAGCAGCATTTGCTATCTGCATCAAAACAATATAAGAAATGGTTTAAGATTAAAATTTTGAAATGGAACAAGAATCTGTACAAATATTTAAATGATGTCTCGACGACAGAACTTCTATTAAGTTATATGAAATATGAATGTGCATACAACAATGAAAATGCCTCTACGATATCCAAAACTTATTGCAAAAGTAACTCAACTGTTGACCAAGACTAGGTATATATATCTAGAAGAATAGTTTTTACAGCTTGTTGTCACGGGCTTAAAGTTTGCGCAGCCAACCCGTGCGGAGTCGAACTGACCGTGACATTGTGCATCCAATAGCATTTGCAATAGGATCACATAATTAAATAAAATAGAACTGAAACACACAAATACATTAACAAATACCGTTCCCATAAATTACATATTTATCGAACTAGATCTAGACAATTAAATTGGACCTGCGGAGAATTGTAATGATGTGCAAAGACGGAGACTTTACAGAAATGTGAAAAATTATGGTATCACTATCAGAAAGGTTCAATTTTAAATTTTCTCTGTTTCCTTCTCCAGCTGATTGATGATAAATGTATGTAACTAACTAAGAGTCACGTATGAATAAACAAATTCTGGAGCATATTTCACTCAAGGCCTTCTAGATTTTGTTTTGGGAAGTACTTTAAAATGCTGTTTCTTAAGTTCAATAAACAAAATACAATTTTTCCAACACCATACACAAAAAGTTCAATAAAGAAACAAGCACACTTTATATCTACTCTCTTCATCCCAAATTACTCTACAACAAAAGTTCGTTTGTAGATTCAAAACACGTAAACTGTTTGTAGAAATTCCTAAGAGAAAGTGGGAAAAAGCAACTACCTTGTCCATGTTACAGATACAAAAGCGAGCGAAGTAGTTCCAATAAATTTATATCTTTCTGATATATTCTTCCATGGCGGCAAATTCCACTCAGAACCCACTTGACCCGACCCGCTCATGTGACCCAATTCACCCTCAGAATTCGAAATCCAACTCGCTTGATCGAGTTCATCCACTCGTAACCCAGTAAGCACTCCATCAAACTTATCCGTTTCTTTGACATTCTCTTTCTCTTTGATGCTACACCAAACTCAACAACTCAAGCAACGGTTAGAGGGTAACAAGGGCGTGGGTCAACGGGCGAGAGAGAAGAGATTCATGAGATCAACCTTACACATCTGAGACAAGCAAGGAAGTGTTTTGAAGGAAGAGGAGAGGTCGTGTTCAAGCTTCCGTCTCGTCGCGCCGTCGTCGACTTCAAGCTTCCGTCCCGTAGCGCCGTCGTCATCTTCAAGCTTCCGTCATGCTGCCGTAGTTGGAGACTGCTGCCAAATTGAAGTCAGAGACAGAGGGAGGGAGAGAAGGTTTGCGTTTTCTGAGGGAGATTTGGGTTGATTTGAGACAGATTAGGGATTTTGAAATGTGAGAGAGGTTTGGTAGTTGGTAGACAGATTAGGGATTTTTCAAGTGAGAGGGGTTTGATCGATTTTAAAGAGAACAGACATTTAGAGTGGTTTGATTGGAACGTAATTTTTATATTTGTCAAGGGCAATATTGTCTTTCAACAGCAACAAAAGAGTTAGTTGTGCAATTTTTTCAAAAATGGGTTAGATATCAATTTTGGCCTCTCAAATGGGTTAGTTTTCAATAAAACCCGAAAAACAAATGTCTGATAGTAATGTAAATTTATGACTGTGGAGTCATGATTTTGATATATTTTATGTATAATGAGATCAAATTTCTCTAATTTCCCTCAAGTATTGTTGGAAATCTGAAACTTTTCTTAAATACTTTATGTTATGGATTAATTATGGATAGCTCATAGTATGGCTCATGGTTTAATTATGGATGGCTCATGGCTTATGGCTCATGGATGGCTCATGGATTAACTATGGTTTATGGCTTATGGTTATGGTTTAATCATGGTTAAGTTTATGGAATGCTTATAGTTTATTTAATTGAATGGTTATTGTTAGTTTCATTTGATTGTAATTATTTGTTACTTTTAAGATTTCTAGAGAAGTCTCAAATTGTCTAAGACTTCTAGAAATGTCTTAGTTTTTCTTCATGTCTCGGTGAATGCACCGATCATTTATTGTAATGGAAAATATCTGACAGAGTGCCAGTTTATTGTAGTATCTCATCCGTTGGATGAATAATGTATTGTGTGATCTAATGGTCGCACATTGCTCTGTATTTTCTATATAAACCCCCATTCGAACATTGTATATTGTAACCAAAAATGGAGAGTGATGTATGTTTAATGGAAAGATAATTTCAGTAAAATATATTTTCTAATGTTCTCCTCTTTCATGTTTATGGTTATTTATGTTTATTGATGATTTTTATGGTATGGTTATGGTTTTTTATGGATGGTCTAATACTTTCAGCAGAGATATCAGAATATGGATGGTTATGGTCTGATATCTCTAGCAGAAGTATCAGAATATGGATGTTAATGGATATTTATGGTTTTATGTTTTTCAAAATGGTATTATTATGGTTTTATGGTTTTATTGATTTTTCAAACATGGTAACAGAGCTTTGTTCTCTGTATTTTTCAACATAAAATAAGTTTTATGTATGTTTTTTAAAAATAGTATTTCATGGACTCAATTTTTATTTTTTATTTTTTAAATTTTCAACAAGTATAATCAAAATATAGATACTGACTTGTTGATAAAAGAATACTTAATTAGGTTTATAATTTACTAAGTTTGAATTGCCATACGTGGAAGTTTTTGATGAATTTCATCAATTTAAGAAGCTACGATGAATTCTGGAACGACCTTGAATTTCTATATAAAGGAACGTACAAAGTATGAAGAAGCAAAGGACTATATATTCTTATCATTCTATAATTTGTATTACTAAGTAGATATGATAGAACTTATCAGGATTATCGACCATCAGGTCCGATAATTATATAAGAGATTTTGTATGAAAAAACCTGTATGCTCACTATTTGCAATAAAAATTGTCATTTCATGAGTTGGTGATGGATGACTCTTAGTTTTATACGTTTTCTTTGGAGCTATATTAGCAGTTTTTTTCTGAAAAGACAAATATTAACTGTTAGAGATTGGAATACTGTAAAAAAAAAAACCAGGCATAGGGCTCAAGTTTTGGCTTTATATATTTGCCAGATATGCCTGGTCGTTTTCTACAATGGAGAAAAAAAAAAAAAAAAAACATAGGAATTTCTTGATATGATCTATAATTTGATTCATTTGACAAAAGATGTTCAATAACTTTTTCTCATGTGAATACTCAGTTGTGTTTTTATGTGCTATAAATATTGATGAGGGCATTACAGGGTTGTCAAAACAAAATAAATTGATTATTAAGATGGCCAACAGTTTGGTGTCTATAATTGTATTTTCTCTTCTTCTTTTCTGTGGGTCAGTGGTTGGAACAAGAACAAAGTTGTTTTCAGTTTCAGGAGTCACAGAAACCTCAGGTGAGGGGGACACCAAGGCTGCATTGTCACCAGAAGGCAGTGATGATGGCATTTGTGGTTCAATGGTGGAGACACAAAGCTATGCTTGTGAAGAACATACGGTAACATGCATCATGCATCAGGTTTTCGAAGGTTTTGAAGTCTATGCCAAGTACTAATAATTCTTCGATGGTTTCAGGTAACTACACAAGATGGTTATATTCTCAGCATGCAGAGAATTCCATCCGGGCGGTCTGGTGAGACATCAGGAAACAAGCCACCGGTTTTGTTACAGCACGGGCTCTTGATGGTTAGTAATTCTACTCTAAGTTGGTATATACGTGGTCACCTAATATGGTATTAGAGTTGGGTTTTTCTGGACATGTTTGGTTGTTTGCATTTGCATTTTTGTATAACAAGCTATGGTGTGGTGGTGGTGGCAGGATGCAATAACATGGCTTCTATTACCTCCAGAACAATCTTTGGCATTCCTCTTGGCAGACAATGGATATGATGTGTGGCTTGCCAACACCCGAGGAACCAAGTATAGTCGTGGCCACGTATCACTAAGTCCTGATGACTCGGTATGGTTTACTGTCCTTTTTTATTTTTTTATTTTTTTATTTTTTATAATAATAATAATAATTTTTTATATACCACTTATAGCCCCGGCCCTAGGGGGAGCCCAGTGAGGCAAATGTCTAAGGCTTCCAGTCCTTAAATTGTAGTTAAAAAAAAAATTGAGTTTAAAATATAGTCTATATAAGATTTTAATCAAAATAGGTTCATAAATGATTTTAAAAACATATTATTATTATTATTATTATTTTTTTTAAAGGCCTACCAAGGTTTCCATTGGAAGGTAATTAAATCAATACATTCTTTTTTTTTTCAAAAACCCTTTTTTTTTAAAGCTTAATTAATGTTTTTGCTGTTAAAAATGTGAGACGAGTAAAGTTCAAATGATATATTCTTTGATGCAATCATGCAATTATAATTTTTTTTAGTTAAATTTTTTATTTGTTATTTTCTTGTGCTATAGTATTGAGTTTGAGTTATTATATTGATTTTCACAAGTATTTAATAGAGAAAAAAAATAATAATCAAGTAAACATATATAGAGTATCGAGGGCCTCATTTTTTATAGTTCGCCTCGAACCCCAAAAATCTCAAGATCGGTCATAACCATCTATGGTGTGATGATTCGAGCCTTATATATTGTCAAGCTGAATGAACGTCCTTAACTTTTTGATCTGTCATAGATTTACTGGGATTGGACATGGGATGAATTGGTAGCATATGATCTTCCTGCTACAGTCCAATATGTGCATGATCAAACAGGACAGAAACTACACTATGTTGGACATTCCCTGGTGATTTTCAGATATTCTTTTCTTCTTCACTAATTCTAAAATTTATGTTAAACAGACAATTGGAATAAAATTGAACTAGAAAAATTGGTTTTGTAGGGAACTTTGATTGCTCTAGCTGCTTTTTCTGAGGATCAGCTGATGAACAACTTGAGATCAGCTGCCTTGCTCAGCCCAATTGCCTATGTTGGTCAAGTGACCTCTCCACTTGCCAGAAATGCTGCTGAGAACTTTCTTGCTGAGGTGAGTACTAACTTCTTAATCTATGTTGATTCCGAAGAATATCGCTTTTTGATAATCTCTATATATATCTTCGATTGTTTAACAGGGACTATACTGGTTAGGTCTTGACGAATTCGATCCAAGAGGGTACAAATTAATTATCCTTCCCAATTACTTTTCATTTCACCATTGATGCATATTGCTAATGTTGTATATACTGCATAATCACTTAATCAGGAAGGCTGTCATTAAACTTCTTAAGGCTATCTGTGCAAAACCAGGTGTTGACTGCACCAACTTATTGACCTCTTTCACAGGTATATTGTATAATATAGAGAACTCCCACACCTGCTAATTTTCGATATAATAAAAACCTAATTAATTCTTAGTCACTTTCAAGGAGTCAATTTTCAATTACTGACTTGAATGTATTGTCAACCATTTATAGGCCAAAACTGCTGCCTGAACTCTACCATAATTGATGTATTTCTCGACCATGAACCTCAGGCAACAGCAACAAAGAACATGATCCATATAGCTCAGAGTAAACTTCTGATTCATAATAAATCATGAATTTATAAAAGCTAAATAATATATAACGTGACACTAATTTGAGGAATCTGATTTTTATGGGGGCAGTGATCAGGACAGGAACCATAACAATGTACGACTATGACGATGAGGGAGAGAACATGAAGCACTATGGTCAGGTCAACCCACCAGCGTACAATATGACAAGCATTCCAAATGATTTCCCTCTCTTCCTAGGTTACGGAGGAGCGGATGCTCTTTCTGACGTCAATGATGTGAAACTCTTACTCCATAGCTTAAAAGATCACGACGGAGATAAGCTTGTGACTCTATACAGAGATGATTATGCTCATGCAGACTATGTCATGGCTGAAAATGCTAAGCAAGTTGTATATGATCCTCTCATGGCTTTCTTTAAGCTACAATGAAATTTTTTTAACTCTCACTTTAAAAAAAAAAAAAAAAACAGAGAAAAAGTGTGTGAAAATCAATATCAGAAATTTTCTTTTATACTGGAAGTAGTTGTAATCTGATTATCAAATTATTTTTTATCAATAATTTTCAGCAACTTGGATAGTCTGGCCCAGGCTCAATTTGTTGGCTAGCTCATGCCTCATCCTAGAAAATGATACAGTTTCAATTTGTGGGTTTTAATGTTTCTGCTTTCAGGTTCCAACTTCCAAGCTTCTTCACTCAATTTAATTTCTTAGGACTTTTAGGGTAGAATGTACTTTTTAAGTTTCAGAATTTCAGGATTTTAATCATAGTAAATATCGATTGAACTGATTTCTAGCTTTGTTAATTGGTTCTAAATTTAGAGTTTTTGAAAGAAAAGTTGTTAATTTATGTTTATCTATGTAGATGATTACTTGTCCGGGAAGGAATTTTCTTTTTGTCTCAGAAATTGTTGCAAAAACAGGTTAATATACAACCCTACTAGACAACTTTGTTTATACAATGGGTGCGGATATTGATATCCATACGACTTATTAGTACATCCATTTTTATAAGTACATTGATGTCTAAAATTTTAAAAATAAATATTACTATAAGCACCCATTTTAATGCTAATAGTACCATCATTGAAATAAATATATTCGTTTTAATACATATTAATTATAAACACTCTTAAATTATTAACACACCCGATTTATATAAAAAAAAAATCATATTATTTTTGTAATCAAATCCTCTTGTAATGATGGTCTAATATACTTTTGGAAATATCTCGAATGTAGGAGCCTTAGAGCATCTCCAATGGTATAAGTAAATTTGAATCCTCAAAAGTTGCCACTTCAGCATTTGATGATTGTTTTCAAGGTTTACTAAATTTGATGATTGTATAGTCCACAATGGTATACTTATTATAATGGTACCACAATGATATATTAGTTTTTTTTTTACTAAAAAATAAAAAAAAAAATTATAAAAAAACAAGAGAAGGTATTTGATATGGGTATTGATCCATTCGTAATGAAGAAACGAATTTTACTTAATTGAAATTTTTTGGATTAAAACAATGATGAAATACATAGATGATCAGAGAAAAAAAAAAAGAAAAAAAAGGTAACAGAAGAGAGAGAAATAATAAAATTACAACAGTTAATTTGGGTTAAGTTTATATTTGATGATTAAAAATCAATCTTCAAATTTGATTATTGATGAGGAAATTTGATTATTGATAACCGCTGTTGCTAAATTTTAGTGACTCCATTGGACAGTGTTTTTTGGTTAAATAATCAAATTTTGATTACTCTCCTACTTTTGAGGATACCATTGGAGATGCTCTTATAAAAGATAATAGTTGGAACCGTATATGGGATCAAGAGGTTTTCAATTTAAAATTCTTTTATTTATATAGCTATCTTAAAAAAAAAAAAAAAAACTTATTTATATCTACGTCTATCTTAAAAAAACAAAAAAAAAAAAACTTGTTGATATGTACAGCTATCATTAAAAAAAAAAATATTTTGTTTATTGATGGAGTTCATGACTATACATAAAAGAAAGATGAAAACAATATGATAATCAAATGATGATGAAAAAAATTGATACTTGAAATAAAATTAGAGTTTAATTAGGGTTTATCATAAAAATTAGGGTTTATCATATGATAGGGTTTATCAGCAAATAACCCCCTACAAATTTGAACAATCAGCAAATAACCCCCTACAAATCAGCAAATAACCCCCTACATGCAGCAAATAATGCAAGGGTTCTTAACGGTAAGGGGTTGTTTGCTGATTGCTCAAACCAGAGGGTTTGATTTGCCATTTGGTTAAAAGTCGGGGGTATTTGCGATTCTCCCTTTATTTTTTTTGAAAGGTAAATTTTTGTAATAAAGAAATATAGTTGAATATATGAGTGTAATTAATGATTGTATATAGTAATTGATTTATTTTTAATTAAAGTAATTTGTCCTTATTGGTAAATTTATATTGAGATATTTTTATAATTAAAATTTTTAATAAAATATAGGTGTACTAATAAATTTTATAGGTGTCAGTATCTGCACCTATAAATTAATTGATTTTTTTTTCCTTGCATTGAATTAATATCAATACAAATTCACGATTAAAATAAAGGGTATTTGATATAAATTTTTTTTAGTCGTTTACATACAAAAATATTTTTTGTTGTAATTGTATTAAAATTGTATTTCTTGCTCACTTTCTATTGGTCTTTTTTATTGAGCAAAATCTAGAGGCACCAATCACGGAGTAGCAAACTGTGCTTCGCAATAAATTATCTGTCTCTTATCTTCTGTTTTTGTTTGTAGGTGTGGAATTTAGTCAACTATAATCCAAAAAATGAAAATTATCAGACCCCATGCACCAGAACCAGAAGCCTTGTTCAAACCACTAGTTCAATCTCTTGATAATGACAGAGATTCTCAATGCTCCTATAAAAAAATACTATAAGTTCTGTTGAATAACATGCGAAGATGGCAATTACTTTAACAATATCCATGTTTCTAGTGATTCTCATTTCTGGTTCAGTTGTAGCTTTACTTGATGATGGAATATGCTTTACATTGGTGAAGACACAAGGCTATGCTTGTGAAGAACATACAGTAATTAAATTCATTACTGATTGATTGATTTTTTCTTTTTATGATAGTTTAATTATGACTACTGTTTGATCGGTTTCAGGTAACTACACAAGATGGTTATATTCTCAGCTTGCAGAGAATTCCCGTGGGGCTGTCAGGTGGGGTTCCAGGAAAAAAGCCTCCAGTTCTGTTGCAACATGATTTATTTTTGGTTAGTAACTTTGACACGATAAGTTTTCAGTTTCTGGCAAATCATCAGCTTGATAACCTGTGATTGTCTGGTGCCTTCAGGATGCAGCATCATGGCTGCTATTACCTCCAGACCAGGCTTTGGCATTTGTCTTGGCAGATAATGGCTTCGATGTATGGCTGGCCAACACGCGAGGGACTAAATATAGCCGTGGACATGCATATCTAAGTGGCGATGACTCGGTTATTTCCTTTCTTCTAGATCACTAGTCAGTGGATCCATCATTGTCCTTATTGTATGTACTAAAGATTTTTCATTCGGTATAATTTCCAGGGTTATTGGGGTTGGTCATGGGATGAATTGGTAACTTACGAGCTTCCTGCCATGTTCCGATATGTCTATAACGAGACGGGACAGAAACTACATTACGTTGGTCATTCACAGGGAACTTTGCTTGCTTTGGCTGCTTTATCCAAAGACAAAATACTTTTGAATATGTGGAGATCAGCTTCTTTGCTAGCTCCATTTGCTTATTTAGGCACAATTACCTCCCATTTGATAAGAGCTGTTGCTGAGAACATTGTTGCCAATGTAAATATTACTGCCCTCTTACCTATATTGATTTTTCGGTAGGATGGAACTCTCGAATAATCTGTGTATTGGCCTTTTATCCTTTGACAGGTACCGTATTGGTTGGACGTTCAAGAATTTGATCCATATGGGTAAATTTCAATCCTTCTATCTTGCCATCACGGAATTTGTACTACACTACTCAAACATTTTCATTTTCGCTACTCAAATCCGGCAGGTTGCCTACAATCCAAGTTTTTGCTGGGTCTTGCTTGAAACCAGACGTCAATTGCATTGATTTTCAATCCGCGATAGCAGGTGTCACACACGATATTACATCCTGAAGAGATAATAATTAGCACCAAGCCCCGGAAAATTTCATCTTTTCGATTACTGATTTCAGAAATTCTACTTGCAGGACGTGACTGCTGCCTGAACACTGTCTCAGTGGCTGCTTTGTTACTCCGTGGGGAGTCATCATCGACCATGAACCTGATCCACATATCTCAGAGTAAGCAGTCCTGAAATTCCTGTAGTACAAAGCCTGTTTTATTACTCCACTACAATGGAACTAGAGAGTTCCAGTTTCTTCAGGATAAATTTATAAATTTTACCGCTTTGATTCGCTGGTTTTGTTTGGACAGTGATAACAAAAGGCACATTCGCGATGTATGATTACAACGATGAGAACGAAAATAGAAAATTCTACAGGCAGCCAACTCCTCCTGCATACAAGTTGGAAAACATTCCAAATGAATTTCCTCTCTACCTATTCCATGGAGGAGCAGACGCTATTTCTGATGTTGAAGATGTGCAGCTGTTGCTTGATGGCCTGAAACATCACAATCCTGACAAGCTTTCGGTCAAGTTTATCGAAAAATATGCTCACTTTGATTTTGTCATTGGTTACAATAGCAAGCAACTAGTATATGATCCTCTCATGAATTTCTTAACACTTCATTGAAAATGTGTACTCCAAAAAATAATGTGCTTGACTTCTCCAAGCTGTGGATTCTTACAATTTTAATGTGGACTGGAGTCGGCGTTAATCGAAACAACTTGAAAGTGTCTGCAAGTCCAACCTAGTTTCCTCTTTTCAGGTTATTGTGAGGTTATTAATGTAATATTTCAACCTGTCAATGTTCAGGTTATTGCATCCAGGTGGTTAGTAAATTAGGATCAAAATTTCAATAAAATAAAATTGATTACAAATATCACTGGACCTACCAATACCACCACAAAAATCGACACAGAAATCGACACAGAGGAGGATACTTATTGGGCAATAATAATAGTAATGGATACGGACTCGCTTATTTTATTTACTCAATCACAAGTGCAATCAATGGCCTTATCTGCAGATGTTGATGATAAATCGAACATCTTCATCTGAAACTCCTTATTTGACCAGTAATTTATCAACTGAATTTACTCATAATTTGTCCTACTAGTTATCTTATCTTACGTTATTTGTCCATATACCTTGATAACTTGACCTGGAAGGAATTTTCTTGTCCGGGAAGGAATTTTCTGACTTCATTGAAAATGTGTACTCCAAAAAATAATGTGCTTGACTTCTCCAAGCTGTGGATTCTTACAATTTGAATGTGGACTGGAGTCGGTGTTAATCGAACCAACTTGAAAATGTCTGCAAGTCCAACCTAGTTTCCTCTTTAATTTTCAGGTTATTGTGAGATTATTAATGTAATATTTCAACCTGTCAATGTTCCAGATTCAGGTTATTGCATCCAGGTTGTTAGTAAATTAGGATCAAAATTTCGATAAAATAAAATTGATTACAAATATCACTAGACCTACCGATACCACCACAAAAATCGACACAGAGGAGGATACTTATTGGGCAATAATAATAATAATGGGTTAGATACGGACTCACTTATTTTATTTACTTCAATCACAATTGCTATCAATGGCCTTATCTGCAGATGATGATGATAAATCAAACATCTTTATCTGAAACTCCTTATTTGACCAGTACTTTATCATCAACTGAGTTTACTCATAATTTGTCCTGCCACAGCCAGTCTCCATAAATGTGATATAATTAGTTATCTTATCTTATGTTATTTGTCCATATACCATGATAACTTGACCTGGAAGTAATTTTATCTCTCTCTCTCTCTCAGAAATCGTGGCAGCAACGAAATGTGCAGAGACCATTTTGTTTATACAATATCTACAGTCTCTCTTCTGTTTGTACTTGGGAATTTGTCTACTATAAAAATCCTGGAAGATTCAAAGTTGTTGCGGTCATTAGTAAGAGTATACTGAAACTTTTAAAATGGCTAACACTTTAATTACCTTGATTCTAGTCATTCCATTCTTTGTGTTGGTAGCTGTTGCAGACGTTTCTTCCCCGGTTTCCGTTGACGGTATTTGCAAATCAATGGTGGAGTCACAAGGCTACATTTGCCAGGAACATACAGTAATATATACTCTGCCTTCTATATTGTTAATACTATTGTCTGGACAAATACCTGAAAGGTCGTGATAGTATTAGAGCTAGTTTTATCGAGCAGTCGTATGTATGAGTAGGTACGAGTCCTTCTACGTGATTTGCTACTATATATATTTGCTTTCTTTCAGGTGACAACAAAAGATGGGTACATTCTTAGCATACAGAGGATGCCTAAGGCACGGTCCGGTAAGTCAGCAGACAAGCCACCAGTTTTGTTACAGCATGGGCTCATGATGGTTAGTTCCTTTACAAAGTTTACATGAATACATATATATATATATATTAGGCGAAGACGTGTCACGTGCAAGATCCCGGATGTTTTTTTTCGTGCGGGATCGTAGTTTATCACATCCGACAATCAATTTACTATATACTTGGTTAATCATATATATATATATATTTATTTATTTATTTATTTATTTATTCTCTGGTGGTGGCTGCAGGATGCTATAACATGGCTGTTGAATGCACCAGATCAATCCTTGGCATTCATCTTGGCAGATAATGGCTACGATGTGTGGATTTCTAACACTCGGGGGACTAAATACAGCCGCGGACACACATCGCTTACTCCCAATGATCAGGTTCTCATTTCGAAATCTATACATGTTAATTGGTTTACTTTTATGAGACTTAAAGAAGCTTTTTTGAGTTAAACATTTTTCCCTTTTATATATATATATATATATTTTCAGGCTTATTGGGAATGGTCATGGGATGAATTGGTTGCTTATGATCTTCCTGCTTGTGTCCAATTTGTGCATGATCAGACAGGCCAGAAACTGCACTATGTTGGACATTCCTTGGTGATATATCTTCACTTTTGTTATGCATACGAATTTATCTTTCTTTTTCCTTCGAAATATTGTTAGATTGGTATATGATGATAATGATAATAATTCTCTAGTCAGGTCGGTCCTGAATTGTTTTTTTAAGGACTGACCTGACCAGAGAAGGACGCATGATAACTGATAAGGAATACCGAGAGTTAAAAAAACCTTGAATTTGTAGGGAACTTTGATTGCTTTTGCTGCCTTTTCACAAGATAAGCTGATGGACATGATAAGATCAGCTGCTTTGCTTAGTCCAATTGCTCATCTGGGGGAGATGTCATCACCACTTGGAAAAGCTGCTGCTGATTCATTTCTAGCTGAAGTAATTGGACCACAAATTAATCTCTTACCATTCAAGTGTGAATTCTATAATTTCATTACCAGTGATATTTGATACATTTTTGTTTCACAGGACTTGTACTGGTTAGGTCTCCATGAATTTGCTCCAAGAGGGTGAGCAACCATATATCTTAACTATAAACTTTTCAAAAAAAAATCTATCTGTATTTTAATTAAATCCTGAAACAATGAATTATAACACAGGTTTCTTTTCTTTGTGAACAGGGAGGCTGTAGCCAAACTTTTAGAAGATATCTGCCAAGATCCAGGAAACAATTGCTCTAATTTGATGAATTCTTTCACAGGTTTACTCTCAAGCTTCAACTACTATATTCTGCAAAATTCAGTTGACATGTAAATTATTTCTCTGTTCACAGGCCAGAATTGCTGCCTAAATTCCTCTAGGACAAATGTATTTCTTGAACATGAACCTCAGTCAACCGCGACAAAAAACATGATCCACGTAGCTCAAAGTAAGTGTAGATGAGGTTTCTGATAAATTTTATGTAGTTTTAAGGAAACCTTTAAAAGAAATCTTTATTTTTTTTTTGGACGGACAGTGGTTAGAAAGGGTACCATTGCAAAGTATGATTATGGTAACGAAGACGCGAACATGAATCACTATGGACAGCCTACTCCACCGGTGTACGACATGACAGGAATTCCAAATGATTTTCCTCTTTTGCTGAGCTATGGAGGCAAGGACTATCTTTCCGACATAGATGATGTTCAGATTTTGCTCAAAAACCTCGAAGATCACCACAGCGATAAGTTGGTTGTACAATATAGAGAAGACTATGCTCATGCTGATTTTGTTTTTGGTGTCAATGCTAATAAAGTTGTATATGATCCTATGATGGCCTTTTTCAAGCTTAATTGATGAACTTGAAGAACTCTATTTTTCTACCAATGAAAGCATTTGTAATCGGTCATCGAATTCATACAAAATAAAAGTACAATTCTAATCTTCGAACACAAGCAGATATGTAACGTTACAAAGTCAAGATCTCGTACAAGTAGATATTGCATGTTAAAAGTGAACCCAAAAATAAAAAACCACCAAGAACATATGTGTGTATCAAATGTAGATGTTTGGTCTTAAAGAGAAGTGATTCTGGGCTGCAATGTAACCTGCCATTAGCGGATCGACGACATGGAAATGTTGTTTGAAGCAGTGATCCTTCTTCTTCCCTGCAGATGATGATGACAAGAACAAGTCCTCACAGTGAACAGGTGAAACAACTGATGATGATGATGAGTTTGCTTGATCAGAATTCTTACCAAAAAGTTTCAACATTTTCTTCAACTTTTCACCACAAATTATGAGCACCCTCTCCATATTCTACAACAAGGCCTGTGATCATCTCCTGTCCTGTCTGCAGTTGGTGTTGGTGATCATCTTACATGAGATAGATAGATCATGCAAAAGAGCAGTTATTATAAAGAGAATCTGGCATCACATGGATTTTATTTTGTGGATGTTTTTTTTTTTTTTTTTTTTTTTGGTTTATTTTCATGAAAAGTTGTTAGCATTGTAATCGTAAAGTTAAATGATAATTTCTTAAGTTTTGATGGGATTTCGATATATTATTGCTTTTATGATTATACCCTTTATTAAAAGGCAGTTCAAATCTAAATCATGTTTTTAAATTTGATAAGGTGTAAATTTTAAATGAAACATTTCATATCGATATAAATGAACACGCCTTTAACTCTAAAATTATTATTATTTTTCTTAAAAAATCTAATTAAGCTTGAATAAAAGAAATTCTAATCTTATTGTTTTTAATTTTGACTTTGAATTTCTGAATTATGTTACAAGTTTTTACGGTAATTGTAGATGGTCGATTTATAATTGATGTGGATCGGGTCGAATTCGAATTAAACCCAAACAACTTGGTTCTAACCTGTCAAATCGGATATGTTGAGTACTTCTTAGACGTGCAAAAGAATAAAAACAAAATAGAAAAAACGAATTAGAAGAGAGAAAAAAGAAAGGGCGGTAATCGTTCTTAACTTTAGGTACGCTTGTGCTGAACATGAAAGAGAGTTATGGCAAAATCACTAAAGTTCAAGAATTCCGATCATCGAAGTTTGGATTCAATCAGAGTTTCAACATGCCAAAGCTTTAAATATAGTCAGAGAGATCAAAATCCTTTTTCTGTGTAGAGACTCTTAAATTTATAGGCGTTTCACTAGAAGCTGATTGTGGAAGTTGGCTAGAAGATATCCTTGAAATCTTGACCGGATTTCTTGGGATCATAGGATCTTTGATTAGTTCAAACTCTCTTGATAGAGTTAGTTGATATCCGAGTTAAGTTTCTAACTGTTATTCTAATTGATGAGTGTTATCAGCTAAAAGAGACTTAGTCAAAATGGGCATTACATTCGATCGACCCGTGTTGAATGGATCGTACCCAAACCCAACCCGGTTGGTTGTGGGTTTTAGCGTTTGATCCCATTGAGTCATTTTTTACTACCACAATAATAATGAATTATTCCATCAAAATATTATTTTCTTAAATCGTTTGTATGCTTTTGTTCGAATAAAAAAAATTAAATCTGATTTTTTTAATGTCAAATAAATAATCAAATTACACGTGTCGAAAAGTTTCTAAATCAATCAAAATTTTGCAAGAGAATATTTTTGCTCACCACCTCCAAGGGAGGTAACCATTACCTGCTCCTAAATGGATGACATGTGTCCAAGAAGCCAAGAAGAAGGTAATCATGTTTAGATAAAATTATCCTTACATAGACACTTGTCATCCATTTTAGAGGGGTAGAGACATTTTTCTCAAGGGAAAATGCTTAGGTACTAACAAGTCAGTATCCAAGTATACTGACCACCCAATAGGATGTTGCCACGTTGTCAAAACTCTTTTACTTTTTACATTTTTCTTCTACTTTGAGTTATGTGGCAACTAACCATTGGTTAGTCAGTACTTTGGTACTGACTGGTCAGCATTCAAGTGTTGTCCTTTGGCAAGAACTCTTCTAAGAAAATAAATTCTTGGCAAGCTGACGTGTAACGCAACGATTGGTGAGCACACGTAGCGCTGGAATGGGTTTTTATTTACTGCGATCTGGGTTTCTGCTGTGTGCGTGAGACAGAGAGAGAAAACAAATTTTTCTCGAGAAAGTGATTGCAAATGTACGGATCACCATTAACGTTCTTCTTCTTCTTCTTCCTCTTCTTAGCGTTTTTGAATCACAGTGATGCGCTCTACGGGCCGTCTTCACCAGTAGTCCAGCTCACTCCCAACAACTTCAAGTCCAAGGTTAGATTTTTCATCGCAATCGCATCTCCGCTTTATATCTTCTCTGTTTGGATGCCGAGAAATTTAAGGAAAAGAAAATGATTGAAAAGAAATAAGCTTTTATTATTGTTCTTACTTATGTACGTTTGTTTGTTTTTGTTTAATTTTTGTTTTTCGCTTTAGTTTATGTTCACTGGATCTGATTGAAACTGTTAAATAATTGTGCTAGTGGTTGTTTCGTGTTATTTTTTGTTCTACATTTTTATTTCAAGACAAAGATTGAGCTAGTTTGCGTTCTTATTGACTTTGAAATTAGTTTCGGATTTTCGAACTCGAAAATGAAAAAGGAAGATCATTCTTGAATAGCTATTGGGAGTTTAGGAATTCAAAAGTTGTTCTTTTTCTTGTCTCTGAATTGTTCTAGATGTTTATGAATTTCATTGATATAAAGTTGAATTCCACCTGATTACTGTTTTAAATATCAAGGAGTTCATTACATTTTCTAGAAATGATGTTTATAGATTAAGATTTTTGAAATGGTGGCAGGTTTTGAACTCGAATGGAGTTGTTCTGGTTGAGTTCTTTGCACCTTGGTGTGGTCACTGTAAAGCTCTAACACCCACATGGGAGAAAGCAGCTGCTGTCTTGAAGGGTGTCGCTACTGTGGCAGCTCTTGATGCCGATGCACACCAGTCTCTTGCTCAGGTTTCTTTCTATTCTGAAGATTTCGTAGCGATTGATAAATTCACATTCTTTTTCGGCAATCACCAAACATGATCTGCATACTAAATTACGAACATAGTTGATTGATGGAAAAAACAACAATTTTCATGTAAATATTTGAGCAAATGGTACTTGGGACATATTATTTTTACACAAAATGGAAGCATTATTTTCTGGTGCATTTGGTTGATTATATTGTGGATTTCATTTAGTGCTGCAAGCTGATATTCATTATAAAAACAAGTTGCTTATGAGAATGACTCCAGTTGGCAAGGATTTGGGTGGGAATTGAGTTTTAAAAAAATCAGTTTTACTGGCACTGACACTGACAATTCTAGATGTTTGTTTGCAATAATGAAGAAACAATGAAACAGCAATGATATCCCTTTCTCAGGGACATAGCCCCACCAATTGGTATTAGGCCATTACAGGCTGCTAAATATTTATTTTCAAAATTAACAAGATTGGATTTTTCTGCTTGACATACTCTAGATTGGATGATGATTTTATTTGTAAGAATGAAATTTCTATTACTTTGTGCATAGCTCAGACTGACCAATTGAACTATTGTACAAGAAAATGCATCATAGTGGTTCAGGAATGATTGTTTTTATATTTATCCACTAGTTAGGGTTCTTAACCAGTGGTGGCTTGGTTAAGGACCTAATGTTATTTTTCACAAATTTTTTCTCTGAGAGGCATTTATGGTTTGCAATGTACTATTTCTTTCTTTTTAATAAATTCTTTCTTATATTTTGACAAAGCTTCAAACGAAAGTAAAGATGATACTAATACTAATAGATCTCTTATTATCTCAGTTAGGTGTCATTTTAGAAGTTTGGACATGATTTTTGTCTCCTGAACTGCAAGTTTCCTTTTTATCAATTTTTTTTTTTTTTTTTTTTTTTTTGTAGGAATATGGGATTAAAGGATTTCCAACCATAAAGGTGTTTGCACCAGGGAAGCCTCCAGTAGATTACCAAGGAGCTAGGGATGTCAAACCAATAGCAGAATTTGCTCTCCAACAGGTTTGTTGATTGGAATTTTTCAGAATAATCTTGAAAATTGCATATTGATGTTGTAAATTTTTTTAAAGATAGCTTGGATAATCTCTGTATTTACACCTGAAACCTTTTTACAGATAAAGGCGATTTTGAAGGAACGTCTAAACGGGAAAGCATCTGGAGGATCAAGTGATAAATCTGAATCTAATGCATCTGTAGAATTAAATTCCGGCAATTTTGATGAGTTGGTGCTCAAAAGCAAGGAACTTTGGATTGTGGAGTTTTTTGCTCCTTGGTAAGTGTTCTTAATTGGTTAATCTCTTTGTCTGTTCATGTACATATATATTTGTGCATGCATGGAGATACATATCTGAAAGTTACATAATGTTAAAAGCTTTTCTTTTAGAAGGTGAAGCATTAAATGTTTAAATTTATCATTGTTTTTGCATGAAACAGTCACAGCATTGATTTATCAGTTTTGTGTAAATATTTTATTTGTAGTTTTGATCTTAGGTTTGTATACATATTTTATCACATCCTTATGAAGCTATGCAAACTCTACATACATCAAATTTTGTTTCAATGACTCTTGGTAAATTTTGTTTTCTCAAGGTGTGGACACTGTAAAAAGCTGGCTCCTGAGTGGAAGAGGGCTGCTAATAACTTGAAGGGCAAAGTGAAATTAGGTCATGTTGATTGTGACTCTGACAAGGTAATGTTAAATCTTTTCTCTACACTTTGGATTGAGCCATCTTGTTTACCTGTTTATGTTTTTATTTCCCTTTGTCTCCTTGTATATTCGCTTCTGCCAGAGCATAGGATATATGGTAATGCTACTGCTTTTGTCTCCTTCATGTTTTTTAGTTTATATTGAAATGTTATGCCTGTTAAATTCTTTCTAATATTTCCCTGCTAGATAGTAATCCTTTCATCCGAACTCCGAAGTGGTGTATGCTAATGCCATGTTATTGCACCAAGAATTTTAAATTTCTCAGCTTTCTTTTTTGTTTCTTTGGAATGAACGTGAAACATAGCTTTTAATATGGATTCCATTGTTTGCTGGAATACTATGGTTATCAATTTTCATTGTTTATAACATTTCTCAAGTCAGTTCTTATGAGACATTGGGTCTCTTGAAAGCTCTAGTGATGGGATTAAGAAATATTTTGTATTCTCTTTACCTAACGCCTCTGCCATATTGTTAAACTTTGTGGTTCTAATGGAGTGCGGTGACCAGTCTTTGATGAGCAGATTCAATGTCCAAGGATTCCCCACCATTTTGGTATTTGGTGCTGACAAAGATAGCCCAATTCCTTATGAGAGTGCTAGAACTGCCTCAGCTATTGAATCATTTGCTCTAGAGCAGCTGGAAACAAATGTTGCACCTCCTGAAGTGTCTGAGCTTACTGGTCCGGTAGGTCATTTGTTACCATCAATAACCATTTTGTGTGGAAGCTTTGTGAAAATTTATGAAAAAATTATCATGTTATATAGGATGCCATGGAAGAGAAATGTGGCTCAGCTGCCATCTGTTTTGTTTCATTCCTTCCTGATATTTTGGACTCCAAGGCCGAAGGCAGGAACAAATACCTTCAGATGATGTTATCTGTTGCAGAGAAGTTCAAGCGGAGTCCTTACAGGCAAGTATACAAGATCTCCATCAATTAATATTTTGCATATCATAGAATATTCACAGATCATATGTTTGGAACTGTCATATTCGGTGGAACACATCCTTTCTGGATTCTGGCTTGAATGGGTTGAAAATCTTTTGATTATGACTTAAAAATTCCTGTTCCGCAGCTATGTCTGGACAGCTGCCGGAATGCAGCCAGATCTTGAGAAACGTGTGGGCGTCGGTGGCTATGGTTATCCCGCTCTAGTAGCCTTGAATGTGAAGAAAGGAGTATATGCCCCACTGAAAAGTGCCTATGAGCTTGTTCACATTGTGTAAGTCTTCTAATTCTTCTTCGCTTTGAAAAGCCATCTTTGTAGTGAACAAAACCATTAAAGGAAATTCAATTATGATTTTTCAGAGAGTTTGTCAAGGAAGCTGGTCGTGGAGGAAAGGGAAACTTGCCTCTAGATGGCGCCCCATCGCTCGTAAAAACAGAACCTTGGGACGGTAAAGACGGACAGATAATCGAAGAGGATGAATTCTCCCTTGAAGAACTCATGGGTGAAGAAACCGCAAGCAAGGATGAGTTGTGATCAAACTTGAAGCAGAAAAGAGAAGGGAAGTTTGATAACAAATGAAAAAACATAGGCCAAAAACGATTTTGATTTTATGATCTCTTACATTACATATGATCATTGTCATTGTGTGGTGAATCTTACTATTTAGAAATGACTTTTTTTTTCATAGTTAAAATGGATTTCGTAATGTTTAATTATCCAAGTAGAAATCATATACCGGAAACCTACACAGATAGTTCAAAAAAAAAAAAAAAAGATTTCGTAATGTTTAATTATCCAAGCAGAAATCATATATTGGAAACCTACACAGATAGTTAAAAAAAAAAAAAAAAAAGAAGTTAAAAAGATAATTAGAGATCAATGACTTCATTATAAGAGAGATTAAGATATCACATGATACATATATAAAAAATATAAATGTTAATTAGTAGATCCATAAAATATAATGAATGATGAATTCTTGGTCATCAAAACCTATTATATGTTTTCTTTCATCTTCTTCATACTCTCCCAACCCTAGCGGTGCTGAAATACGGTTGGTTTTTTGAACATCTCATCCCTTATTCTGCCACGGCAACGTTTCTGGGCCTCGCATCCTCTATTGTAACGATTAGCGGGTGGTCCTTCGGTGCATAGCTCCGGATGTTTTGGGCCACATCCTGGATTTTGATCACGTCCAATAGCTCCGTAGCTGATATTTCTGGCATCGGCTTCTTGTACAAAGAGCATGCATGCTAAAAGCATGCAAATGCCGAAAACGATCAATTTCTTCGACATGTCTTAGATATTGATTGATTTTAGAAGCGGTACTGTGAAATATATATTCTGTTTAATGATTATGTGTTGTAGGTAATTAGCTAATGCATATGCAAATTTATATAGAGAAGTGATATCTAATTATGGCATTTATATATTGTTATACAGTTAAATATGGAGGGTATTGAGTCTTTCAGTTCTTCAACTTCTTCCATTTCATTTCATTTTTATATATATATATATTTGGAAGAATTAAATACATTCGAGGTTTCTTTTTTAGGACGAGGGAAGACTCAAACCATAACTTCATGATGTAGATATGAGGGGTATACTACCAGGCCAATCTCATCTCGTTCTCATCCTAATAATAATAATTATTTTATATTGGAGAACTTTGTATCAAAATGTATCAAAGTGAGGGAAATATATTATTATTATTTTACTAGTGAAGTATATATATTAAGAGGCTATTTGTTTTTTTTCACTATAAAACTTATTGCCTCTTATATATTAAATTAAAATAAATCAGTTTGTTTGTTTTTTCAACTTATATCTTATTTTAAGATATATATATTTCTTTTTAAAAAAGTAAAAAATTTTGACATTCAACTTATTAAAAAAGTGTTAAAGTAGAGTTTTGTTTTTTTAGTAAATTTCCTCAAATGTCCTTTATCAATTCATACATTTACAATTTTATCCGTACATAATAAAACCCTAAAAATCAATTTTTTTAAAATTTCCAATTTTGAAGAAACCGTAACTAGAGATGGCAATGGGGCGGGTTTGGGGCGGGGTGGCCTTCCCCACACCCAACCTCATTTATTTTTTGAAAACTCATCCCCTCATAAAACCCCACCATAGATGGAGCGGGTTGAGGTGGGGCAGGGTACAACGAGGAGTGCTTTCCCCATCCCCACCCATTTACCCAATTTATAATTTTTTTATTATTTAAATAATAAATATATAACCATTAAATATGATATAATATATAAAGTAGTAAATAATTCCAAGAAACTATTAAAAAACATCTTATAAACATAATTCTCACAAATAAATTCAATCATTTTCAAATATAAACATAAAATATGAAGTCAAAATGTTCAAAAATCGTAACGCTAATAATCTAATAGTTGCATTTATTTCTCTAGTTCTCTCTTCTTTAATTTGTTTCCACCCCATGTTTTCTTGTATGTTTACACAATTTTCTCTTGATAACACCAGTATTGGGTCTTCACTTTCTAGTGTATCTGTAGACATATTTGACATATTTGTGCCTACTTGAAGTAGTGATAAACGAATTAAATTTAATTCAAAAGTTGAGAATTATTAAAGTAATAAACTTGAAGAAAAAAAACCGTTGTTATTAAACTTTTAATTTTAAATTTATTTGAGAAAGAAACTTACTGTATGTCCTCTTGCGTTTGAGGTTGAAGCTTGAATGGTGAACTTCGAGTTGTTTAAGGATTAGAGACTTAGAGTTGAAGTTAGCGGCCAGGGTTTTTTTTTTTAATAGTATTTTGTTTTGTCACTTTATGTTAAGTAACAGTGAAAAGATGTAAAGTTAGGGTCAATTTATTAATGTATATATATATTTTTAGATATATTTATTTTCTTTGAAACTACGTAGTTTAACTATGTATTATTTTAAGCGGGACAAGGCGGGGTGGGGAGTATAAAACCCATCCCCACCCCATACCCATTGCGGGTTAGACTATCTATCCCCATCCCCGCCCCATCGCCATCAAATTGAAACCCATCCCCACCCCAAAAGTGCGGGTCCCTGCGGGGCCCCATCCCCATGGGGAATTTTGCCATCCCTAACCCTAACACAACCTAATCAATTTTACATTTGTAATAAGCCATCTAAAATGAAAAAAAAAAACATATTATAGTATCTTAATTTATAAGACTTGTTCATATGTCTAACAAGTTAAGATCTTATAAAATTTTAGATTAAAAAAAAAAAAAGGCTCTTAAGAGTCCTCATCTGATCCAAGAATCCTTCACATATTTTTTTGCCGGATCAACCATGTAACATTATATTGTATTGGTATATATAACGTTACAAAGTGATACGTGTCACTTTTGAGAGTGTATACAGATTACTCTATAATATTAAATCATCTCATTTATTGAATGTGAAGAAAGGAGTGTATGCCTCACTGAAAAGTGCCTATGAGCTTGTCCACATTGTGTAAGTCTTCTAATTCTTCTTCGCTTTGAAAAGCCATCGTTGTAGTGAACAAAACCATTAAAGGAAATTCAATTATGATTTTTCAGAGAGTTTGTCAAGGAAGCTGGTTGTGGAGGAAAGGGAAACTTGCCTCTAGATGGCGCCCCATCACTCGTAAAAATAGAACCTTGGGACGGTAAAGACGGACAGATAATCGAAGAGGATGAATTCTCCCTTGAAGAACTCATGGGTGAAGAAACCACAAGCAAGGATGAGTTGTGATCAAACTTGAAGCAGAAAAGAGAAGCGAAGTTTGATAACAAATGAAAAAACATAGGCCAAAAACGATTTTGATTTTATGATCTCTTACATTACATATGCTCATTGTCATTGTGTGGTGAATCTTGCTATTTAGAAATGACTTTCTTTTTTCATAGTTAAAATGGATTTCTTAATGTTTAATTATCCAAGTAGAAATCATATACTGGAAACCTTACACGGATAGTTTTTCAAAAAAAGAAAAGAAAAAGAAGATGAAGTTAAAATGATAATTAGAGATTAATGACTTTATTATAAGAGAGAAATTAAGATATCACATGATACATATATAAAAATATAAATGTTAATTAGTAGATCCATAAAATATAATGAATGAATTCTTGGTCATCAAAACCTATTCGTTGTTTTCTTTCATCTTCTTCATACTCTCCCAACCCTAGCGGTGCCGAAATAAGGGTGGTTTTCTGAACATCTCATCCCTTATTCTGCCACGGCAACGCTGCTCGGCCTCGCATCCTCTGTTGTAACGATTAGCGGGTGGTCCTTCGGTGCATAGCTCCGGATGTTTTGGGCCACATCCTGGATTTTGATCACGTCCAATAGCTCCGTAGCTGATATATCTGGCATCGGCTTCTTGTACAAAGAGCATGCATGCTAAAAGCATGCAAATGCCGAAAACGATCAATTTCTTCGACATGTCTTAGATATTGATTGATTTTAGAAGCGGTGCTGTGAAATATATATTCTGTTTAATGATTATGTGTTGTAGGTAATTAGCTAATGCATATGCAAATTTATATAGAGAAGTGATATCTAATCATGGCATTTATATATTGTTATACAGTTAAATATGGAGGGTATTGAGTCTTTCAGTTCTTCAACTTCTTCCATTTCATTTCATTTATATAATTATATATATATATATATATTTTGAAGAATTAAATACATTCGAGGTTCTTTTTTGGGATGAGGGAAGACTTGAACTCATAACTTCATGATGTAGATGTGAGGGGTATACTACCAGGCCAATCTCATCTCGTTCTCATCCTGATAATTATTATTATTTTATATTGGTATATTGGTGAACTTTGTATCAAAATGTATCAAAGTGAGAGAAATATATTATTATTATTTTACTAGTGAAGTATATATATATTAAGAGGCTGTTTGTTTTTTTCACCATAACATTTATTGCCTCTTATATCTTAAATTAAAATAAATTAGTTTGTTTGTTTTTTCAACTTATATATTATTTTAAGATATATATATATATATATGCCTTTTAGAAAAAGTAAAAATTTTTGACTTTTAACTTATTAAAAAAGTGTTAAAGTAGAGTTTTTTTTAGTAAATTTCTACAAATGTCTTTTATCAATTCATACATTTACAATTTTATCCATACATAATAAAACCCTAAAAATCAATTTTTCAAAAATTTCCAATTTTGAAGAAACCCTAACTAGAGATGGCAATGGGGCGGGTTTGGGGCAGGGTGGCCTTCCCCGCACCCAACCCAATTTATTTTTTGAAAACCCATCCCCTCATAAAACCCCACTATAGATGGAGCGGGTTGGGGCGGGGCAGGGTACAACGAGGAGTGCTTTCCCCATCCCCACCCATTTACCCAATTTATAATTTTTTTATTATTTAAATAATAAATATATAACTATTAAATATGATATAATATATAAAGCAATAAATAATTCCAAGAAATTATTAAAAAACATCTCATAAACATAATTCTCACAAATAAATTCAATCATTTTCAAACATAAACATAGAGTATGAAGTCAAAATGTTCGAAAATCGTAACACTAATAATCTAATAGTTGCATTTATTTCTCTAGTTCTCTCTTCTTTAGTTTGTTTACACCCTATGTTGTTCTTGTATGTTTACACAATTTTCTCTTGATAACACCAGTATTGGGTCTTCACTTTCTAGTGCATCTGTAGACATATTTGTGCCTACCTGAAGTAGTGATAAACGAATTAAATTTAATTCAAGAGTTGAGAATTATTAAAGTAATAAACTTGAAGAAAAAAAACCGTTGTTATTAAACTTTTAATTTTAAATTTATTTGAGAAAGGAACTTACTGTATGTCCTCTCGCGTTTGAGGTTGAAGCTTGAATGGTGAACTACAAGTTGTTTAAGGATTAGAGACTTAGAGTTGAAGTTAGCGGCTAGGGTTTTTTTTTTTAATAGTATTTTGTTTTGTCACTTTATGTTAAGTAACGGTGAAGAGATGTAAAGTTAGGGTTAATGTATTAATATATATATATTTCTTTCTTTTTTTTAGATATATTTATTTTCTTTGAAACTATGTAGTTTAACTAAGTATTATTTTAAGCGGGGCAGTACCCGTTGCGGGTTAGACTATCTATCCCCATCCCCGCCCCATCCCTATCAAATTGAAACCCATCCACACCCCAAAAGAGCGGGTCCCCGCAGGGCCCCACCCCCATGGGGAATTTTGCCATCCCTAACCCTAACACAACCTAATCAATTTTATATTTGTAATAAACCATCTAAAATGAAAAAAACAAACATATTATAGTATCTTAATTTATAAGACTTGTTCATATGTCTAACAAGTTAAGATCTTATAAAATTTTAGATAATAAAAAACAAACAGACCCTTAAGAGTCCTCATCTGATCCGAGAATCCTTCACATATTTTTGTGCCGGATCAACCATGTAACATTATATTGTATTGGTATATATAACGTTACAAAGTGATACGTGTCACTTTTGAGAGTGTATACAAATTACTCTATAATATTATATAATACATTATGCAAAATCATCTCATTTATTGAATGTGAAGAAAGGAGTGTATGCCCCACTGAAAAGTGCCTATGAGCTTGTCCACATTGTGTAATTCTTCTAATTCTTCTTCGCTTTGAAAAGCCATCGTTGTAGTGAACAAAACCATTAAAGGAAATTCAATTATGATTTTTCAGAGAGTTTGTCAAGGAAGCTGGTCATGGAGGAAAGGGAAACTTGCCTCTAGATGGCGCCCCATCGCTCGTAAAAACAGAACCTTGAGATGGTAAAGAAGGACAAATAATCGAAGAGGATGAATTCTCCCTTGAAGAACTCACGGGTGAAGAAACCGCAAGCGAGGATGAGTTGTGATCAAACTTGAAGCAGAAAAGAGAAGGGAAGTTTGATAACAAATGAAAAAACATAGGCCAAAAACGATTTTGATTTTATGATCTCTTACATTACATATGTTCATTGTCATTGTGTGGTGAATCTTACTATTTAGAAATGACTTCTCTTTTTTTTTTTTTTCATAGTTAAAATGGATTTCTTAATGTTTAATTATCCAAGTAGAAATCATATACTGGAAACCTTACACAGATAGTTTTTCAAAAAGAAAAAGAAAAAGAAGATGAAGTTAAAATGATAATTAGAGATTAATGACTTTATTATAAGAGAGAAATTAAGATATAACATGATATATATATAAAAATATAAATGTTAATTAGTAGATCCATAAAATATAATGAATGATGAATTCTTGGTCATCAAAACCTATTCGTTGTTTTCTTTCATCTTCTTCATACTCTCCCAACCCTAGCGGTGCTGAAATACGGTTGGTTTTCTGAACATCTCATCCCTTATGCTGCCACGACAACGTTTCTGGGCCTCGCATCCTCTATTGTAACGATTAGCGGGTGGTCCTTCGGTGCATAGCTCCGGATGTTTTGGGCCACATCCTGGATTTTGATCACGTCCAATAGCTCCGTAGCTGATATATCTGGCATCGGCTTCTTGTACAAAGAGCATGCATGCTAAAAGCATGCAAATGCCGAAAACGATCAATTTCTTCGACATGTCTTAGATATTGATTGATTTTAGAAGCGGTACTGTGAAATATATATTCTGTTTAATGATTATGTGTTGTAGGTAATTAGCTAATGCATATGCAAATTTATATAGAGAAGTGATATCTAATTATGGCATTTATATATTGTTATACAGTTAAATATGGAGGGTATTGAGTCTTTCAGTTCTTCAACTTCTTCCATTTCATTTCATTTATATAATTATATATATATATATTTTGAAGAATTAAATACATTCGAGGTTTCTTTTTTAGGACGAGGGAAGACTCGAACCCATAACTTCATGATGTAGATGTGAGGGGTATACTACCAGGCCAATCTCATCTCGTTCTCATCCTAATAATAATTATTATTTTATATTGGAGAACTTTGTATCAAAATGTATCAAAGTGAGGGAAATATATTATTATTATTTTACTAGTGAAGTATATATATTAAGAGGCTATTTGTTTTTTTTTTTCACTATAACACTTATTGCCTCTTATATCTTAAATTAAAATAAATCAGTTTGTTTGTTTTTTCAACTTATATCTTATTTTAATATATATATATATTTCTTTTTAAAAAAGTAAAAAAATTTGACTTTTAACTTATTAAAAAGTGTTAAAGTAGAGTTTTGTTTTTTTAGTAAATTTCCTCAAATGTCCTTTATCAATTTTCACACATTTACAATTTTATCTGTACATAATAAAACCCTAAAAATCAATTTTCTAAAAATTTCCAATTTTGAAGAAATCCTAACACAACCTAATCAATTTTACATTTGTAATAAGCCATCTAAAATGAAAAAACAAATATATTATAGTATCTTAATTTATAAGACTTGTTCATATGTCTAATAAGTTAAGATCTTATAAAATTTTAGATAAAAAAAACAAACAGGCCCTTAAAAGTCCTTATCTGATCCGAGAATTCTTCACATATTTTTGTGCCGGATCAACCATGTAACATTATATTGTATTGGTATATATAACGTTACAAAGTGATACGTGTCACTTTTGAGAGTGTATACAGATTACTCTATAATATTATATAACACACTATGCAAAATCATCTCATTTATTGAATGTGAAGAAAGGAGTGTATTCCCCACTGAAAAGTGCCTATGAGCATGTCCACATTGTGTAAGTCTTCTAATTCTTCTTCGCTTTGAAAAGCCATCGTTGTAGTGAACAAAACCATTAAAGGAAATTCAATTATGATTTTTCAGAGAGTTTGTCAAGGAAGCTGGTCGTGGAGGAAAGGGAAACTTGCCTCTAGATGGTGCCCCATCGCTCGTAAAGACAGAACCTTGGGAAGGTAAAGACAGATAGATAATCGAAGAGGATGAATTCTCCTTGAAGAACTCATGGGTGAAGAAACCGCAAGCAAGGATGAGTTGTGATCAAACTTGAAGCAGAAAAGAGAAGGGAAGCTTGATAACAAATGAAAAAACATAGGCCAAAAACGATTTTGATTTTATGATCTCTTACATTACATATGCTCATTGTCATTGTGTGGTGAATCTTGCTATTTAGAAATGACTTCTTTTTTTTCATAGTTAAAATGGATTTCTTAATGTTTAATTATCCAAGTAGAAATCATATACCGGAAACCTTACACGGATAGTTCTTCAAAAAAAAAAAAAAAGTAGTTAAAAAGATAATTAGAGATGAATGACTTTATTATAAGAGAGAAATTAAGATATCACATGATACATATATAAAAATATAAATGTTAATTAGTAGATCCATAAAATATAATGAATGAATTCTTGGTCATCAAAACCTACTCGTTGTTTTCTTTCATCTTCTTCATACTCTCCTAACCCTAGCCATGCCAAAATCTGGGTGGTTTTCTGAACATCTCATCCCTTATGCTGCCACGGCAACGCTGCTCGGCCTTGCATCCTCTGTTGTAATGATTAACAGGTGGTCCTTCGGTGCATAGCTCTGGATGTTTTGGACCACATCCTGGATTTTGATCACGTCCAATAGCTCCATAGCTGCTATATCTGGCATCAGCTTCTTATACAAAGAGCATGCATGCTAAAAGCATTCAAATGCCAAAAACGATCAATTTCTTCGATATGTCTTAGATATTGATTGATTTTAGAAGTGGTACCTGTGAAATATACATTATGTATAATGATTATGTGTTGTAGGTAATTAGTTAATGTATATGCAAATTTAAATAGAGAAGTGATATCTAATTATGGCATTTATATATTGTTATACAGTTAAATATGGAGGTTATTGAGTCTTTCAGTTCTTCAACTTCTTCCATTTCATTTCATTTACATAATTATATATATATATTGAAGAATTAAATACATTTGAGGTTTCTTTTTGGGGACGGGGGAAGACTTGAACTCATAATTAACTTCATGATATAGATGTGAGGGGTATACTATCAGGCCAATCTCATTTCGTTCTCATCCTAATAATTATTATTATTTTATATTGGTGAACTTTTTATCAAAATGTATCAAAGTGAAGGAAATATATTATTATTATTTTACTAGTGAAGTATATATATTAAGAGGTTGTTTGTTTTTTTTTTTCTTTTCACTATAACACTTATTGTCTCTTATATCTTAAATTAAAATAAATCAGTTTGTTTGTTTTTTCAACTTATATCTTATTTTAAGATATATATATTTCTTTTTAAAAAAGTAAAAAATTTTGACTTTTAACTTATTAAAAAAGTGTTAAAGTAGAGTTTTGTTTTTTTTAGTAAATTTCCTCAAATGTCCTTTATCAATTCATACATTTACACTTTTATCCGTACATAATAAAACCCTAAAAATCAATTTTCCAAAAATTTCAAACTTTGAAGAAACCCTAACACAACCAAATTAATTTTACATTTGTAATAGGCCATCTAAAATGAAAAAACAAACATATTATAGTATCTTAATTTATAAGACTTGTTCATATGTCTAACAAGTTAAGATCTTATAAAATTTTAGAGAAAAAAAACAAACAGGCCCTTAAGAGTTCTTATCTGATCCGAGAATCCTTACATATTTTTGTGTTGGATCAACCATGTAACATTATATTGTATTGGTATATATAACGTTACAAAGTGATACATGTCACTTTTGAGAGTGTGTACAAATTACTCTATAATATTATGTAACACACTAAGCAAAATCATCTCATTTATTGAATGTGAAGAAAGGAGTGTTTGCCCCACTGAAAAGTTCCTATGAGCTTGTCCACATTGTGTAAGTCTTCTAATTCTTCTTCGCTTTGAAAAGCCATCGTTGTAGTGAACAAAACCATTAAAGGAAATTCAATTATGATTTTTCAGAGAGTTTGTCAAGGAAGCTGGTCGTGGAGGAAAGGGAAACTTGCCTCTAGATGGCGCCCCATCGCTCGTAAAAACAGAACCTTGGGACGGTAAAGACGGACAGATAATCGAAGAGGATGAATTCTCCCTTGAAGAACTCATGGGTGAAGAAACCACAAGCAAGGATGAGTTGTGATCAAACTTGAAGCAGAAAAGAGAAGGGAAGTTTGATAACAAATGAAAAAACATAGGCCAAAAACGATTTTGATTTTATGATCTCTTACATTACATATGCCCATTGTCATTGTGTGGTGAATCTTACTATTTAGAAATGACTTTTTTTTTTCATAGTTAAAATGGATTTCTTAATGTTTAATTATACAAGTAGAAATCATATACTGGAAACCTACACAGATAGTTCAAAAAAAAAAAAAAAAAGATTTCGTAATGTTTAATTATCCAAGTAGAAATCATATATTAGAAACCTACACAGATAGTTCAAAAAAAAAAAAAAAAAAAAAAAAAGTTAAAAAGATAATTAGAGATCAATGACTTTATTATAAGAGAGAAATTAAGATATCACATGATACATATATAAAAAATATAAATGTTAATTAGTAGATCCATAAAATATAATGAATGATGAATTCTTGGTCATCAAAACCTATTCGTTGTTTTCTTTCATCTTCTTCATACTCTCCCAACCCTAGCGGTGCTGAAATACGGTTGGTTTTCTGAACATCTCATCCCTTATGCTGCCACGGCAACGTTTCTGGGCCTCGCATCCTCTGTTGTAACGATTGGCGGGTGGTCCTTCGGTGCATAGCTCCGGATGTTTTGGGCCACATCCTGGATTTTGATCACGTCCAATAGCTCCGTAGCTGATATATCTGGAATCGGCTTCTTGTACAAAGAGCATGCATGCTAAAAGCATGCAAATGCCGAAAACGATCAATTTCTTCGACATGTCTTAGATATTAATTTGATTTTAGAAGCGGTACTGTGAAATATATATTCTGTTTAATGATTATGTGTTGTAGGTAATTAGCTAATGCATATGCAAATTTATATAGAGAAGTGATATCTAATTATGGCATTTATATATTGTTATACAGTTAAATATGGAGGGTACTGAGTCTTTCAGTTCTTCAACTTCTTCCATTTCATTTCATTTATATATATATATATATATATTTGGAAGAATTAAATACATTCGAGGTTTCTTTTTTAGGACGAGGGAAGACTCAAACCCATAACTTCATGATGTAGATATGAGGGGTATACTACCAGGCCAATCTCATCTCGTTCTCATCCTAATAATAATAATTATTTTATATTGGAGAACTTTGTATCAAAATGTATCAAAGTGAGGGAAATATATTATTATTATTTTACTAGTGAATTATATATATTAAGAGGCTATTTGTTTTTTTTCACTATAACACTTATTGTCTCTTATATCTTAAATTAAAATAAATCAGTTTGTTTGTTTTTTCAACTTATATCTTATTTTAAGATATATATATATTTCTTTTTAAAAAAGTAAAAAATTTTGACATTCAACTTATTAAAAAAGTGTTAAAGTAGAGTTTTGTTTTTTTTAGTAAATTTCCTCAAATGTCCTTTATCAATTCATACATTTACAATTTTATCCGTACATAATAAAACCCTAAAAATCAATTTTCCAAAAAATTTCAATTTTGAAGAAACCCTAACACAACCTAATCAATTTTACATTTGTAATAAGCCATCAAAAATGAAAAAAACAAACATATTATAGCTTCTTAATTTATAAGACTTATTCATATGTCTAACAAGTTAAGGTCTTATAAAATTTTAAATAAAAAAAATTAATAAGCCTTTAAGAGTTCTTATCTGATCCGACAATCCTTCACATATTTTTGTGCCAGATCAACCAGGTAACATTATATTGTATTTGTATATATAACGTTACAAAGTGATATGTGTCACTTTTGAGAGTGTATGCAGATTACTCTATAATATTATATAACACACTACGCAAAATCATCTATCATCCTACCTATTATATATCTATTTATTTCATTTAAAAAAAATATTTATTTTAATCAAACCTGTTCAAATAATCCTAAGAATTTTTAGCTTTTATAATTGTGGCTTGACAATTTATATAGTTTTATTTTATTTTATTTATTTATTTATTTTTAAATATAATACTAATAGTATGGTGACTCAAATGTAAGTATTGTCAGATTGAATAAGCCAAACCACGATAGGCCGTGGTAATAATATGTATTACTAAAACACCTCTACTCCCTAATTCCTATATTGAATTTATGGGAAAAAAAAAATACAAGTATTCCTTTTTTTCAAAAAAATAATAATAATAATAATAATAAAATAAAAAAAGTAACAAATGACATCAAAAAATACAATCACAGCACAAACATTTATATGTGTAATTAAATCCATTTTTCTTTAAAATACAATGATAATAATAATAATAATAATAATAATATAAAAGAGACACTTATTGGTTTATAATACTAAAAATTGATTAATGTATGTCTAATTTTACCATATCGTTTTTTTAGGAAGTAAAACTAAAATCTAACAAATTAATTCCTAGTTAGATTGGAGGAAGTTGAAAAAAATAAAACAGTCGATACTCTCCTACAATTCATCTTTCAACCTCAAAGAACAACTTGTGTATTTAACTGCATAACAATATATAAATGCCATAATTAGGCATCACTTCTCTATATAAATTTTCACATAATTATTATATAAAAATATATCACATTACTGGCTCTGAAACCAATCAACTCACCGAAATCAAAATCAAAGACATGTCGAAGAAAATGATCGTTTTCAGCATTTGCATGTTCTTATCATGCACGCTCTTTGTAAAAGAAGTCGAAACCAAATTTATCCACTATGGACCCATTTACGCGGTGTTAATCCAGGATGTGGCCCAAAACATCCGGAGCTATACCCTATGTTGTAATTATTAGTGGGTGGTCCTTCGGTGTATAGCTCCGGATGTTCTGGGCAACATCCTGGATTAACACCACTTGAAATGGGTAAATTTGGTCTCGACTTCTTTTGTAGAGAGCATGCAAATGCCGACAATGATCATTTTCTTTGACATATGTTTGATTTCGGTGAGTTGATTGATTTTATAAATAGTAGTTTTAAAAATGTATTTTGTAAGTTGGTTCATATTATGTAAATTTATATAATGAAGTGATTGCTTAATTATGGCATTAATGTATTGTTATGCAATTAAATATGCTCTTTAAACTTGAAAGATGAATCGAAGAGTGTTAAAATTAGATGGAAAACAGCTCATAGTGACGTAGCTCAACCGGTAGATGAACGAGTTTGGGGTTTAGGTAAATGACTCTAAGTCAGCGGTTCGAATCCTACCAATAGCAAAAAGCTTTAAAAAAAATTACCTAGTCTAAATAGATGGATAGATAATTAATGCCAAGAAAAAAAAAATGTAACCATTTGAGGCAGATAATGTAACAAAATTTGAAAATTTGTAACAAGATAGGACATGAGAATTTGAACATGCTTGTATTTGTCAAATTCGATCGATAAATTACAACTGATAATAGTTAACATGTATAAGATGACCAGAAACACATCTTCATCTGAGGTAGCCTCTACATAAAGGAGATGAGACTTAAAAAAAGATTCTATTCCAAAACGACAGCCAGCCTCTTTCACTCGACGTTGATGTTGGACGTCTGCAGTGCTTGCAATATCTAACTAAGCCGTTTAGTATCTCTTCCTTCTGGGTTATAAAATTTTCGGCAAATCCGCTAACTTTTTACAAGCTGACTTGTTCTATTCTCCATAAGCATTCTTTTCTCAAAGGTGAATCTGTGAAAATAGCTTTGATGAAATCTTTTACCTGCCAAGGTAAAGAGATTGTCAACATGCTGAAACAAGTAGAATTGATATGAAACAATAAGATATCAAAAAATGAAATTGTTTTCAGAGAATATTGATTATTTTCTGATTTCGATATGCATCTCAGTCAAAAGGGTAGCGGAATTCTAAATGATGAGCCGAACTGAATATACAATTGTGTATACATGGAGGTTACAGTACAATCAGCTAACTAATTAGGGACGATTATTTGTATATGACAATGTAAAGATGAAATAGGAAGTTCTTTTACATCATTGGGAACAGATCATACAAAAATTGATTACTTAAAAACCAGCGGATATATATGCTAAAATATGTGTCATACCTCTGATAATGTAAAACCGCAACTGACCAGCAGTTCTCCACTTTCCCAAGCCGCTGTTATGGATTTTAAAGGCATGTCTAACAATTCTGGAAAATTTTGAAAAAATAAAAAAGGGAAAGAGAAAAAAATTAAGCTCGAGTAGCCAGCCATCAACCAATGTCAAGAGAAATTTAGTCCACAGAGAGAAAACATGCCTGCAAGTTTGCGGATTTTACGTAAAGAAGGTATGAGATCCTCGAGAGGGCGTGTACAGTGCTCTTCTGTCTTCCCCTTTCGGTTGACAGCACTGAGGGACTCCAACAGAGATGATGAGTTTTCAAGCATCAAATTTATCAGTCTTTGAAGCTGAGAACATGTTATAATAGATCAGTTGTATACTAAAAACTTAAGCATTCACAATTCCAAAAGCTTGAATGAAGACTGAAGAACATACCTGTAATGTTTCTTCTGCTGCCATATCATCTAGAAGGAGTATATCTCTTGCGACTCTTGAAAAGATTGACTCTAGAACCATACACATGCTTCTCTTATAAGTTGAAGGCAGCAAGAGCGGCTCCCATATTATATGTACTTTCTCAAGTATGAAAACAACCTGACCAAGAAACAATTAGTTGCCTCACTAGAAAGAGGAGAAAAAAAAAAAAGGAATAGAAGCATGACCATAAAATATACAGCAAAGCTACCTGATCTATACTAAATTTTGCAGATTCAAATTGTTGCATTTGATGAGTATTCTGAAATCCATCAGCGCCATCTATAGCCTAACAATAATCAGATATGCAAAACAACAAACTGTCAGTCCACTAAAGCAGATGACTTTGAAAATGTTGAATGTCAAATAAGAACGATTAAAACTAGGCAACTCTACCTCTCTCAAATTAAAAATAACAAGTTGAATTTGCCTCTGCAGTATTTCTTCTGCCATTAGGTGAAATCTTGGAGCCATATCAACAAAAACAGCCTGCTCTTTAATGGTACTTGGAAAGTCGGAATGATACTGCATATGGGATTCAAATATATTAAATATCAATTAGACTGCAGTTATAATTATAACATTTTTAAATAAATAAAATCCAATAATTAAAACAATAGTAATCAACACCAAGCAAATGGAACAAGTTATGAGAATCATCACATCCAGGAACTTGCCCAAATAACTATATGCAAGTAGGTAAGCGGCAGACAAAGAGAGTGAGAGAGAAGTTTATATTATATTATTATGTATAGATCGATTATAGTGCATACCTCAAAAGCAAGCCCAAGTATCTCCTGAGATAAATAAAGGCAATCGTTGTGCATTAGAGCAGCAACCTGGTTGATGCCATCAAGTTGTCTTTCTAGCTTCACAAGTCAAAAGTGAATGTTACCAACGTAATCATGATTCATATACGGAGGCTATAAAAGTACAATTGAGATCAAACTAGAACAGACATAATAAGAGTACTTTGGGCAGTCTGCCCCAGCAATAATAGCATAAGAGGATTTATCTGGTAAAGATTCATTTCGTCAATTGCCTTCCATGAACTAACCTTGACAGGAATGATAGCTTCGTAAAGCAGTAGAATATCCCTAGCAGCACGATAGAATTCAAAAGCAACTCTTGTGGATGACAAGCAAACATCCTGCATGGAATTGCATCACATAATGATCATATTTCCAAACAGAAATTTAACAAAGATAAACAACTGATGTTTAAACCACCATGAAAAGGACCCGTCTTCTCTTAGTATAGACTATAGAAGTATATATAAATGACAGGCTTCATTTCATAGCCATTCTATTACTATGTTTTTCCTCTTTCGGTTAAATTTGATAGCTGGATGTTGACGAAACAATACCATATAAATTCCTTTACATTTCACCAACTAGTTAAGATAATAACAGAAATAAACTCCCAAATGTCACCTACATAGAACTAGCGAGACTGGGATTGGATAATAAGAAAAAGTTTATGCCTTACTGCATCAACTAAAAATGCACAAAAAGAGAAGGAAGCTATGTATAACAAATTAGGCACCAGTATAAGAGAACTCACATATAAGATACCACTGTATTATAAAGTAAATCAGATAATTATATTTTTCAAACTAAATTACCTTAAGCGTCTGATGCACTAGCTTCATAAGTTGAGAAGCTGCTTTAGATACCACGCACCTCTCAGACAGAAAAAGCAAGTCCACAACATGTTCAGAGGAATGCACATCATTCTTCAGCAGAAGACCTTCCCTAGTGTATTCCTGTGGAAAAATTTCTATTATTCTAGTGCTAACATACGACAAAAAACTAGAAACATATACATTCCAATGATGAAAGCTCACTTGAGGAACAGCAAAGTCAGACTGTAGAAGTAAATTTCTAGCCTTCGCCAAGATTTCTGTCTTCTTCCTAGAAGCAAAGTGCACCTCAACATTTTCAGCAAAATTGCTTAATCTTTCATCCCTGTTATCAGAAGCTGAAATAAACATTATTTCCTTTAATGCTGTTTCAAATTTTGAAGTATGTTGGATGATCTTTTGAAAGTCGGGAAGTTTTGAAGCATCTTCAGGGACAACCTGAAACGAATGAATACTCAATTTGTATGGTAAGTTTCAGATATACGAACAGAAAAGGCCTGAGATTGTAGACCAACATAGGACTAAAAAAATCAAACCTTTGAAAGAAAGTTGGAAATAATCAGTTCTGATATCCTTGGCCATGTCAATTTTCCAAAACATCGGACCCATGAACCATTTTGTAAGCATATGCATTTGTAAACAAACTTAATAATTTGAAGAATTCTTATATAGACGATTTTTCCATCCACAGGTTCAGTCTGAAAATTACATAAGAAATGTCAACGATAATTTAAAAAATAAATCAAATTGAACATTGTTCATTCTTATTGTATAATTAATTTCCACTAACAAATCAACAGATTATATCAAAAACATAGACATTGACACACAATAATTACCTTAGGGTCAACAGATGATACCATCTTCAATAGAGCATCAGTCATTTCTCCTGAGCCTTGATTTAATTCTTCCACAAATTTAATAGGCGATCCATAATTTACAGCAGGTTTGATGAAATGCTTGATCATCAAATCGGCTACTTTTGCAAGCCCATAATCTAGAATTCCAACCACCTGCATAATCCCCTTAACAATTAATAAATTAACTCAACATGAAGGGAGACATTAGTAACGAATGGAATTTTAGCTTCAACAGGTCAATAATTATGCACCCATTAGTTCAACAGAATAGTTTCAGAGATGAGCTATTCCCAGAAGTAAAGTACCATTTTGGAATATTGAAATGCTATATCCACAAAGCCAATTCAAGAATTATTCTATATCTACTCAGATGTATATAATTAAGTCACAAAATTTTTATATATAGTTTTAGTTTATGCAACACAATTCTGAGGACATTGCTTTCTACTTGTACTATATCTTTAAGATGTCAAAAACACAAGAGTCATAAATATTCCCCGAAATTTACCTCCATTGCTTCTAAAACCGTGCGAAGCTCAACCCCATCGTTTCTGTCAGCACTCAATTGATACCTCACCCGAACTCCATTCGATTCGGGATCAAACCGCACTGCATTCTCCATGAACCTTGCAAGCAACTCTTGAATCTACAAACCCAAATCGAGTTCCTCTATAAAAACCAATCACAAACTCAATATAAAAATCACAAAATAAAACCATCACAGTTCACCGAAATAAATATCACCAATTTTGCAAACAAAATTAAAACTTGAGAGAAAATTGAATCAACTTTTCCATCATTTAACACGATTTTCTCGGCAACCAAACAGATGTCTTCGTAAAAACGAAAACAAAAGAGTAAATTCATTACCTCTTCCAAGCAATCTTGCCACTCCTTCCTCAACAAACCGTAAACGATCGGCTCTCTCTCGTCCTCGTCTCCAATTCTCAAAGCTTTCTTCAACTCTCTCAGCTCCTCAGCAGCGAATCTCAGCCGTCCATTTTTCACTCCCTCTCTCACTCCCTTCAATCTCTCATTAATTGCTACAATTATCCTCACAAGCTCCAAAATTTCCTTCTTTACCCTAGCCTCCCTCGTCTTCCCACTCAGCTCCTCCACGACTCCCCTGACCTCCGCGTCGACCGGGCAGTCTGAGACGAGCCGCAGTATGTCGGTCAGGTCGGCGGAGATCCCGTCGGTCCGCGAGACGGCGTCGTTGCAGAGGGAGAAGAGGGCGGCGAAGTCTTGGTGGTGGGATACGAGGTAGGATTGGACTTTGGACTTGATCTGGAGGGAGTGAGACTCGAGTCTGGAGATCAGGAGGCGGAGATCCGGTGCGGAGAGCGGCGCGGTGGGGTCCGTGAGGTCGTGCGTCGAGAGGAGGTCCCGGACGTCGATCGTGCCGAAGAGGGCGTCCATGGTGATGTACGTGAACGGTGGTGATCGAATTTGTGAAGACACTGTCGAGTTTTTTTCTGTTTATTTGTTGAAGAAGAAGTCGTGGACAGTCTTTTCAAAAAAAAAAAAAAAAAAGTCGTGGACAGTGAAAACTGAAAAGTGGCGGTTTATGGTGCCAAGGCTAATGTGCGCCGGGTTGAGTTAAATGGGCCTATATTGGGCCTCAATTTTATGGGCTCAGTACAGGTATATGAATCCGTAGTTTATCGGATAAAGAGAAGATATTTATCCAAATTAAAATCCATTCATTAAATTTAATGAAAAAAAAAAAAAAAAAAATCACATTATTTAGACATTAAATTTGGATAAAAAAATATTTATTGTATAGAATATAGTCTATGGGAGAATCACCCCAATACTGGATCTCGCACATCTTTAAATGTGAGATTTTGGTTCCATAACGTTAAAGATCCATCGACATTTTATCGATTGATAGTTCTTTGACGTTAGAATATTAGAATATGGAATATGTGATCCCTTCATATTCGTGATCCTGCACTTGAGAATGCCCAATTAAATATATATAGGGGGATTATCATTTGGGTCCCTAACTTTTTCTGAATTCTTAATTTTTTAAATAAGTTTGTTTTTTTATCAAAATTTTCCCTGACTTTTGAAAAGTATATCAAATAGGTCCATCGGTTAGTCAACTGTCAGTCAAACTTAACATTTGTAGGGGTATTTCTGTCTTTGAACCAAGAACTTGCCATGTGTCACAAAAATAGAAATAAAATAAAAATCAATAATGTTAAAATATTTATATAATACAAATTAAATAAAGAAAATAAAAAAATAATTTTCAAATAATATAATTTGATTTGCTTAAAAAAAATGAAAATGAAAAGAGAAAACAAATAAATCCTCTCTCTCAGACCGTCTTCTTCACTAAATTTCTCCATCTTCTCTCTCCGAGAAACCCTTCTCTCTCATCTTTCTCTTCTTTGTCGCACAACTCCTCCGGTCTCTTGGCCGCCGCGTCGAGCGCCGATCTCCTCCCGCGATAGGAGATCGGCGCTCTCTTCTTTCTTTCCCACCGAGTGATGGTAGTCGGAGGTTTGACGGTGGGGTATGGTTTGGGTTTGACGGTGAGATTGGCTTGGTTTTTGGATGTTGTTGAATTTGGATTTTGGTTTGATGATGATGGTTTGACTTGGGTTTCATTTGGGTTTGAATCTGAATGATTGATGATGGATAGTGTTTATATTGAAGAAATTTCGAAAATTTTCCAGATCTCGGGGTAGTGAATGTGTGTCCTTTCTCACATCTGGTAGTGAATGGAGACACTGAAGATCCCGTGAATGAATTCTTCTATAATGTCTTCAAAACTGGAAAATTTTCCATTTTATTTTTTTTCTTAAAAAAATTAATTTATTTGTAGATCTCTGCTTTCTAAAGAATCTGGGTTTTGTGAAGTTGAAACATTTTTATATTGTTTTGATCGATGATAATTGATGGGTTGGGAGTTGGATTGGAGAATTTGAGTTTATGAAGATTGGTTGAGAAGATTGATAATCTGGGTAGATTTTTTTTTATTTTATTTTTTTATTAAATGATTAATTTGATCTCAACGTCCATCTATGAGATGGACGGCAGAGATCCACTTTTTTATTTTTTATTTTTAAATTTCTGTTTTTATTTTTTAAAATGTTTTTTATTTGTAGTTTTTATTTTTATTTTTTGTTTTATGAATTGGATATAAAACATTTCTTGATGTTGAAGATGAAGATTGAGATAGAGTTTTAATTTTGATTTTTTATTAATTTTGTTAACTTTTTTGTTTATAATTTATAATAAAATATTTATTTTATTTTGTAATATATGGATCAACTATTAGTCAACTTTAATTTGGATGTTAAAGTCAATACCCCTTTTTTTGTGTTTTTTTAATATATTTTTTATTTAATGAATTGTAATTTCATCTATTTCATCTATTTAATTAGTTTTATTTTTAAATTTAATTTTTTTTATATTAATAAAATTTTTTAATAGTTTATTTTAAAATTTTGGCGACACATGGCAAATTTTGATTGGATCATATTAAAGTTGAATTGTATAATTTTAAAATGTTAGAGGGTAAAATTGTATTTTTAAACTCTTTAATTAAAATTAAGGGTAAAATAGTCAATTTATATATTCTGTGACGTTTGACTGTTAAAAAAAAAGTCATAAGGACCTATTTGATATACTTTTCAAAAGTCAGGGAAAGTTTTGATAAAAAAACAAACTCGTTTAAAAAATTGATTTTTTAAAAAAAGATAGGGACCCAAATGATAATCCCCCATATATATAATATGCAATATGTACATAACAATTGTCTATATAATTTGTAATTCAAATATTTGTTTTTTAAAATAAATTATATAAACGAAATGAAGTTGGTCCAGTGTCATTCTCATCGCACCAACTTCCATGTGATTACCGATTTGAACCGTCCAGTTTTGACTAATTCAAATATTAAATATACAAACAAATTACCATTCCTTTTCAACATAGAATAAAGTCTACAGTCTCAATAAGGGAGCTTTGGTCTTCGCTTGTTGATCAACGCCGAGTAATATTGACTCGAGAGTTTTGACAATGTCAAAATGTCAATTCTCAATAGTGAATGATAGACTACACTAGAAGGAACACATAAAATAAATAAATAAATAAATAAAACCCATTTGAATAATCCAAATTTAATCAAAACTGGATTTATAATTTTATATTACAAGCAGAAAAAAACCAGATATATTACTCATTTTACAGTACAAAAATGGATTAATATCTGGGAAAAAAAACGAACTTAAAATATATAACAATTAAAAAAAAAAAAAAAAAAAAAGCAAAGCCCATTTCTTGGTATAAAAATTATGTACAATAATTTAGAAAATTTTAAGAAGAAAAAAAATTAAGAAAATTAATTGTCTCTCCTAGAAAACTCACAATCTTCTTCACAGACCCTTTCTCTGGTTCTTCCACTACTTGAACTTGATCTCCATGATCGCCACCGTCGCCGCCTACTTCGAGTTGATCAGAACTCAGAGCTTCCACCGAGCCCAACTCAGTCAATTCGTCCATTTTGCCATTTCTCGACTCATCAAAACCTCTCTTCCCTCTTTTCTTCTTCTTCTTCTTTGGAGTAGTAACAGTGATCTTCTTGTTGTCTTCAAACACTACTTGTTGTTCTTCATAGACCTCTATGATCTCGTGTATAAGTTGACGGTTATTTGACGCGTCCCAGCGAGCCCAAAAACTCATATAACATCGAAAACAGTTGCATTCAAATACAGGTGGGTGGTCGCCGCCGCCATCAGAGCCGATTTTGTGGCGGCTTGCGGTGGTGCTGCCACAGCTACATGAGATGAGGTAGGCCAAGACTTGTTTGTCTTCGGGAGAGAGAGCGGCTGCTAGTGTCAAGATTGTTGCTGGTAGCTGTAAAGCTAAGAGGTGGTGGAGATCGCCGCCGCTAGTTGGTGGCGGCGGCGGAGGAGATGGGTGCACCTTGCCGTTCTTGTAGAGCTTCTTCATGGTTGATTAATGTTGATCAGTTGTGTGTGTTCAGATTTTGCTTGTTTTTTTTTTTTTATTGTGTTGTTTGTTTATAAGTAAATTGTGAGGAAGTAGTCAACTGGTCAGTTATTGACTGTTTTGAGTAAACAACACGCATGTGGAGACTATTCTCATATTATTATTAAACAAATTTTGATTAAAAATCATTTGATCAATAAGATAATTACGATTGACACGCCACCGATTTTATGGTAAGAACATTCATTCAGTTTAATACCATATCAAGTTTGGATTACCGACTGCGTAAATTTATAAGAAAAATGATAATCAAATTACACATTAGATAATGCATATCGATTAAAAAAGTAGTCAATGAGACTGTTATTAGGGAATTTTGAGTAATATATAGAACCTAAGAAGCACGGATACTCCATTTGGTGGAGGTAACTCGTATCGAACTCGTATCCAGTTCAAATACTCCAGGATACGTATCCGATACGCCAAATGGCGTATCCGTTGACTTTTTCACAAGTTTGACTAGAGGATACTTCAAGGATACCTAGAGGATACCTAGAGGATACTTGGAGGATACGTTTGAGGCAATATTATAATTATTTTAGTATAAAACAGGGTCAAATTATAATTTCAAAATTTTAGGAGTCAAAATGAAATTGTAAGGAAATTTTGGTTTTAATTCTATTGACATGGAGAATACCGGAATACTTGAGATTGCAAACCTTTCTCTTGATGAACTAGAGTTAGAGGCCGAATTATTTATATCCTTTAACAATATGAATGATGATAATGAAGTTAATTAGGAATTTAAAATATGTTTTATGAGTTTTTTTTATTTTTTATTTTTTATTTTTTTTATGTAGTATTTGGATTTTGTAATTTGTTATAACTTATGTGACGTATATTTTATTTGGATTTTGTAATATATTCGACTTATGTGACATGTTTTACTTGGATCCTGTAATATGTTACATTATTTTGACTTATGTAGTTATGTGACATGTTTTATTTGGATTCTGAATATATTTTTATTTTGAATGAATTATCAAATATGTTTTCACATATTATTATTATTTTTTAAATATAAATATATATTATTTTAATTGACGTATCCTGCCGTATCCGTATCTTAGTTTTTGAAGATTTACCGTATCCCCGTATCGTGCCGTATCCGTATCCATGCTATATAGTATAGAACTCATACCCAACCTTTTGGGATCTTGAATTTATAATTATTCAATAAAAATGAATATGAAAGTGAGTGAACGTGGGTTTGGGACTTTGGATACTTGGGGAGAAATGGTCCACGGTTGAGCTTGGATGGGGAAAGTTCTAGTGTCAATAGCTCACACAGGACCATTATTTATTTATTTATTTATATATATATATATATATTAATGTTAGACCGGGATTCTGAATTTAATTTATATATCTGTAAATTAGGGTGGCACCATTTTTGTTAACTTAATCGGGAGAACTTACGTATGATATATATATATATATATATATCTCACTCAATTCATACTACGTGATATAAATAACTAACTTACTAGTTATAGGTAACGGTATAATCAAGTATTTTGATCGGATGTGGTAGTTTCAATGACGGGACATAAGAATTAATAAATCCATGTGATTTGTAATATATATAAATTATTGGCCAATCAATTTGTCGGAATTTTGAATTGGGACAAAAGAATGGGAACAAATAGAGATAGGTTTTTCTCTTGTGGGGATAAATTTTATGTTTGGACATCATAAACTAGATAAGCATCAAGCATGCATGTGCAATGTTGGCTTTGCTTATCAGCCTTTTTATTGTTGTTGTTTTTTCAAGTTAAAAGTTAATTTTTTAACTTTATTAGAATTTTTTTTTTTATATTTTTAATTGGAATTTAACATTTATTTGAATCAATATCCCAAAATAATCAAATATTCATATCAACGAAATCTAATTTATTATTTTTCAACAAAATCTCAAACAGGAAATAACAACAAAAGATACAATAACATTAATTAACATCACAATAGTACAATAATCAATCCATGTTAGTACATGGACTATCTCTCTCTACATATATATATATATATATATAAATATTGACCTAATATTCATAGCAACTTGTAAAGAACTTTCTTCATCAGATAATCAGCGATGATGTGATTAGTCTTCTCCGTTGGATGGAAAGCATCCCAGAACACATACTTATCGGCGTTCGGGCACGTAAACGGATTCGTCCGGCCGCATGCGTACCCCATCTCGAACATCCCCGTTGCGCAACACCCCACCTCGGTCACCTCAAATCCTACATACAACATGACATACATTAGATATCAGAGATCATTGAATTACATTAGATTGTATGTATATATATAATATAAAGGACAATACAGTGATTAATTGATTGTCAACTGTTTTAACGGACAAAATAAATGTCAATTAAAAATATAGTTATATTTATAGTCTCGCGTGAAGTCATTAAATGAATACGCACTATCAACCAACCTGCCCCAGAGTGAAATTCTTAATGACCCAAATCCAAATTTATATATATGTATATATTAATATTATTGATTGGTCAGCAGGAGAAGAGAAATGCTTCGGTACACATGACATGACGTAATATCAATTCAATCAAATCATAACATATGACATGAATAATCAATCACATAAAATACATGCCACATGATATAATATAAATGAATTGAGCATTTACTTTTACATCCAGGCAATTGAAGCATTTTTCTCATAAAGCGAAGTGTCACAAGACACGGAAGCATTAAAAGACAGTAACAACATACCGTAGAGTGCAGGTTTTAGGATGATATGCATGAAAGCATAATAAGGGTTTGAAAAAACCAGCTTGACTCCAGGAAGTTGCTTGTTCAATTTCACCACCAAATTACTCAACCTGCCATTGAATTCCAGAGCCAAATTGTTGTAATTCTCCACACACATGCGTTGACCCATCATGTTTGTGGTTCTTTCCATTGGCATGCACCCCATCGGAGGCAACCCTCCTAGAGATATCTTTCTGGCTCCGAGGCCGTGGAGTCTTTTCACGAAGCTTTCAGCAATTCCTGCAAGGAAAAGAATCTTATTATAACAATAATAAGAATCATGTAAGACTCTGGTGTGAGAGAGATTCGATTATACCCACCTGCCAGTAAATCCTGGTATTGCGTGATGGTGAATTCGGATCGACGACCGCCCGGAAAAGCGTAGTAGTTCTCCAGGAAGTCGTTTGTTCCTACGCTGATTATGTATACAGCCTGGGTGATTGTTTGGTTTGCTTGCTTTTCTCCAAGATGAGCCTTCAGTATCTTCTGGTAGTCCTGAAAATAGTCTAGCTCTTTCCAGAGAGGAATCACAGACTGAAAAGCAAAGACAAAAACATATATAGCAAATTAATTATAATCACATATATATAATTTAACTAATTAAGTGCTATATTGAATCCATGTAAATACAAATTAAAAAATGATCAGAAACATTTTGTTTTAATATCATATATAGTTTAACAATATTAATGCTTGACAACTAAAAAAAAATAATCCTAAAAACCAACCTAAATAATGTGGTAAGTGATTTGTCCTTACCATATTATTCACCACATCACCCCATGAATATTGTGGTGATGACAACTCATTAGCCACATAATTTAAGTTGAATTTTAGGTTAATTTTTTGGGTTTTATAGTATTACTCAGTATAAATTAAATATAATGGATCGACTTTAAAACATTACATAGATAATCACTTTTAAAAATGTGTGTAGGTCACTTTGTAACATTATATATATATATATATAGGGTCTTTCTGATCTAGTCATGACCGACTTGATTTGTTTTCATATGGGTTCATTAATTATCGTAAGAGATAATCAATGAACCCATATAAAAAATAAAATAAAAAAATCAGGTTTAAACTTACTAGAATTATTTCATGTTGTGTGGGTACTTACTAGTACATCAGAAGTGGCATTGTCGTAGCCAGTTCCAGCAGAGGCAAAGGTAACACCCGTGGCGAAATCCGAGATGTTATATGCGGGATCCAAGTAAGCTGGTATGGTTGATTTGATTCCCAAACCTTGAGTAATGAAGTCAGTAGCAATTTTGCCATTGGAGAACCTTCCGGTGGCATGTCCACCGCCGAAATCCCGACCATAGGGCTGGAAATTGCTCCTAGCAACCGTGGGGATAAAGTTGTTGTTCCCTGCATCAACTGATGAGTCTCCAAACACTATCACTGCCGGAACTTTCGCTTCGATTCTCGGAACCATTACTAGAAGGACCACCTGAGCTACAAGAAACCAGATCATGATGTTAGTGTGTGCAGCCATGTTTTTTTTTTTTTTTTTGGCTAGTTGTTTCAATACAAGGTTTGAAGAGTGTGGGGGTGTTGAGGCGGTTTGTGATGTATATAAATACACAGTTTGGAGAATAAATGTAGTCTCTGATATTTAGCTTGAGAGATGAAAGTCGTTGAGAGTTTTAATTGTTGTACAAAAACGAAATGAATAGTGTGTACTTGAATTGGTTGCAGTAGGATCAGGTGATCCAGGTTGGTTAAAAAGTTGGTTCGGTGTTGCATAGGGTTTATTTAATTTAGGGTTTCCAAGAAATAGTAAGCAATCAATGTGAAAAATATAGACTCGTTCTTTAATGCGGATTTCTAGATTTTAATTATATTTAAGTTTGTGAAGTTTAATCATTAATTATTTAATATATCATTAATCATTAAGCATCAAAGAGAATAGTTTAACCTAATTAGGTATAATCATGGTTTCTGAGTCTATATAATTTAATTAATGTAGTAATTTACTCAAATCAAGGAAATATAATTACCAGATTGAACCACATTGGGAGGAATGTAAGGTAGTAAACTTAAAAGATGCACGCATTCTACATTCAACAAAGTACACCTTGATCTCTCATTTTCATAACAATTACGTTATTGGATGATTAATTTTTTTTATTTTTTTTTTCTTAACAGGTATTGTGTGTAGGTGTGAGTGTGACAATTATTTTCCTTAATGTTTGGAAGAAAAATTAATAATAAAGTAAGAAAAAGAAAAGTTGACAAAGAGGCAGAAAGTGAGTTACTCACAACTACCACCAGTCCACCACCGAAAAAGCTATATCATCAAGACAAACAACATCGTGTAGTTGTAACAGCTCGTGAAGGTGACAAGTCCCTGTAATGGCAAAGTGGCCATTCAAAGCTTCCCAACAGAAATGGAGGTGCAGACTTTCACTTCACTTATTTCTCATTATTCCCTTTGAAATATCTGCACCATATTTGTTTATTAAGACTCATAGCTCTGTTAATATCTACCGAAATCAAGTAATACAACGCTGCAGCATGGATAATTACTCTCGTAAAATAGGGATGACGTTTCCCGATAGTTACTTCTTTTTTTATTAGTAAGATAAGATTCAAATCTTATCATTGATATGTAAAGAAATACATATCAATTGGTAGGATTCTAGTCAACGACTCGAATCCTACCAATTGCAAAAGCTTTAAAAAAAAATAAATACCTAGTTCAGAATTAATAGATATTTTCAACCACACAAAAATTGTACACAGGCTTTTAGCCCCAACTACTTACCATGATGTCACTTTTAGTACATTAATTATAGACTCAAATTATAAGGTTCATAATATCAAATAAAGAGAGAAAACCATAAATGACCTTAGGAATTATTAAACTTTTGTTAGTAACCACTTTTGAAAAGTTAATTGTTAATAACCATATTTTCAAAAAAATTTCATTGTATGTCCATAATTTACTAATTTACTAAAATGCCCTTTAAATTAGTTTTTTTTTTTAAGAAAAAAAACCTCAAACTTGAAATAATGGCTAAAAACTTGAATGTTGAAACTTGAAATCATGATTAAAATGAAATTTGAAACTTGAAATAATGCCTAAAATGAAATATGTGAAACTTGAAAACATGTCAAAAATGGAATATGTGAAACTTGATGTCTTCCCTAATTTTCTTTCTCTCTCCTCTGGTCTCTCTCATTTGCCTTTCTCTCTCTCTCTCTCTCTCTCTCTCCCCGATCTGTCTCTTGCCGGTGTGATGGAGGATCGCTGGGCTCTAGCGAAGGTGTTGTCGAGTGCCGAGCGACAGTGATAGCGCATGGCACTGTTGGCTTCATGAAGCGACAGCGCTCATGAAGCGAACAGCGCCGTGCGCTGTCGCTCGGCAACGCCTTCGCCGGCGCCCGACGACCCTCCATCACGCCAGAGAGAGAGAGAGAGAGCTGATTTGAGGGTTTTTATATGAGGGCTTTCCTGTAATTTCTCAAAAAAGTGGTTATAAACAAATAAAATTTTGTTTGTGGTTAAAAACAAATTTCCTATAATATATGTGGTCAGTTTTGATAATTTTCACATCAAAAATAAATGTACATTTTTTAGGAACCTAGCCTCATTGGTATGAACCTTTTTTTTTTTTTTTTTTTTTTTTTGAAAAGAAGAAATACACATGTTGGCCTACAAGTATGATCATATATTCTGAAAAAAATAAAATAAAAAAAATTCCACAAATTATAAAATATTGTTTCAATTTGAAGTTATTGGAAGTTGAGGTGGTCTCTAATACTCACATCTATAAAAATGTTAGTTGGAATCATATTCCATCCCTTAAATATTAAATTTATAACATTTTTTTTAAAGAGCGGTGCTATTGGCACATCCCAAACGGTCTATTTATACCCCATTTTTTTTTTAATTTTTTAGTATTTTTTTTCCTTTATCAAGATTACTTAAAGGACATGCAATTTAAGAAATTAAAATCTTCTACGAAATAAATATAATAAAACCCAACATTTCTTTTCCAAAAAAAAAAAAAAAACCCATGTTCTTGTAATCTGTTTCTTGAATTTTTTTTTTTTTGAACTATTAAACCTTAAAATTTATTTCTTACACACATACAAAGTATTATGGAAGAGTCCGAGAACGATATCAAGCATACAGAAGAATTGTTGAAAACGATATCAAACATCTGAAAGAATTGTATGAGAATAATATGCAGCATCTGGAAACAATTTCTTCTCTAGAAATAAGTTTAAAGTTTACTTTTTCTTTATAATGGTATCAAGTTGTCGTTATGTTGAAACAACTCTGCTTTTTTTTTTTTTTCTTTTTCACCGTGAAATAAGAAGAAGAAAAAAAAAACTAAAAAAAGAAAAAGAAAAAATAAATCGTTTAATGGAGGTAAGAGAGAGACGTATACATAGATGAGATGTATTAAATTTGAAAAATAAGTAAAAATAATAGTTTTGAAAATAAATAACAAAAATTAAAAAAATATATTTAAATTTATTTAATTAAATCAAAATTTTAAAAGTAGTTGGACATAATTAAATAGATGGACCAATAACACCACTCTGTTTTTTTTAAGGCTATATCTAAAGTTAATTTGAAATTGTCAATATATAATTGGTACCGCAAATTTAGTTGGTGATTAATTAATTACTAGTAATTCTATTTGGAAGAAATCTTTTCAACAGAATTGACTCTTAAAAGTTGAAAGTTACTTTGAAAAGGTCAAGGGGCCTAGCTAGCTAGATATCAAATTATCAATCAAATGGACAATCTTTAATTATCTAGCTTAATTTACTTTTATCTAACATCAATCAAATGGACAATCTTTAATTATCACATCCCTCAATTATTTCCTTATCATTTGTTTTATTTTTTTTTTGAAATTTGACACCAATTGAGTAGGGGTTTGTCTGGACCAATTGAAATCAATTACTACAAGTATGGTCTGCAATGATAACTCTCAATAATGTGAAGATGTATTCCCACACTTTACAATTTAATGGATAAAAAAGATGAGGTAAAAGAGAAGTGTCCAACCATTTTATGAAGAAATTTAGGGATAAATCTTTTATTAAATTGTTTCATAATAAGAAAGTTTAAAATGGTTTGATTGATATTGATTTATTTTACCAATTAGGTTAGGGGTCGGTCATGGTCCGACAAGATTAACATTAACATTTATTATTTCATGATGGCTCTGAAAACAAAAAACGACCCTCATACACACGAATCATATCTATAAAATTGTAAGTTTGAATTATATACCCTCCCTTAATTCTTAAATTTGTAAGATTTTTTTTTTAAAGGCTTGATCTAAAGTTTGAAATTGTCGATATATAATTGGTACCATAAAAATTTAGTAGGTGACTAGTTGCGGCTCTTTCGATTAGAAGTGTATCAAGTTTAATAAAGAATCCAATGGTATATACATATAAATATATATTATATATAATATATGGATCCAAAGGTGTAGAGAATCATGATGTGATTGAAGAAACTAGGGTTTGATTTGATGAGCCACTAAACTGTGTCCTCAAATTTAACACTTTCCAAGCTGTAGACAAGTCGGTCGGTAGCTACTATAAGAAACTGTACACCACACCCAAATTTAATATGTACAAACAACACAACATATAGAGTCACAGCCTCACAGGCAATATAGTCTATTTATCGATCTTTAATCTGTTCATGACCAATTCAAACTTATATTTTTACAGAAATAGACACTTAAAAGTTGAAAGTTATTTTAAAAGGTCTTGGAGTCTGGCTAGATATAGATAATTAAATAGATTAAAATACTTTTAACTAATATCAATCAAATCCCATGTCAGCGGCTCGAATCCTACCAATGATGAAAACTTTCAAATCTATACTTCCATATTTCAACCATTAATTTATTAAAGAATACAATGCCGTCTTCAAAACTCAATTGAAAACTATATGATCAAATAATGATCGAGTAAATTCAAAGTCTAGAATAAACCACACATACACGTTGTAGCATTGATGATTAATACATGAAAATGACACTTTTTATTATATTATATATAAATTGAAGTCCAAAAAAATCAAGCAAAAGTGATAACATTGATGATTAATAATTTTAATACATGAAAATGATACTTTTTATAGCTAGGATAGTCTACAATAATAAACCACACACTCTGTAAATATATATATTGAAGTCCCCAAAAAAAAAATCAAGCAAAAGTGGCTAAAAGCTGAGGAATTATATGGTCTGAGATGATTTTATTTGTTTTTTCAGTGGGGTGGAAGGCATCCCAGAATACATATTTGGTAGCATCTGTGCATGTAAATGGGTTGCGTGCATTGCACAGATAACTCATTTCAAATGTCCCTGTTGCACAGCATGCCATTCCTGCTACTTCAAATCCTGCCAATCATTGTAAAAACAAACAAAAATGTACTTTCAGATTCCAAATGTGTTGGAGGAAAATTGGGAAGAAGTTGATGTATGCATATAATAAAAGTTCTTCCTAATACTCTGAAAACCCGTTGTCAGATAGAGTACGAAAGACAAGGGTAAATATGATGAAACAAATTAGATAAAATATTTTCTGTAAGCAAAAAATGTTGATAAAAGTATTTCTTATAATATATTTCTAAATAAATGCACCAAGAAAAAAGAAAATAATTGATGCATTATCAGGTTGAAGAAGCCATTTCTATGATGTTGTCGAGTACTTAAATGACATTGAACCGACCGAATAACGTGGTTTGATTAGACCCCGCAGAATTACATCCAACCCATTAATTCGATCCAAACACACTCGTAAAAAACGGTTGGTTGGTCTAGTTCTATTGAGTTTTCATCTTCATGAAACCCAACAAGTCAATGGGTGTGTTTGGATTGAGTCATTTTCAACTAAACACGTCATATATTATTTAGTTTGACAATGTTATAATATATATATATATATATGTGTGTGACACTGAACCTGATGCAAGAGGACAAGGCAGGATTTGATCCGATTGCCACTTAAACACAAATTAAAGCTCACAACTGTACTATTGGCTTTGATTCCAAGGTAGACAGACATATCAGGACCCTCATTAACTACTGTTTTTAATTTCTTAATAGAACCAGCAACCGAAATAGATAGATCAGTAGACACAAAATATATTTCTTTTTCTTTTTTTTTTTTTTTTTTTTTTTTTTTGTCTTGTGGAAAAGAAGAGAACAAAAAAAAAAAAAAAAAAAAGACTTACCAAATGAAGAAGGCTCTCTAATGATTTGGTTGAAAATTTCATATGCATTTGCACAAAAGATTTTCATTCCAGGGAGGTCCTTGTTCAGCTTTGTCACCAAGCTGTTCAATTTTCCATTGAATTCCAATGCAACCTTGTTGTAGTCCTCCACACAACCGAATTGACCCATGAAATTTGTGGCCCTTTCCAATGGCAAGCACCCCATTGGAGGAAGTCCTGTCAGGGAGATTTTTCGGGCTCCGAGAGCATACAATTCCCTGATGAAATTCTCAGCAAGTCCAACCAGGAAATCCTGATACTGTGTTACGGTGAACTGGGATCTTCGTCCTGGAACCGTGTAGTAATTCTCCAGGAAATCGTTGGTTCCTAAGCTCATTAGATATAACGTTTGGCGAAAAATCACATTCGCTTTCTTTTTACCAACGTAGGCTCTCATTCTGTTCTGGTATTCCTTGTAGTTCTCCAATTCTTTCCAGAACGGTATCACATTCTACGAAAACCAGGGACACAACATAGAAGTTACTTTTTTCCGAACAGTCGTACGGACTGTACAGAGAACTTTTAAATAGAACTACTTGAAAGGGTTTGGTTAATTTGCTGTTACCAACAATGTTACTGGACAGTTTCCAGTCTTTAGATTTCAATCAAAGGTTTTATAAAAATTAAGGATTTAAAAATTAAAACAAAAATAAACTCAATTCTCTCTCACGAAACTGCCCAGTAACATTGATGGTAACAACAACTTAGTCAAACCCCTACTTGAAATACTCTATAAATCAAATTTGGGAGAATTTTGAGAACGTAAAATTTGTATTGGGAAACTTACTAGCACATTGGAGGTTGCATTGTCGTAGCCGGTTCCAGCAGAGGCAAAGCAAACACCAGTGGCAAAATCTGAGATGTTGTACATTGGATCCAAGTAGGCTGGTATAGCTGGTTTGAGTCCAAAAGCTTCAGAGATGAAATCAGGAGGGATGCGGCCATTTGAGAACCGTCCTGTGGGGCGTCCGCCTTCGAAATCGCGGCCATAAGGCCTGAAATTGCTCTTGAGGACGGTCGAAATCACGTTGTTGTTCCCTGCATCAACAGAAGAGTCTCCAAATACTATAACTGCTGGGACTTTAGCTCTGGCTCCAACATAATGAGCCAGTTGTAGTACTAAAATGGTCACCAACAGCCCTGGAATGTATCTGTCTTTTGCCATTCTAGTATTTTTTGAAATCTCAGTGACTTGTAGCAATTCCTGAAGATTGCATGCAAGAAGACTGGTGATAAATACCAATCTGGGGGTTAGGCAAGGTTTGGTGAATGTTTTAATGTCCAGCTAGTGTGCACCACTTATATTTAGGTGTGTCAATCACTTACAGATAGACCTCGTATATGCATCCCGATGCATATTTGAATTTATACGGATACAAATTATTATGCGATACACAAGTTTTATACGGCTACAATTTTTTTTTTACTTGGGGAGAGATAGAATTCTATGCATATCTCTTATTAATGTTGAATGACAGATACTACCGTTCAATATAACTTAATGGTAAGAACGCTCATTTTCTTTTACAAAAGAAAACTTTCAATGAAACTATTGTTTGAGAGAGAGACAGAGATGGAGAGATGGGAGCGTAGTTTTAGAAAAATTTAAGAGGGGAGGCAAATGGCACAGTGCCCCATATTGAGTATCCTGTATGTGACATTAAAGGATTTCAGCAGAGGAGATGGCCCTCATTTGGTTCCCATTTAAGAACTTTTACTGATCTGAGAAGTGAAAACTCTTTAATCTTGGTTGGGTTCACACCATTCCTGAAAAAAAAAAAAAAAAAAAAAGGTCTTATTCAAATTATGGAATTTATTGATTCTTGAAAAAGAAAACATTTTCTGACTATTTCATTTTTCTTCGGGCAATTACCAATTTGGTCATAAACTATTTTTAAAATTCCAAATTATTTGTGACTTTTACAAAAGTGATCAAATTGATCCTCTCATTTTTTTGCTAAATGTTAAATTAGTCCCTCTCTTTTTAGAAGTGACCAAATTAGTCTCTCTAACGGTTTAACAGTGTTAAATATAACAGTTGACTTTAATAATTTTAGTTAAAATATGTAAATACCTTTTATTTATCATATTATAGAAAAATTGTTTTGTCTTTTTTACATTAAATTCATCATTTTAATTCAAACAAAATCCAAAAATATTATTAATAAAACACCATTTGTACCTTTTTTAATTAAAATTTTCTAAAAAAACCTTAAAATATTTTAATAAGACGGTCTCAATTATATTCTAGTTACCATTTATTCCCAATTTAGTATTTTACCATTTTTATATAATTGTTTTTTTTTTTTTTGTTTATATTATATAACCAATGTTGTCAAAATTATTCAAAAATCAAAACCCACAAATAAAATAAACAAAAATTTACATGTGTTAAAAAAAAAAAATGCATGTGTCATTATTATATTTTTTAGAAGTAAAGTACAATTTTACCCCTACACAGCTAAAGTTGACTGACGAAACTTAGTTAGAGGGACTAATTTGACACTTGGTAAAAATGTAAGAACCAATTTGGTCACTTTTTTTTTTAAAAAGTCCATAACATAATTAGTAATTGCCCTTTTTCTTCTAATACATTTTTTTCATAGCAACCAAGTTGATACCAACCAAATTCCAATCTAGTAATTATGTCATTGTATGTGAGGAGCCTATATACAGACACAGATTTATATGCAACCTTCCAATAAAACTGATTCGATCTTCTGATATCATGTTAAATTATCATAAGAAGCATAACAAAGTCAGAATATGACCTATCAATACTTGCTGTGAAAAAGGCACTACTTTGAACATCGATTCTCAGATGCGAGATCTCACACGTTTTTTTAAGTACAAGATTCCTGTTCTCTGATGTAGATAAGTGGTTAGCTGATATATGACATATTAAATTAAGAGTTACTGGAACTGTACTGCAACCAGGCTGCCTGTCTAGTGCCAGAAAGTAAATGGTATTGTAAGTTGTAACCTAAGAAAACCAGCATCTTAAATGGCCACATTTGAAGATTGTCATTATATGAATCCTATGTATGACCCTGTCAAAGGGTTTGTGACATTTATTTTCTATGAATAGAGAGACTCAGTTATGTCTCCAAAAGAATTAAGCTTACTGTTTTATTGGAGGGGTTCAGCTACTATTAAGGTATTGAATAGTTACAAAGTTAGCTGATGCTTGATAGTAGTTGGATTTCAATTCAAAAGTCTATAAAAATAAAATATTTGATGATTAGAAAAAAAAAAAAAAAAAATTAAAACTAAAAGAAATAACTTACTCCTATAACTATTTCTGCAACTATACCAGTTTTTGTATACTACTTGAATAAATATTTGAATTGTTTTTTTTCCTTAATCATATATATATATAACAGTAATGTTATACATCCACGTATAATCTCACCATTTTCATCCTAACACACGTGGCAGTTGAGGTATTACTTGGTGAGTGGACAAACATTAATTAGTGAGTGAATACATGGGTAAGAGAGATAAGTATCAATTAATGTGTGTCCACTCACCAAGTGACACCTCAGCTGCCACGTGTGTTGAGATGAAAATGGTGGGATTGTAGATGAGATGTTTAGCATTATTGTATATTTAAACCCTTAATTTCATTGATGCCGGTATGAGAGCTTACCATTAGACCGTCTTTAACCTCATTTTGGGAATCTTCATTTCTTGACATGGGCCATGTTGGGCCTAATGTGATAATCATCAGCTGAGCCCAAAATAGGCCCTTCAGGGCCCATAGAGTTCTTGAAGTCCCAGTAGAAGTGAGAAATCGCTGCCTTCTCATCTAGTCATCTGTCAAAGGTAATTAGGTAAGTCATTTCTCTGTCTGTCTGAGTGAACTGGCTCATTAACTCAAACAAAGTTTCTTAATTTATGCTTTTGTGCGTATCAGTTTTCAATCTTTAACTTAATATTCTGCTGCTTGGAGTTGCATTTCTGTTGATTTTAGTTCATTTATCTTTTGATTAAAAGACTCCATTTTTGATTGATCAGGAGATATTGGAGATGGTGTTGAACAAGATATGGAGTATGAGCGGCAGAACTAACATGGGTATGTCAAGATTATGGAGAAGATGTTTATCAGTTTCAAGTAGAAGAAGAATCATGGACATGGCCACTCAAGCTGGAGAACTGAGAGTTTTCATAGTTGCAGGAGAAGTTTCTGGGGACTCTTTAGGTTCTCGTCTCATGCTTGCTTTGAAGAAGCTTGCTCCTGTTCCTGTCAGATTTTCTGGTGTTGGAGGGTAAGCAATTAACTTTTTGTAAATGTGGTTCTTGTGAATATATATTTTTAAAATATTGTGTTGCCGTTGTAATTTTCATGCTTTTTTGTCCAAAATTGTAGTTAAAATTCACTTGGCTAGTTTTGTGATGACTCTAAGCTAGACAGATTTTGAGCTGTTTTGAAGTGAAATGAAAATAGGGAAATCTGTAAATGGTGTAATGCTAATGTAAGAGATTATGATCTTGAAACTTTCTCTTTAAGTAGATTTGGGTAAAATAACCTATCCCAGTTAGACATTTTTTTGACTTGAATTCGGTTAAGAGTGGTACTGTTAACTTTTCTCTAATTTGTGTTGGTGTTTGAATGTGAAAATCTAGACATTATTAATTTTCGTCTTACTTGTATTGGGGTACATTTTCTTTAATGTAATGTGATTTTTTATCTTTAAGGTGTATGATGTCAAAGCAAGGATTGAAATCCTTGTTCCCTATGGAGGATATTGCTGTAATGGGAATCTGGGAGTTATTGCCACATATTTATAAGTTCAGAGTGAGTATTAAGAGTTTAAGACACATATTTACTTCAACAAATGGATATCAACATAAAGTTTTTGATTTATATTTTAGTGCACGAGATGTAATGCCGATGCGTCTTCTCAAATTGTTCTGCTATGCATTTTTACAGTAACTTTGAAATTTCAGGTGAAGTTGAAAGAAACTGTAGAGGCTGCTGTCCTGTTTCAGCCTCATGTTGTTGTGACGGTGGATTCCAAGGGGTTCTCTTTTCGTCTGCTCAAGCACTTACGGGTTATTTTGAATTGCACTATAGGAGTTAGGATCAATTTGTTGCCTATTAATGCTTATGTGATAAGTATGCTGTAGGTCAATGGGGGAATGCTTTTTGCAGCTAGATATGGTCAGCATCAATTGAATGATCCAGCACACTTCCATTACGTAGCACCTTCATTCTGGGCATGGAAAGGGGGTGAAGCAAGACTCAAAAACCTAGCTGCATTTGTCGATCATGTCTTGTGCATACTTCCGAATGAGGATGTAGCTTGTAGATCGAATGGACTGGCAGCAACCTTTGTTGGCCACCCCATTATGGAAGATTGTTTGGAGTTGAATTCGGTATGAACTTATGATTAAATTTTGGATAGATTTTGAACAACTCTTTAGTAGGGTTCGTATATTCTATGAATCCAATGCCGAAGTTACTGTTAGAGTTTTGACTTTAATGCATGTGTTTGATTCATGTTCTTTGAAACAATTGTTCTGTGGACGAGAACATATACAGCATGCTGTTCAAATTGGCTTTGGAATTGGTTGACAATCTTCTATTTTCATGCTCATATTCATGCAGAAAAAAAGACAAAACCTTTTGTTTCTTTGTGCCGTTCATATTAGCTTTGAAAATGGTTGACAAACTTCGATTTGATTTATGGTATTTATGCTTTACAAATTGAATCTTGTAAGGATATTATATGTAGGGAAAGGAAGTTACACCGTGTCATTTGAAGATACAAGGAAACTGTGAAGATTTCAAATGTAAATATGCAGTACCTTCAGGTAATCTAAAACTGAGGAAGTTCTACTTGACCAATAGCTTTAAAATTTGATGAAATGGTTTATCTCTTGAGTGGGAGTCTATATAATCTTTTAGGTTACTGCTGGAATTTTTTAGAATTAAGGTTTCATTATTAGAGCTTTAATTAAGTAGATACGTACACACACACAAAGAGATGTATATATGTATGTATTCATCTGCAGCTTTTTATTTTTATTTTTTATATGTAATAATGAAATACTGTCTTAAGACCACTTAAATGATTTTATCTTTGAAAGGAGCCATGGTCATTACGTTGCTACCTGGAAGCAGATTACAAGAGGTCACCCGAATGCTTCCCATCTTTGCAAACACTATGGAACGACTTAAAGATGCCTTTCCCGAGTTGATGACAGTCATCCACGTGGCCCCTAATCAGCATGTGGAGAACTACATCTCTAGTGTCACTGATAAGTGGCCTGTGCCTACTATATTGGTTCCAGGAGGATCCACACATCTAAAATATGACGCATTTAGTGTAAGTTCTCTCAGTCTCATCTCTTTATATCAATTATTGATTAATCAACATATATTGTTGAACTTGAAGATATGTTTTTATAGCCTTGTAGTGATGGAGCAGGCTTACTTCTGTTTCAACCTCTGATTAGGATACGAGCCATATTAGGATATAATATATACCGGTATTACTAATTTTTTTCGTACGGACCATACCCGGTGATCTGACTGAATAGAGGCTTCAATGACATAATATTGTAAATTTTGGTTGGCTGTCTTGCAGGCAAGCAAGGTTGCTTTATGTACTTCAGGAACAGTTGCTGTGGAGCTTCAGCTTGCTCGATTACCATGTGTTGTTGCGTATCGAGCTCATTTTCTTACTGAATGGTTTATTCGGTATAAAGCCAAGATACCATATATCTCCCTCCCCAATATTCTCTTGGATTCACCTATCATTCCGGAAGCTCTCCTTCAAGCTTGCACGCCGGATAAGCTGGCCTCATTGCTCATGTAAGATGTTTTTGCAATAGAAACATCGATATAATCTTTCTAGTTCCAGTGTTTGACTAGATTACTAGCTATTTAACATGTTGTAGCAGTAACCAGTGATGTCTTCAATTTAATACTCCTGGACACAGATGACTTGAAACTTGTAACATGTTGCAGGGAGTTGATACGCAATGAGAGCCTTCGAGAAGAACAAATTCTTGCTGCTGAGAAGGTTACTAGACTTCTCTATCCATCAGAAAGAATTATCAACGACTTGAAACAGCACAATGATCGGTGGAAGTTTCCCGAGTACACCCCGAGTATGATAGCAGCAACAACCATACTAGGCGGCTGTGTGAAGCCACGACAATAATATATGCATCATATCAGATGTTGCTATAGCAAAACCTGTGCTTTCAGTTTCACATTTTTGTTTCTTTGACAAGAGAAATCGCTGTAGAATTTGATTTTATTTATTTATTTATATATTTTTTATTTTTTTATTTTTTTACTCGATAGAAAACCCTGGTATTGAAATCAAGTTACTGCAAATATGCAACCTGATATATAACATAACTCAGATTATTTATCATTGAATCTGAACAAAATCTTTTGGAAGAATGCTTGCATGGATGCAGTTGAACAAATCCATTGGTTTATGAGTATAAATTTATATAATAATTATCTAAGCAGGACAGTTTAGTCGGTAATATTACATAATCGGTTCTGTAACGTTACAAAACTAAGGTTTTGATGCATGGAATATCCCGTTGCATCCTAGCTTTTTGCCAATATAAAAACTACAATGTTATTTTGACAAGGGTAATTTAGTAAATGGGATGATCATCTTGAAGTGCTTGAAGGAACGGACGTGATTCAAACTCCAGTGCTTATGTGTCAATTAGCAAGTATATTTTGCACATTCAAATGTTAATTGCCTGAAGACTTGCTCAATCCTAACAAACACTTTTTTGACTCCTTAAAATATCAAACAAAATCCCCCTTTAAATCCAGCCACTCCACTGTCAAAATCAAAACTTCACACGCGCACGCACACACAAAAAGAAAAAGAAATCCCACTTCACAAACGAGTCAGGTCTCATTAGAAGAGCAATCAATTCACACAATAAGAAGAAGAACAAGAAGAATGGCTGTGTCAAGAGTAGTGCTGCTTCTGTTCCTTGTGACAGTCATTGCTAGCTCATTGTTGGTCAGTGTTGTCAATGCATCAGATCCTCACAATGCTGCTGCTGCTGCTCAATGCAGCGACGCGCACCAGGATGGGAACCACCGATGCTTATTCGTAGACGAAGACGGTGATAGCGATGATGAAAGACATGGGGATGATGATGATGATGATCATGAGGAGGTTGAAGATGATGACTTTGATGACACTTATAAAATTGTGAACAATGAAAAGGTCTCAGCACCCATCCATGATCTTATGGACAGCTCCGTGTTTGTTATTGTAAAGGGACATTAATTCATTCATTGATTCCTGTGTTGTAGCTCTCTCTCTAGAGCTATAACACTCAATAATATAGAAGTTTTCATTCCTGTGGTTAGCTTTTTTTTTAATGTTTTTTCTTTCTAGTTTCACTTTGATATGTGATCTTGTTTTGAATCTATATTATGAAAATCTGAATGAGTTGTGTAATCAAGATTTGTTTACTTATCAAAGTTATTGAGAAGCAAAGTTTTGTTGACAAATTAAAATGAAATCTCTAATTTACTGTATAATCTTTATATTGTCAATTCGTCCTGAAAATAAATATATCAGGACGAAGAATGTGAATCATTAGATTTACATACTTTAACTTAAAGTATATGCATTTGTCAAAAACATAATCTGTGGTCCACATTTTCATTATGATATATTTATTGTCAGGACGAATTAACAATAGAAATACTGATATACAGATATATATATATATATATAGCTACCTAGTGCATATGCATAAATTCCAGGATTTTAAGTTTCGTACTGTAGCAATACAAAATTGGAAATCCTGAAACTTACAAATGTTTGCACCATAGAATTTTCATGCATAAAAATATATATTTATATTGGGTTCCTGTGTGCACCGGTGCAACAATTATGATATATGACTGATATACGATAACATTATTATACATAATCGTTTCATTAAACCTCGACACACGTCAAATTTAATTAATGGAAGAACAAGTGCAAATTTCTAACTAATATATAGATCAACTAAAAAAAAGACCATCATTCTTTTTGTTGAAATGATGGAATATATATTTTCTTTGAATTATGACCTATATAAATAAAAAAATTAAGTCATAAAAGACAAAAAAAGATGTTAAAAAATCATACAGTTACATTTTTATTCCTTTAAAGTTGCACTTGATTTTTTTTATCATAGCTTTAAAATTCTCTAATATTTCAAAATAACAAATATAGAAATTCATAAAATTTATAAAAAATATATCTAATTTGAAGATCAATTCTTTCTGTTGAAAAGGAAGTTCAGTATAATTTCGATAAGCATGTTTTCAAAATTGAGACGGGTTGTCTCCTATTAATTGGACAAATTTATTATAAGTCTTATTTGGTTTTTTTTAAAAAAAAAATACAAATGTAAAGGTATTTTGATAAATTCAATACACAAAGATATATATATATATATATTAAAAAAATCAAGTATTTTAAAAAAAAATTCAAGATTGTTTAGAGTAGACTCAAGCTCTTAAAGAGATACTTCTCTATATAATTGATCTAGTGTCCTGAAAAATTAAAAAATTAATTTTTTTTTACCCGAAACTTGTCCAAAGTAATCTTGAAGGTGATTTGTTACTTGCCATATAAATTATACCACATAAAAATATATCTTCTATTCGTCTTAATTAGACCGCATTTATCTATACAAATTCTCATATCATGACTAATTAACCTATACACAATGACACAAGTGATTAATTATAGTAGAGCCCCTATAAATTAATATCGTATAAATTAATAACCTCTTTATATTAATAAAATATCTCGGTCCCGACTCGGGTCAGTGTAAGAAATTAATAAACCCCTCTATTGTAATAGTTAATAATTTCAGTCCCAATTGTCGTATAAATTAATAATTTCGTAAAAGTGCAAAATGTATAACATAATATTTAAGAACTAGAAAAGTACTTCAAGATGTTAGTTTGTACAAGACCACCATGTTTGATATTTTTGACTTCATCCTTCATCTTTTGAATTGTCCTTAAGAAGTTATTTACTTATTTTGAATAGGAATCCTCAAAAAAAAAAAAAAATAATAAAAAAAAAAAATTCCTTAAATAAGAAAACTGACTGAACAATTGAATTCAAAAAGGAACCTTTCATAAACAAGAAAACCGACTTCTACACGTCTTCTAAGACAAAATAAAATAGGTAAAACCTTTTAAATTAATAATCTCTCTAATTAATACTCAAGGTGTGCCACAAGAATATTAATTTAGAGAGATTCTACTGTAGTATAATATACCGGATCGCAAATTCTCAAGCTTATTATCTGCTCATTATTGAGATTGAAGATGACGAAGAGAATGATCGTTTTCAGCTTTTACATGATCCTGGCATGCACACTCTTTGTAAGAGATGCAGATCAGGCAACACCACTGATCAGCTATGGAGCAATCGGACGTGGCAGAACTCCAGGATGTAGCCAGCATCATAGGGAGCTTTGCGGCGAAGGATCACCCGCTAATAATTGGACCAGAGGATGCAACCCTGGAGATCGTTGTCGTGATGATGGCCAAAATGCTTAGAAGTTTTATGGAGAAAGGGGAGTGATTCCAACCCAAAATATGAAAACTTTTTTTTTTTTAAACTAGATTAAATAAAGCTACAAAATTTCAAAAACTAGTGAAAAAATTAAATATATTAGTGCGAAGAATGTTGACCATAATTTATAGAGAAGTTTTAATAAATATATATACTTGAATCAAAGTATATAAATATAGTTGTTCACATTCTTCGTCATGATATATTTATTATCAGGACGAACTGACACACATGTGAATTGAACGAACACATTTGCACCGCCAGTTCAATAGCCAAATATTTTCCTATTGTTTTTTATAAATTAAGGAGATAAATTAAATCATTTGAATTTTATTTTTTGCCACCTAAATATTTGTTAATCAGGCAATTTTTTATTTATTTTTATTTTTTTGTTGAACCTCAATTTTGTTGACGCTTGTTTCACCTTTTTGTAGTAAGTTTACATACAATTCTATATGTCTACTAAACTTGTGGTTGTTCTTTAGCCAGACCGGTCCTAAAAAAGAAATAAAATTTAAAACCGACATTATATAATGATGTGGAACTGGTTTCACAACGTTTCGAAACCATTTATTTTTTTTATTTTTTGAATTACAACTACTACCGAAACCTAATGTGATTAGTATTCAACAAGGAAATTAGTTTAGTAATTAAGATAAGCCGTATCGTGTAGTTTTAATGAGAAATAATATTTAGAGCATCTCCAATGTAAAAGTGGTTTGCATACCAATAATTGTTGTCATTGTCATGTTAAGAGACTTGCTTCCTATATGGCATAAAAATAGACTTGATAGACAATCAACTCAAAATTTGGTCTCCAATGCTTTTGTCTAAAACATAATTTTTTTTAATGACGTGTCTATCTTTTTTTCCTATTTTATTTTTTATTTTACTTCCTTACCAAAAATATATGAAAAATTAATGTCAACTTTAAATGTTTGCTGAGTCAACTTAAAAAATAGCTATGCAACAGACCGTCTGAAAGTAGACGGTCATGTTGATAATGTCTAATATTTTTTTTGCCATATCAGCTTGACGTTGAATATGCATGGTTGCATTGGAGACACAATTATTAACATAACGTCTATTTATCCTACATGACATCTTTTTTTTTTTCACAAGCCACGCTTGCATTGGAGATGCTCTTAGTATCTTATGCATCAATAATTCAATATTTAGTGTCCTGATCAAAATTTCCCAACAGGAAAACGTATCCAAAACTTATCACACGTAATCTCTGGAAGGTGATTCGTAATTGCCATATAAATTATAAAAATACAATTGTCTTAATTAAACCGCATTTAACCAAGAAATTCTCAAATCATGACTAATTAACTTAATTGCACAAATGATCAGATTGCAAGAAGGTATTTTTTTTTTTTTTTTTTTGAAGGACAAGAAGGTATTAACTTCTCTCTACATAATATATATATTTTTTTCTTTTAAAAATATTAGAGAAATCAAAAGTTGATATATATTTATCATGTCTATTTTTATCTTGTGGTCTAGCAAATATATGGATTAACATGGATGTAGTGAAAGACTCGATAACAACCCCACAATAGTTTTTCTCTCAAATTAATTAAGGTCAGAAATTAACTTATAATTGCCTTAATTATGCAGCTTTTCTCACTATAAATTTCCTCATTAACTCTCACATTATCATAATCAAATAAACGATAACTGTGTGTTCTTACTTGATAAAATAAATTAATTATGATGTCGAAGAAAATGATCGTTTTCGGCCTTTGCCTACTCATGGCATGCACACTCTTCGTAAGAGACGCCGAGGCTAAAAAGTATATCGGCTATAAATCTATGGGACGTATTCCATGTGGCAAATACAGTAGGGAAAATTGTAAGGTAGGACCTCCTAGTAATACCTACCAAAGAGGTTGCAACCCTGAAACCCATTGCCGCGGCGGAAACCGAAAAGGGGACAAGGATAACAAGGAAGATGATAAGGACGAAGATGAAGATTGATTCTTTTTGGCCGGAGATGATCGAGAACTCTTAATTAGTAGCACGAAAAATACATCATATAGTATGTAATATGATAATATATCAAGCTAGATTCTAGAACTTTTTTATTTTTTATTTTTTTATTTTTAATTTTCCCATATTTAATATTAGAAAAAGGAACCCTTCACTTGAAAGTTCCTTTATATATATATATATAATAAAATTCATTTATTATATATATGTTTTGTCTCGCTAATTAAATAATTAATAAAACCATCTTTCGATCTAGTGTGTTTAATTAACTTAGAATTTTGTTTTGTTTATCAAAGATGGCGGAGAGATTGATTGTTTATGAGTATTTTAAGGCAGTCGCATGGGTTTAATAATTTTCTTTATACTTCGAATTAAGAATTTTTTTTTCCCGATAACTACAATTTTTTTGATGTGGGTGTGAAATATTATATATTACCGGATCAATTTCAACTTTATTTGTAGATCAATTACTTGGAATATATTTTTCCCTCTCATTTTCGCAATTCATTTCTGGGCTCCAACTTTCAAGTGGGGTATCAACATTAATTGCTAATATTATTAACATTTCAAAGCCACCTGAACAGATCTCATATCCTCAACAATCATGTTTATTTAATTTACTTCAATTGCTTGTTTTATATCTGAAACCGAACAGGTTAAGGGTATATGTATATTGAGAAAACTTTCCACGAATGTTTGTAAAATGTGTATCGTGAAACTTGAACCCCATCGTTACTTTCAAGAACAATTTTATTTCAATGTTTTTTTTTTTGACAATATTCAGGACCATGTATTTTTTTAAAAACTTTCGCCACTGGTAGGATTCAAACTGTTGGCCTGAGAGTTATTTGACCAAGCTTCAAGCTCATCTATCTACCAACTGAGCTATTCCGTTGTTGACATTTTATTTCAATGTTAAACTACTAACAATAGATGTTGTTTCCAGAATCCAGACAAATAATCATGATGAACTGCTGAAATGTACAAAATGTTGTAAGGATAACCATATTCCGGGTGGGAACCAGCTGTCTTTGTTGCCAAACAGACCCAGACTACTCTAGACTTCTCCCTATGATGCTATCATCATACGCCAGCACATGCGTCGCATTAAACACCAGCCATCCGTTCACTTTAGCATTTACTTATTAAAATACACCGTCTCTTATCCTACGCCCCCATTCCTATATAAATAAAATTGACCCACTAGAATTTCTTTGTTTTCTTCTTTGTTTTCGTACTCGAATTTCTATCGATATTTGTATATATACGTTGGATTTTCCTCAAAGACATTCAACTTCTACAAAAAGGTAAAGTTTTCTCATCTGGGTCTGATTAATTATCTTATAAATTGTATCAAAATTTCGAAAGTTGAGAATTTTTTTTGTGGGTTGTTGTGAATTGATTGAATTTGTTTGTCTTATTTCTTTAATTTGGTGATTAAGAGTGTAAGAGAATGTGGGTGCTGAAAATTTTGTGTTTTTTGTGATTTTGGAGTTTTTTTTTTGTCATGTTTTATCAGTTTTTAGTTAATTTTATTACTTTTGTTCTGTTAGTTGACTTCGGCTTCCATTTCATTTCTTGCTATTAGTGATTAAAGTGAATTTATTTTTTGTGGGGTTTTCTTACTTTGAATTGTTTTTGGTTTATTGAATTGAAGATTTTGGAAACTTAATGTGTATGAAGAGAAAAAATTTCAGTCAGTTCTTTGCTTGCTTAAAGTTATTTCATCATATGGTTTACAAGGCTGTGGAATTTCAATATCATTGATTTGTTGATTAGAATCTTTTTGACTGAGCGGGCGTACATAGAATTTTAAAATGTGTTTATAGAAAAGGTTTTCATGATTTTCACTGGATTTTTTTGCTTTACTTGAAATTTTCCTTATCGCTTATGATGTTGAAATGAGAGCTACTTTTTTGATTTGTTCTTTGTGCAGCACAAAATGCAAGATTCGCAAAGCATACTCAATGTTTCAGTTATATGGAGAAGAAACAAGTATGTGGTGGAAATGAATTCGGGTGCATCACTCAAGGAGCTGGGGCATGAGCTGCAGAAGTTGACTGATGTCAAGGCAGATACAATGCGGTTCATTGTTCCTCTAAACAAAGGCTCAAAACTGCTGTCTCCTTTCTCTGATGATCACTCAAGCTTAAGTTTGCAAGAAGCTTCTGTTATTGAGGTATCATTTTTGTTATCCACTTTGATTTTATGATTGATGAATTTTATTGATTAATTTTTGTGAAAATTTATATAAATTATAATGATTGATGCTCATATTAGAAATGGATTTTTTTTCTATCTTTTTGACATTGAATGATTGGTACATGCATAGACTATATCTTAATTTATTTTTTAATGCGTTCGATATAAGTTATTTGCCGATACTGTTCTATGAATGGTGTTATTTAAAGATGATGTCAAATGCTATAGAGAGAGTTGCAGAACTGATTTTTTTTTTTCCTTGTTGCACAATTTGAGAAATCTTTCCATCAGTTTTTAAGTATGCTGAAAAAACTCTTACCAATCATTTTGAGGTCACCAGTTACTTGTTTCTCTTACTTCAGGGGAAATCTATTAGAATGATGGGAGTGTCTGAAGATGAAGTCGAGAAAGTAATGCAAAATGCAAAGGCAGACCTGAGGATAGTTGGATTTGATGAAGAGGAAAAGAGAATGAGGCAGCGAATGCTAGATGGCCCCCATGCTCCGCTAAAACTCCCTCAAGGACTATATATCTTTTGTGATTTTCGCACACTTCAACTTCCAGGAGTAGAGGTACTCTCAGTGTTACTTTTTACCTTTGGTGTGATATGGCTGCTAGCATCATACACAAATGTGGATCCTTTGATTTTCTTATATTCACTACTTCTTGATGTTTGCCTATTAAATAACCTGGCTGGTGGATATGGAGGAATGTATGCTATTTCAAAATAAACTTTTTTACCTTATATATCTTCAACGGGACCTGGATTGTTGATTCTTTTTCTACTTTTGGTATTATATTTGTTGATTCTTGATCTTTGACAGTGTATAGGAATATGCACTTAAATGCATCTCACGTTCATAATTCTTTTGAACTGACTTGAGGTAATTCTTTCTTGTCTACAGTTGAACCCTCCAGCTTCAGAGGCATTGAAAAGAATGCATATGCTTGCTGCAGATCCTGGAATTGTTGCTATTATGAACAAGGTACTATTAAACTTGCTTTTGTGGCTATAATAATCACTTAATCTGACTTTCGACAACTTCAATAATTTCCTTTTTTATTTTTTAAGCATCGTTGGCGCGTAGGAATTATGACAGAGTTGGCCCCTGTTGGTTATGTCGGCGTAAGTCCAGAATGCATTCTTGGTTTTAACAAGGTAAAATCTATTCTGAGCATATGACTGATTGACCATTGTATTATGTGACTGTCAACTTATTCATATTCGCTTCACTCTTGTTTTTCCAGAATCATGGAGAAGAGATATCTCTGCGTCTTCGGACTGATGATCTCAAGGGTTTTAGAAAATATGAGAGAATTAAGAAAACTCTTCTGCATGAACTTGTAAGCAGTATTATTGTTATCATCAACTTTGGTTGTGTTTATTTATGATTATTTTTCCCCTTTTTAGCTGACTTGTGCTTATTTCTATTGAGGAATTTAATTAGTTGATTATTATTGAGGGAACTAATGGTGTTCCTCTTTTTTCAGGCTCACATGGTATACTCTGAACATGATGGAAACTTTTATGCTCTTGATAAACAGGTAAAAATGCATCTTCATGGTTACGTGGGGATTTATTATAGCTTTAAATTTCATTATTATGGTTCGATAGTAGCAGCCTTATCTTGATTATATATATTTTCTAAGCAGCTGAATCAAGAAGCAGATGCTCTAGATTGGACTAGATCAAGGGGCCACACCCTAAGTGGAGTGAGGCATTCAGATCATTATGAAGACAACTTCGATGGTGGAGATATTAGGAATTTTTCTCAGAAGCTTGGGGGAAATGTTTCAGATCAGTTGGCAAGTGCTCGGGCGTCTTCAGTTGTTGCTGCTTATCGTCGTTTAGCAAGTGTTTCTGCCAACAGTTCAGAAGTATCTGAAGTACATGAAGAGCCTGACCCTGATGAATCCGGGTCCATTATGCATAAAGATACTGATCATATTGAGTCTGTAGAAAAGTACAATGCTGATATTGAGAGTCCAAACAAAGCTCAGTGGAAAAATTATGAGCCAGATCCCGATGACCATTCTGGCAATGAAAGCAAGTTTGAGCCAGATCCTGATGATTCTCAGGGTGGGGAACCTTTGCAACCTGAAAATAATGCCAACCCTGAGATGGTCCACCAGGTGTCTCCTTCAAAGAATGGCAGGAAGTTGGAAGTAACAATTTCATATGAGAGACCTAATCTGGATGATGCAGAATTATTTTTGAAGTCTGGTGTTGTGGTTGAACCTGATTATTATCTCCCTCAGGTAATAGAGGTGGACAGCAACTTTCAGCCACGGGAGATCAATTGTGAACCTGATCCAGATGATTCAGAAGCAAAAGGGAAATTTTTGGGGAATGCAAATGTTTCAAGACCTGATCATGGTCATTCTTTAGCTAATGAAACCGTGGAAGGAGATCAAGGCCATCTAAACAAGGCTCATGAAGAACCTGATCCAGATGAATCTCTGGCAAATGGAATGCCGCAGTACGAGCCTGATCCTGATGATAACTTGGTGCATCCTCAGGGAGTATCCAGTATGGATATAGATGAACCAGATCCAGACGATCAAGAACTAAGGAGAATACAAGATTCTGTGACAGTTGTTTGTAGTCGTCTGCAGAAGGCCATTGAGATGCTGCAAGCTGAACTTGATCTCGTGGAGGCAACTAGTGTCCTGCAAACCCTTTTTAAGATAATTAGGTATGGCTATTTAGCTTGTTCTTTCATGGATCCTCTTTTTTGTATTTTTTATAAATAACAAACATTTTGAGGTTTTAAAAGATTTGACCCCCTGCAAACCCTTTTATTAAATTTAGACAGTTTATTTATTAGTCCATCAGAATTATTTTAATTGTTTCTTACACTGGATTATTAATAATATTTGGAACCATTTCTCTCTGCTGGCAGGAATGTGATCGAACACCCAGATGAGATGAAGTATAAAAAACTCCGGAAGGTAGAACCATTTTTACCTATATAAATATTCAGTTTGCTTAGAATTTGTTTTTTCTTCCTTCATCGAATCCTTGATTATTTCATGGATGATACACTGCAGGCTAATCCCATAATCCAAAGGAATGTCGCTAAGTATAAAGGTTTGTATCTCTTCTCATTTTGGGTTTCATTTTGGTAAAAGCTTAAAATAGGCATCACCTTTTAGAGTTACTGGGATTAGTGATATATGTCTTGCTGTGATATATCTAGGCAATTTGATAGGTGATTCGGCTGTCTCGTTTCAAAATATAGATATCAGAGACTGTAGGAAGAGCAGGAGAGCTGTACTGTGAATACTGATGTAAAATTTCCAGTGTACTCACAAAATGGCAGACTTGGGGGCAATTTAGTTGATATATGTGCTCTTTTGTGCTTAATCTCATATGGAATACGTTATGCCAGAACAAACATAGGCCAGGTTTAAAGATGACATGGGATAACCCGCGTGAACTTGGAATTTCTATATCATATCAATAGCCGTAGAAAGTGTTAAATTCTCCTGAACTGGCCAAATAAAATTAAATACTTCACCTGCGTGGAGTAGGACATCTTGTTTAACAATTACTTTCTTGTGATTAACAGCTGCCATGGAAATTCTTTTCCTGATTGGTTTCAATGAAGACACTGTTTCTGATGAAATCGGACAATCAGAAACTTATCTAGTACTCAAGCGAAATGATCCAGGCTTATTGTGGCTTGCCAAGTCCTCCATTGAAACCTGCGTTGCTGCTGCCTAGTCATTAAGGATATTATTCAAAATTGGAAGGTAATATGTGAAATATGTAAAGTGTGCATTGTAACTATACTCAATTGGAAACCTACAAAACTGTAAATCACATTTGATATTGTAATAAGAAGAATTGCTATAGAAGTCTGTTTGCTGATAACTGGATGTTCTTAGTTGCATTGCATTGCTCTTAAAAACATCCTCTGGTTTGTCTATCCATCAAAAAGGAAGAAGATACCTGCATCCTTCTACTTCACGGTTACTTGCAATTGTTTTGATTTGAACTTCACATAGCTAAAATCAATGGTATCTATAAATGTGTATCGTTAGAATTTAGGTTTAGCTAACATATCTGATTCGATAATGTCATTGCAGAGACAGATAATAACCGTTACAATGACCTCTTTTAACTGTTATTTCAAGTTTAATAGAACAGGCTGAACAGGCCAACACGATGCTCAATCACTGAACTTTGCTGAGAAAAAAAGTAGTGCAGATTATGCAACTGCAAATAATATCCTGAAAATGATAACAGACCTGGGAGAATAGCACTCCAGGCACATCTTTCTGCCATAAACGTACAATCATAAACCGAAATGAAAATCTCTATTGAAATTATACGGTATAATAGTTGAGATGGGCCAGCCAGTGCGCAATTTCAGAACATTGGATTGATCGATGCAAGGCATTACAACTTACACGCACGTCAAATGTCACGAACCAACAAAAAGTTTGGGCATTTACTCCCACTTTACAAACGTCACATAAGAGTTCACCAAAGCGGGGACTGGGGACGGACTCATTTAAACTCCTGGTTTATGGCTGATCTTCGAAAGGGAACGAGCAATTCAAGAACTGTCCATTGGAATATCACTGCCATTTGGGTTAGGCATGTTACTGCCAAAAGGGGTTTCAGAGATGTTCTTATCAGTCTGGCCAGCTCCGAATGTGAACTCCTGCGGAGCGATGTTTAAAGGAGGACGAGCAAAGATGGAAGGTGCCCCAAAACCAGTGTTGAAAGAAGGAACAGGTATCGAGTCATTAACCTTTGGAAAACCGAAGCTAAATGATGGCACACCAGCAGGCATGATGGCAGGCTGACTATTATCAATCGACCCAAAGATCTTCTGTTCATACTCCTGTAATTGCTCTGATGCAGCTGTAATAGCAAAGTTCCAACAGGAAGAAAGTCAGGGTAATCTTGAAGTTGGATTTTCCGCAACATCTAAATACAATAATGCCAATTTTAAATCCAAAAATAACGAACTTTTCAAAGCTAGGGTAAGAATGCTAGAAAATATTTTGCCTAATAAGTTCAGATGTTAACCTCCCAGTAAATTCTCTGCCTACAATATTTTATCATAGATGAGGAAAGGACATTCTTGATAGAAGGTACATTGTTAATTTGCAAGGAACACAGATAAAATCAGATTCAGTCAAATCTTTTGACCATTGGACAATAACATGCATTTTTCTTTCACCAAACCGTTCACTACTTGCAATGTTGAGCAATCATATATCATAAATTCTATAGATTATTTCCATAATTTTGCAACTATATGTAAAAGAAAACCATAGAATAGGCAGAGCATTGGAATGAAAGTTGGAATAACAATTTCTTGGCAACTTCGGAAGAACAAAAGCTTTCAACAATCAGGGTTCAATTATATATTTTAACACAACAATCTAGTTTATGGGTCAGAGTCATAAGAGAACCGGGTATCATGACACTCAAAATTATATAAATGAAGCAGGAAGCCAATTTACCAGGCACTTTAGTTTCTTCTCAGAATTTTGTGCTTTTTTAGCCAAAGAATTAATGTAGTTGCTCTTAGGGTGGACCAGCAGGACAAATATACATCCTTTGCCACTTTCCTAGAATGTTTTCTATCAAACATGTAATATTCTTGACTGAAATTCCAAAATAACTGGTACTTCATTTATGCAACGGATTAGCATCCAGATACGTAATTGAATACCTTGTGATAACTCAACAGTTGGTCTCCTCTCCTTAACCCATTGATAACTCTGTGGAAGCCTCCATCCTTTACGCTTCATCAAGTATGCTATTACAATGGCTGGTGACCTGTCAGAAAGAACATAATCCTAATTCAACGGTTACCAATGGCGTAGTTGCCTGATGGGATCCTCACTGCAAACCATTATGAAAGCTTGCAGAGTCAAGATCCACCAGGCACTTCCACAACAGGTGGTGTGTGATGCTTGTTTATAACATTCTAACATTAAACTTTTTGTGTTTGTGTGTGAGGGTGCTGTGTGTTTCTCTTATTGCATTTGATCAAAAAAGAAAATAATATGAGATAATAAGCAACCTATTTTTTCCGGACATGCAATGCACAAGAACACGAGCCCTGTCCCTTTCGCATTGCTCTGTCAAAAAATAAATTGGAAAAATAAACAAAAAAAGACGTCAGCGGCAGTTGTGTACAGAATCATCTAAGTGGAGGTTGTGTGTACATGTTATTTAAGACAGCAATCCTCTACAGCTCTTTGCACGAATAATGCTCTCATTTTCACTATCTGATTCCAAATAAAGCTCAACTAAAACAAATTAAACTATCAAGTATAGTCTGTTAATTTCATTGAGTAGTAATCAATGCCTATGATATATTTAACCACCATATTTAACAATAAACACTAGTCAGTGTAAATGAATCTATATACTTACAAAGTACATCTCATATACACAATTTCAACAAGTGACATTTAAATACATCAGTGTCTAAAAAAAAAAAAAACCAAAAATTTGACCAAAAAATAGAAACACACCTAAAAACTGAATTGCATCATCGAATTGTAAAGTTTTGTCATCTTGAAGGCAGTGATAGGTAAATGAGTTCTTGTAGAGATTTTGACAAGAAGGTACCGTCTGCATACAGACGAAATAAGCGGTATAAGAATATGACACACATGATATGCAACTTGAATAACCCAAAGTATTAGGAGTTCTATTCTTCACACATATAAGCAATAATTAAATAGAAGAATTCGTTCTTTCTGTAGAAGCATAGATAGAATCACATCTTTAAGCCTAATTTTATGATTATGAGGAACTAAGAAAGAAAGAAAAAACATAGTATCCTCCAAATATCATGCAGAAAAATCAATTATTGACTGCAAAACATCAATTGAAACCATTTCTAAAAAGCTACTTCGCATAAAGAAAATGGTTTTGCACCATATGATTGTAACCAAGCATTTATTGCCTTAACCATAGAATCCAACCCCTTTCATGAATACCAGTTACATTAGATTCACTTGTTATTCTTCCTATTATTGACTGATTATATGTAAAGGAATTAAAAATCTTCCGATTTCTACTCATATCCATTCAATTTCCATGCCAATATCTTCCAATCTTAAAAAACATCTACCTTTCTAGCGTATGTATAAGATCGAATCCATTCGATTCTCAAATGTTTTCGACTTTGCTTCTTTACTAGCAAGACATAAAAGATTAAATTTTGACCAACAAAATCAAAACTAACAGCTCCCTCACATAATCTCAATCAATATATTAAACAATATCGCTAACCCTAACACAAAAATAACAATAACAATAAAAATAAAAATAAATCACCTAACAAAACCTAAACGAATTATCATAATAATAATAAACACAACAAAATTTTTCAAATTCAAACGAACTCACATTAAGAACACGAGTGATCCCCTGAGTCTTGAGCAACTCGGAGCGGGAGGCGTTGTCGTAGCTGCCGAGGTAGAGAAACTCCGGCAGGATCTCGGAGGGGAAAGCGCTGACCTGGAGCGTGGCGGTCTTCTCCGACGATGACGGAGAACGGTGGCCGCAGATGCCGCAAACCTCCCCTTCCTCGTACTTGTGGTAGTGACCGCAGACACCGCATGGATTTTCCCTTTCTCTCTTCCTCATACTAACTAACTCGAATTCAACGAAACCCAAAGAAGAAGAAGAATACAAAATTTCAAAAACGAAAAAAAATTCAAGCTTTATTTTTATTTTTTTTATTTTTGTAATGTATTTTTGGTGTGTGTGTGTATTTATATGTATGTGTGTGAATTCGAGAGGGAGAGAGAGAGATTGGTTGTGACCTGTGTGTATCTGATTACGGTGTTTTTGAAGGAGAAGCTTTTTGATTTTGATTTTGATTTTGATTTTGAGAGATCGTTGATGGGATGTTTATAATTTTATGTGTTAATCGAACAATCAACAGGTGAACAGCAACACTGTCGCTCTTGTTTTTTTGCTGATCCTATGTATCAGGTTCTTTATTCTAGATTTGCACAGGCTTTTCCACCAATTGGCTTCCGCCACGTTGACCTCGAATTTTTTTTCTTAATATTATTATTTTTTTTTCTTTCTAATACATGCTAATTTATTTGTTTATATTTAAAAAAAAAAAAAAAAAAACAATCAATTCAAGTGTATATCTGAGAGCACCAAAAATATATAATGGCTTTTTTTCATCTTTTTTTGAGATTATTCAATGTTAAATTTAAGATATAGTTTTACCTCCTTTTAAAATTTCAAGAGTTATATACTAACGACACGTTCACTAATTAGGAATTCTAATGAGAGAAATAGAACTTAATTACGTTGAGGAATCCCTCTCATCATCCAAGGAATCAATCCCTCTCTGATTCCCCTCTTATGAAATTGTCTTCTCTCTTATTAAATGAGTTCTAACAATTACTAATAAATTTGTTGAGACCTCTCATTTGTGTATTAGATTTGATATTTGAACTGTATATATAATGTTTGATCTTGATAAATTTGGAAATGTTTGATCTTGATAAATTTGGAAATAACCTGTATGTGACCCATTTAGTGTCGGTTTCAATAATAATAATAATTTAGTTTGGAAAAATAAAATTTGTATTTTATGAAATTTTTAGAAAGGCTTGTTGATAATTTGAGTTAGATAGAAATAGAATAGAGCAACAAGTAATTTTCCACATAAGACCAATTTAAGATTTTAAGCGCTACTTCTTCAAGGTGTCGTTGAGACACTTTTAAAGTACAGCACTGCAGCCACTATATTTGTACTCAAAACAGTAATCAGAAAAACCAACCAATCAACCATGGCGACATCATCTTGCCGTCGACTCTTTTTCCCTTCTCGCTTCCAATTCAGTCGTTTCATTTCCTCTTCATCTTCTTCTTCTTGTTCTCGTTCTCGTTTTGAAGCCTTTGAACCACCCCCACTTGCTCCTCTTCGAAGAGTTGTTGTCACTGGTAACACTATTTCTATATGTTTGTGGGTCTGTTTCTGTTGTGGGTTTATTGAAAGTTTTCATTTTTTTTGGTTTTTCAGGGATGGGAATGGTGACGCCTCTGGGTTGTGGGGTGGAGGCCACGTGGAAGCGTTTGATAGGGGGTGACTGTGGGATTAGGGAGATAACAGTTGAGGATCTGAAGATGGGTAATTTTGATAGAGAAACTCAGTTGCATGTGTTTGATCAATTGACTTCCAAAGTAGCTGCTGTTGTACCTTGTGGGTCCAATCCTGGTCAATTCAATGAGCAACTCTGGTTTAATTCTAAGGTAACCCAGTATTTGCAGGATGTTGTTTTTCTCTTTGAAAGTTTTGTTCTTGTTTGGAGTTGAATAGCTTTCATTGACTGCTCTAGTTGTGAGGAAATGAAGAATTTGCACATTCTGATGTTTATTTATGCTATGTAGTATATATAGTTTGAATTAGATCAAAAGAAGGTTTGTGGGATCTCTGTGGCACCAAATTGGGGATTGAAATGCTGGAATAATTGTTACATGACACCATATTGTGAAGATTAATCTGAAGTCTTTAAGTTTTTTCTACAGTAGTTAACTATGTCTTTGTTAGTTTGATGATATTTGATGCTTTCCCATGCTCCTTTTGAGAAATTTTAGATGATTTTTTTTTTCTTTTATTTGTTTAGGAGAATAGGTCAATGGCAAGGTTTATAGCCTATGCGCTGTGTGCAGCTGATGAGGCTCTTCATGATGCAAAATGGCTACCCACTGATCAGGAACAGAAAACAAGAACGGTAATGATTTGTTATATGCAGATACTATGTGGATATATATAATCCATGGTTTGATAATAAGTATCTTAATGCAAAAAATACCAGGGAGTATCGATTGGTGGGGGCATAGGAAGCATCAGTGATATAGTGGATGCAGCACAGATGATATGTGAAAAGGTTAGTTTGTTACTACTCCATAGTCCATGCTATGCATAAAAAAATGATTCTAGATCATTTGTGATCGTCATTAGCTATGGACCGGATAATTACTTAATTGGACTCAAAATAACCACGGTAGTGATAACTCTGCTTTTTCAGCGCCTTCGTCGGCTCAGTCCATTTTTCATTCCACGGATATTAATCAACATGGCATCTGGTCATGTTAGCATGAAATATGGATTCCAGGTGCGTGCATACTTCTACAATTAAAAATACTTTATGCTAAAAAAACATATGATTAGTAATTGAAGACATAAGCCAAGTCAGTGAACTAGATCCTTCATGTAGCTCATACTTGTGCTGATCAGAACTAGTGAAAGGTGCTCTACTTCTGTTTGACATGGTTCCTTGGCCAGTGAAATCAACTATTCAAGCTAGGGCCAATAGTATGGTGGCTCATGAAATGTAAACTAATAATCTTATATGTTTTGCCAACCATTTTGATCCATGATCCATTTTCAGGTTACTCTAGATAAAATAACAAGATCTTATAGACAAAATAAAATGATGAGTAACTAGTATACTTTGCAAAAACAATTTCTCTTTAATTTGTATGTATATGGTGATGTGATGGACATTTCCATCATATTGCTAAAAGAAAAGGATATTATCACGTAGTCTAATTTGCTTTTGAATATAGGGACCAAACCATGCAGCAGTGACTGCTTGTGCTACCGGGGCACATTCTATTGGTGATGCTGCAAGGATGATCCAGTTTGGAGATTCAGATGTTATGGTGGCTGGAGGCACCGAGTCCAGTATTGATGCTTTATCTATTGCAGGATTTTGCAAGTATGTATCGGACAAATTGTATATCTTATCTGAAAATGCCTTGTTACATTATCTCCTTTTAAGAATAGGGATGATTCTAGAAGGCAGATAATAGACATACATGATACATAAGGTTGTTATGTGGAGGGTGTTGTTAGATGAGTAGGTAGATACAAATGCACGACACGTAGGCCTTCTATGATGTTTTTACATTATTCTCATAACATACACAGGGAATTTTGAAGCTTTTTTCCGGATTTTCTCTTTTGGGCAAAAGTCTTGCAAATTATTTTGAAGTTGGATAATGAATATTTAGGCTCCTTTGATTTTGTATACAATGGTCTGCCTGAGAAAATTACTTGTCCCTTTCTTATACATTTTTTTTTGAAAGACCCTTTCTTATACATTGATTTTACTTGCTAATAATTATGATTGAATTTCAGGTCAAGAGCTTTGACTTCAAAGTACAATTCTGCACCACTAGAAGCTTCACGACCTTTTGATTGTGGTCGAGATGGTTTTGTGTAAGTAATTAAAGATAACAGGTTAATGTTGTGTAATGAGCTATTTGCTGTTTTGCTCTTTGATGCTTTGTGCCATTAAACTTATACTCTGAGCTCAGAATAGGTGAAGGTTCGGGTGTCTTGGTATTAGAGGTTAGTTAAGACATTTTTTTGGCATCTTTTTAAATTCATTTTTTTTTAATCTCTCATCTCAATCGGTTGATCTCTCATCTTTTCCTCTCTTTAATAAGGAACTTGAGCATGCGAAGAAACGGGGTGCAAAAATTTATGCAGAGCTTCGCGGCTATGGGATGTCAGGTTATTTGTTGAAAATATATGGAATTTGCAATTATTTCCATCTTTGGTCCTGCTTTGGTAAATCATTGGTTTCTGAGGGACATGGTGTTGTTTAGGTGATGCACATCACATTACTCAACCACATGCTGATGGAAGAGGTGCCATCTTGGCCATGGGACGGGCCTTGAAGCAGGTAACATTTTGTTGTTGATAGCTTTGAACTGTTTGTCCATCTCACAGTGGTTGTTATTAGCTGAACTAAGTTATGATTAAATTATAATGTTAGATAATGCCATATGAAATCTTTGGTCAATCTTCATCTTGGGTGGTTTATATAAGTATTCAAAATGATTTTGTATGCATAATAAATGCCTAACTTAAAATTAAACAGATGATTTTGTGATGATGCAGATTATGATTGTTTTTTTAATTATATATGATTACTATACGTAAAATGCATGAAAATTTTAAGTTGGAGTTCTAGTCATTGTGATTGCATGACCTATTGTTTGGGAATTTTGGCAACGGTCTGGTGTTGTTCCAGTAATATGGTTCCCTTTTTGTAGAAGGCGTCTTTAACAAATTTCTTTCAATGTAATTTGTTTCTAAAGTCAATATGTAAGCGATTGTTATTGTATTTTACTATAATATCTTTGCATTACAATTCCTGCAGTCTGGACTTCATCCTGATCAGGTGGATTATGTAAACGCCCATGCCACATCTACACCGTTGGGTAAGCCATTTTGGCCCTCTACAAATTTCCCTTATCCTGGTTACTTTAGAAAGTTGTATTTTCTTATGATTTCTCTTTACGTGGTCTATGTTGCCGTAATCCTAACTCAGGTGATACTGTGGAAGCCACTGCTATCAAAACAGTTTTCTCTGATCATGTGACATCAGGTGCTTTGGCCTTCTCCTCCACAAAGGTAAATTTTGGTATTTTCAACCAGATTGATTTAAACCTGATTCTTGCACAGCTAATGGTCTTTACGCCGTGCACTGCTTAACATGGTAGACATAATTAGCCTTCTAATAATTACATGTATATTTCAGGGTGCTGTTGGTCATCTTCTTGGAGCAGCTGGTGCTGTTGAAGCAGTATTTTCCATTTTAGCAATAAACCTTGTGAGTAATATTTAAATTATTATACCTTTCGGATTATCAAATTGAAGCATATGCATAGTAATGATTGGTGGCACATTTCTGAGAAAGTTCTTGGCAACATCAAGATTGCCTGCTCCTCAAGTACTATGGTGTGCATGTTTCATTAACTAAACAAGTCCACTTGAATGGTGGAAATCTAAGATATTACACATTTTGATGGCCTCTTTTGTATGTCCACAACTTAAAATGGCCTACTATAGCAGTTCGTGTTACCAAAACGTTTACTAATAGATGTGGTGGTGCCTTTTATCAGGGAGTTGCACCATTAACACTCAATCTCAATAAACCAGATCCTATATTCAATGATACTTTCATGCCTTTGACTGCTTCAAAGGATATGCCAATAGCAGTTGCCTTGTCAAACTCTTTCGGCTTTGGAGGAACAAATGCTTCCCTACTCTTCACCAAATGTTGACTAGAATTTGCAGTATCTAAGTATCCAGCATCTAGCCGAGGAATTCAATGAAATAACTTGAGGTTCATAATGGCAGAATTTTACTTCTTTTTCTTTATCTCAACTTTTATGGTCTTCTAATAATTTATTTGCACAATTACACTGAAAGTTTTGGAATCAAGATTGTTTGTACTCAGCCGGAGGAGATATCCTGAAGCAGTTGCAAAGGAACATGTTGTAATCTTTAGTTTTGTAAAGAGAGCAAGAAGCTTGTCCATCAATGGTGAAACTACATAGAGACAATGGGGTTTTTGTTTCTGAATATTTTTGACATACATGGACATGGATTTAAGGTAGCCATAGACAAACTGTACTATACAAAATTCGAGTGGAAGAATTCCTCTATTACATTGACACCATGGTGCATTAGCCATTTCCTATAAGGATCACATGCTTTTTACAGAAACTGTAATAAAATTACAAAATCCAATTGATCACATCTTCTGACACCCTCCCAAGATTCTAACAGATTAATCCCAGATGACTAAGTGTACATAGACTTAAAACCTTCAGTAAGAGGAACCACTTTTGCAGACACCTTGGACTGCAACTTCAGTACAGCTTGACGAATGTCCTGCAATTGTCAACAGAGAACCACTCAACATCATCCGTGAAGCAGTGAAGGAAAGAACTAAATTTCATCCCTTCAGAATATGGTTTTTGCTATAATGCTATTACTGCTCATACAAGTGAGTTACAAGTGAGTTCCAATTTAGTTTGCAATTGTGATAAGGACGATAACTTTGCAGGCACTCTCGCATGTATCATATTGGAAAACCATGCCATGATCCAGGTTATCGACCTTTTATTATAGAGACATCATAAAAGTTTAACCAATCACTTACCTCTATATGGTAGCGGGAGGAGAAATGAGTCAATAGTACTGCTTTATTCCGAATCCACTTAGCATGTTCAATGATCTGTGGTTAAAGATAATTCAGAATTTCATATGAATTAGAAGCAAACGTAGAGAAGTCAATCTTATTTGAGGTATCTTTTAAAGTAAATAAATCAACACGTCACATACCTCAAACAAATGAGTATGACCATGTTGTTGTGCATGGTCAATGCTACACGCTTCGTCTAAGAAAGTTGCCTGTTAAAAGATCTTCATGATCAGAATTCAGATATGACAATTCACCGGATTATGATCAAAATAAAGACCACAAAAGAAGGATGCTACAAGTACTCCATGCCTAAGTAGGGAACTTTCTTTGCAAGAATATTCGAAACCTTATTTGCCAAGTGAGTTTCAATATAGAAAATTCATACTACTGGTCCTGGAAAAAGCTAAATGACATTTAAACCACTATATATTCAGGTACAAAGTACAAAAGACATAAGTGAAACTTGCTGATAAGTGATAACAAGGCCCGACATAGTTGCAGGATCCATAGCATCTATGATTCAAGAGTTGAATCCACCATTTTATGTATTTGTTCAGGAAAGCCAGCATTGCTAATAAAATTATGGTACATACCTAGCCACTTTGATCTTTATATACCACCAAAGCAAAAATCACAGAAGGATTGTTATGATTAAGATAGATGCTCTAGGCTGGGTAAGTATATTCAAGTGGGCACCAGAAAGTTTTACATCCACAGCATGTGAAAAGTCATAAAATGAAGGCTAATTGTCTTGACATATCATATTGTCAGAGATGCTAAAATACCATCTTGGATTTCAATTGACATAGTTGGACTTTGAAATCTTTTTGCATTTGCCATGTCTCAGAACCACCAGGTCTCAGAACTCATGACTAATACCAAGGATTGTGCTATATCATTGAATGGCTAGTTTAGCAGTGTAAGTGAGATCTATCATCTACCAAATCCAGAAAAAACTTGCATAAATTTTGATTCAAAATTATAACAAGGAACAATCTTGTAGAGTCAGGAGTTTCGACAGTCTATACCTCAGTTATAAGAATTTTCGCCCTCAATGCATCTGCATTACGTGGATTAAGCATATACTCTGATGTTGTATCTCCAGTAAAGGCTACCTCTGGAGACAATATGATGTCTGTAATCTATAATGAAAAGTTCAAAGACTAATGAATATTTAATAACAGAGGAGTAAAAAAAATTAACTTGCAGAAGTGGCAAACCTCAACACCAGATTTCTTCAATTTCTCAATTTGCTTTCCTTTCAGATGAAGGTACTGTTTCTTCAATTTTTTCCTAACTGAGTAGATGATGTAACCCTGAACATATATCCATATAACTTCAGGATTTTCAGTTCACTGAGAATTTCCAAACATCAAAATACACCTCTAAGGGCACTAACACTAAAATGACAAAATCCATAATTTTACCTTTGGTGTAACATGATCTTAAATAGTTTGATGACACTCACCTGGCTTGGTACGACATGGTGAGTTTTAAAAGGTCGAACAACAATATCATTGCGCAATTCATAAGTTTCACCTGAGTCAACATTATAGAGTCATCTTCAACAACTAAACACCCCATACAAAATATTCATAAGCCGAATGCAAACTTAGCAACAACTCAACATACCCACATCTAATGCAACCAAATCGACATTGAGTTCCACATTGCCCAAGGACCGGTGAATATCAAACAGCTTCTCAACATCATCTTTAATACCCGGAGGCACGAATATTGTTGGAGGCTTCAAGTTGTACAATCCACGACTTGCTACGTACATTGGTAACCCACCCTAAGACAGTAAAACATGACATAAGCTCATCAAAACACTCACAGACAGGTCCTAAGCAAAATCACTTCAAGCACAAGCAAAATAAACTCAACTAAATTTTCATAATACCAATAAAAATTAACATCTTGGGTGCTGATTAAGTAATGTAAAACAAACAACAGGAACACGAAATATTCAAAGGCAAGACTTAACAAGTTTAAAGTCAAATGAGTCTTACAATGTGGTCAAGATGACCATGAGTGATGAAAACGAAGTTCTGCTGAATAGCTCTACTGGGGCACCTCCCAATATCGAAAGCGCACTTGAGCTCGGGTATTATGATGCAGGTCTCGTGTCCACCAATCGAGAGGCCTTCAATGGAGTAGCCTTCCAAGTCGACGCCTTTACGGGTGACAGCCGCCCGAGCCTTCCGGTACTCCTCCTCCTCGTCGATGGCGCGGCCGATGGACGACAAGTAACCAGCGGATTTCAGCGAATTCACGGCAGTGAGATGGGTTTGGTGTGGAGAGTGGAAGTGAGAAGTTAGAGGTGGTTTTGATGGGGAGATGATTGGGTGATGAAATGGGAAAATTGTATGGATTTTGGAGGATGAAATGGGAAGAGAGAGTTGCATTTTTTTATCTTGTATAATTTTGATGAGGTTGAAAAAAGAGAGGGGTTTAGAGAGGTTTTTCAGTGACTTGTCTGCAAGACAGAGTAATCTATGAAGTATTTTCAGATACATGTAGTGGATATAGTAGCTTGCAAGAAGAAAAGCCAAAACGGTGCGTTTTGTGAAAAGCCTAAGATACTTGGACTAGGCCCAATGGCTCATAATAGTGCTGACTTATTTCAAGAGAAAAAGTGATGACGTGGCCCGGCACGTCGATCTACAAATGATTATGCGTCCATTTTTGCTCACCCCTTTCAAGGGGAGGTAAGCATTACCCCCTCCCATACACATGACAAGTGTCTATAGAGGGCTAAAATTGTCTAAAAATTTACTCATCTATGACACATGTCATCTATTTAAGAGGGGGGTAATAGTTATCTCCCTTGAAGGGGGGTGAGCAAAAGTATTCTCAATGATTACTTGTCCGGTCATGTCATCTCTTGGGGTCAACATGTCATCGGAGGGAGCCGACTCGATCAGGGACATCATTAGATGGAACCTACTTGATGATCGTGATGAGTTAATTCGATCGTTGGGTGATGGTAAAACTGAGTCTCAACTCTAAACCTTTGGATGGAACCTACTCAATGAGTTAATTCAATCGTTGAGTGATGGTAAAATTGAGTCTCGACTCTAGACCCTTGTCTCGACCCGTCTCTTCTAACAATTAATCCATAGCTAACAGAAACCACTAAAACTGGGTTCGTTGTTTGTGTATTGATGATATGTAAATTAAAATTGTGTTCGTAATCTAATTTGAGATAAAATTCAAGAAAATTCAAGGTAAGTTTGTACAATTTGCCCATATTCGAAATGGTGAAACTTATAAGATACAAAGAGTTGTGTGACAATGTATACATCAAAATTCTAAATACAGTGGAACTGTTTGAAGCTGAATCCCAAATATGTAACAACACATTAATGCAACACTTTACAAAGGTGTGATGGGAAGCTTTCATGTACATTTAAATCTTTTTTTGAATTTGAACAAGAGGCTTCTCAAGATAGTGTCACCCCTTCCTTATACGTCACATCGCTGCAAATCATGATACCGGAATTTGAGCATATGATTTCACCATTCTTGAGGGTGTAAACTTCACATCGCTGCAAATTGTGATACCAGAATTAGAGCATATGATTTCACCATTCTTTAGGGTGAAACCGTGGATGATTGGCAACGGGAAGCCTTGTCCGAGGTGTGCGTTTACATATGGCAAGAACACAGTTTGGATAGCAGTCCACATAATCGGCTGCAGTGATAAGAAAAAAAAAGAGACCATTTTAGTTAGTAGACATGCAGTCACCAATTTATGTTAGTGAAAATTAATTCCTGTCAAGTGTTGTAAAAAGAGTACCTGAATGAGATTCATGTGTAGATTACCGACTTGGCTCCACTTCAATGCCATTGTAAAGTCATTCAATTTCACACTACCACCAAGTTTATTACCTAAGATTTTTACTGAACCAGAGCCACGAATCACCTGTGCCGACATAGAATAATAGAAAGTGATGTTAATCATCCGAAAGATATTCAATGATCATATCTCTAAGCTTTTATTATTATTATTATTATTATTTTTATGTTTGTGAATTTACATTTAGATCATGCATATGATTCTTAGTTACACAAATTTGGACAATGTACAATCCACGTACTTGTGACGACAGGAAAGAACAACAAAAATACTTGAAAATGATGATACACCGAAAGGGCTACTTATCAACTAAAACCTATTATCAATAACACAATTAATAATATGTATGACCATAGTCTACCTTGAAGATCCCTCCGGTACCTCTAAAGTCTAAACTGCCGAGAATATCATTTACTTTCTATCAAAGTCTGATTTATGATCTCATATTATCATTTTTATGCAAGTGAGATTTACTCAAGAAGTCATTGTTAACTTCCTGAAAATAAACAAGTGTTAAAGGAGGCAATTTTCTGGAGTCCACAGTAGATAAACATAAAGCTAGCGTAATAGATCAATAAGCTTACCAATGAAATGCAAACAACCGGTATTACTTTGTCTGCTTCCAAAACATCAATGATCAAGTCCGCATAAACAATTGCATCAATATTGTGATCCGAAATCCTTATGACAGGAGGAGAAGACAAGGAGATATTCAAATTCATGTCATCTTTTGGGTATTTCTTGTACAGTTGGGGAATAATAAATCTCCATCCAGCAGTGTTCAAAAGGGACTGGTCTGGTACTTTATCCACAATCCATTGCATAAATTCCGCCTGACAAGGGAAAGACAATTTCCTTATAAAAATATAAACCACAAAAAGAGATAAGGATGTTGCGAATGAGCACATACTTTCAAACATGTTTCAATGGTGAGCAACCAAGATTCTATATACCCCAAAGATGTTTTCTACAAGATCCAACTCTAATTCACACATGGATAAGACCATACTTTAGGGCCCTCAGGACCTCCAAATGTATTGACTGTACTTAAGACTCTCATGGGATCCCATAATGTCATCCTAAGACATCCACAAATAACGTAAGAGTAACTAACATGAATATGAAGCATAACATTCTGTGAAATTCAAGTATTTATAGTCAACAATTTCATCACTTGAAAAAAAAAATTGTGAACCTTATGTTACGGTAATCTGTTAAATTTTCCAAACTTACGTCATAGTATAAGACTGAAGCAGAGTTAAAGACAGCTTCGTCCAGCGAAATTCCAAGCATTTTAGATTGATCTGGGCATAACACTGAAGGTTGCAAATTCTTGAGGTGGTAAGGGAATAGAAAATTTTCCCTTGCTGTAAATAACCCATTGATGTCAAACCCAATAGAAGAATTACTCAATACAGGGTTGTCCACAAAAGTTACATTCAAAGAAGCATGATCATCCACTGGAACGTCTTTTGGAAGAGCTTGCAGAAATGAATCCAGCTTTAAAATCCCTTCCTTAAGTTTCTTGGTGATAGCATTTTCAACTGCAGATCCAATTTTATCGTCAAATGCATCAACCATCCTGAATACAGGCCCGAAAAGAGATCAATTTCAGACAATCAAACATTGACCCCATCATTCAATTGAAATATGGCCTGCTGCACATAGGGATTGCAGAGGACTGTAAATGATGAACAAAATTTGCTGGGGAAATGGCAACCTGCTATTTCGAAGAAAGACAGCAGAGTAATTATGAAAAAAGAGTATTTATACACTCTCCGCATCCAAAACAGTGAATGCATAAGCCAGAGAGTCACACAGAAGAAAACAGTTACCGGTGATAGGAAGAAAAAAATGCCAGAATCATTAAACGCAATAGTGGTAAAATGCAATATGATATGTATGACTTAACAGATATATGGCAATGGTTTGTTCAAAACCTTTCTTCTATATGTTAATTAGTAAAATTGGTTTTAAAAGTGAATGCTCATTATGCTCAAAGAGATACATAATAATTCTGCGGAGTTCATAAAGCCATCTGATAATGGAGAGGGAGTAATAGGTTCCCTCTACCACATACCATCATTATAAATAGCTGAATGCTCGAAAAAGTACTGAAAACAATTAAAAACAAACAGGATAATAGATAGTTATGAACATTGCATACCCTTGATAGAGCCAAGAAGCTCCTCCATTCAATTTTATAGAAATATCTTTGACGTAACAACCGCAATCCTCAAGGGATAGTTTCAGAGTTCCCTTCCGGTTCTCCAAGCCTAAAGTAAGCCCCACTTCCATGCCTTCAACCTTTCCAAGAAGCAGCATTCATCAAATTCCCTTTTTTGAAGGACAAATACAATAAGCGGATACATTATGCAACATCGTCTGTCTCTAATACTACGTCATATGAAAGTTAAAACACCACAAAAGCAAAGTCTGACTAAAACCTCAACAGGTACAAGGCAAGTACTGTAGTAACAAACTAACAATAGCAATTCATTCTTAATCTTATATTCAACAAACCATACCAACAACATACAAAACACAAAAAATGTCTTAAACACATGTACTGATTGAATACTGCATACTACACTAATATTCACATATATTACACCCATTATCTATGCAATCTCCTAACTAAATTCAACAATACAAAGACAAGTTTATACGAATTTCGCTTACTACTCTAACTATCAACACATACTTGAGAGGCTAGAGCAACCCTATTCCATTCTATACAACCTTTGACCAACTTGATTTTCAATTAACAAAAAACGTTTTTTTTTTCCGCATCACCAATTACATATAAAACAGAACAAGCAACTTTATTTTCAAAAAAATCACATCAAACAAAAAAACAAAAAAATCCCAATTTCTCATGAATCCAACTGCTACAAAAACAGCAACAAGAAACAATCTTTCATTTTTCTATAGCTAAATACCTGAACAGAAGCACTTCCTTTATCAGAAATCTGAATTGGAACCAACACCCAAGTACTGTACTTATAAGACCAATTCATGCTCAAATTACAAGTAGCCCCAGACGCGACTATCACGACACCGGAATCTCCAGGCTTGACATAAGACGACAAAACGTTTATGTTATAAATCGTGATGTTCGACGCAACCATGTGAACATTTCCGATGACTGGGATTTTGACCGTTTTTTCAATCTTAGGCAACCGGAGTGGGATCATCGAAGATATAGCTTGGGTTATGAGGAGGTCTTTGACGAAATCGAGACCCTTTTGAGATATAACAATGGACGTGAACGATTCCTGGTCTGTCGATCGAAAACGGGCCTGTGAATATGAAGTTGAGATGCATAGCGAAGAAGAAACCATTAAAAGAAGTAGAAGAGGAAAAGCTGATGACTTTTTGAGAGTTTTCATTTATAATTTTTCCGGGGTTTTATTGAATTTTTGATTGTCTGAGAATTTGGATTCGTTTTATTGGGATTTTTTTATTTTTTTTATTTTTTATTTTTTTTTGAAGAGGAGGTAGAGGCGTGGAGTGGAGGTCGACTGCTTGATAGGTGACTCATGGAGGGAGAAAAAGTTAGGTGTCAATTGGTAACGGCGTCGTTTTGACTCTTTCTCTTTTTCTTTCTTTTTGTGAAATGCCCAAACTGACCATAATTTATTTTTAATTTTTTTCTTTTTCTTTTATAAATTTTTTCTTATTACAAACCATTTTAAAAAAATCTTTTTACAATATTTTTATAATTACATTCCAAATTTTTTAAAAAAAAAAATTGAATTCCTAAAATATCTAAAAAAAAGTGCTTTCATTTCAAAATTGTTTTTTATTTAAAAAATATATGATTTAATTTTAGAAATCAGAAAATTTCAATATAATTGCAAATTAATTAAAAAAATATATTATTACATGTTAATGTTTTATATTCGATATTTACTTGCACACTTAAAATTGCGAGGGTATTAGTGACATTTCGTACATTCTTTTGATTCGATTCGATTCGTTTTGTTTTTGTGAATCAAATATATATATATATTTTTTTTTTCTGGTTCTGGTGCCGGAAGGGTACAAGACGACGACAACGATTTCATCCTCCGCCGCGAAACGATGGCGTTGCAGGCCGGTGTTTCGACCTCCAAAGTTCTCATCCTTCTCGGTGCAGGTCTCTCTCTCTCTCTCTCTGATCTGTCAATTGAATTACACTAAAAACTCTGTCGTTTTAATTGCTTAATTTTCTCTTTTCAATCTCTTTGATTTCTCACTATCTGGTTGTATTCTCAAAGGAAATTATTGAATTTTCCATTATTTTTACAGTCTTATTTAAGCTGCTAGTTTTGTTTTTCATTTTTGGCGGCTGTGTAGGTTCATGCTAATTTTAGTCTATTATAACTGTAATTGTTTCTCTTATGTGTTGTTTTATTTATATATATTTGTTTGTTATTTGTTATGCTGTTTAGCTGTAAATTTTTTTTGGTACAATGATTTAGGTTTGACTAGCTCGATTGTTTTGAGGAGTGGAAGATTGTCTGAGATCATATCACAGCTTCAGGAACTGCTTAAAGGGGTTGAAGAAGTCGAAATCTCACCGTTTAAGTACGATAGTTCACTTCTTGCTGCTCAGGTATATCGAATTCTTCGTTTATGCCCTGCCATCAACAAAAACGTGATTTTGATAGAAAAGGAGCAATTTTTCACTTAAGTTATGAAGAAGTTGGATTTTGTGCTTACGTTTTTGAGTGTTGTGTATTTAAATTCCATAATTGGTCAGTTAATGGGGGTAATCTGTAGCATTATCATTGAGTAGTGAAAAGACTTTAATCTTAGATGAAAAGGATTGGTATGCTAAAACTGTAGACTAAGACAAGCTTGAATGTTTTCGTTTTAACTTCTTAGAATGAAGGGTAGTCTATCTGTTGGAAAATTGTCTTTGTTATTTATCTTCATGAGTGGATGTGTTTATGTATGTCAATTTTTCTGCATTTATCTTCAGATTCGACAATTGTCGCAAGAGATCAAAGAGTTAACCTTATCCCGTCCAGTAACCATCTACAACGGGGATTCTTCTAGTGGTATGTAAATCAAATATGTTTAATTTTGACAAATTTTTGGATGAAAATATTTGATATTTGAGGTGTTTAAACAAGGGGTTACTATACATGTACTGTCCTCACTCCTCACACATTTTCTTGCACACAGGGGGTTATGCATCGTATTTAATGCCAGCCGCAGCCCTTGGAGCAATGGGTTATTGTTACATGTGGTGGAAGGTTAGCTCTTTTACTTGTGACATAGGCCGAAAAAACGCTTGTCGTGATGCAATAGTAAGCTTGTGGTTTTACTGATTCACTGGTATATTTGCATTACTTATATGTTTCCTTGCAGGGATTGTCATTTTCAGATGTAATGTTCGTAACAAAGAATAACATGGAAAATGCTGTTGCAACCGTGTCGAAGCAGTTAGAGAATGTATCTGAAGCATTGGCTGTAAGTTGAAATAGTTAGCTTGTTATGTCATTATATATTTTTTTCTGCTTCTATCTCCTTTTACTCACAGTCTATTCCACTATTTGCGCAGTCAACGAAGAGACATCTGTCAAAGAGACTGGAAAATTTGGACTGGAAGGTGGAGGAGCAGATGGAAACATCTAAGCTCATTGCGAATGATGTACGTAATCTTATTCTCCTTTTGAGCTATATAAGACAGTAGATGTTGTCCATTTAAGACAGACGATCTCGTAACCAAATTATGGCATGCTCGTATATGGTATAGCCTTTATAATTAAACTTTGTATTAATATTATTAAAACAATACCAATCCCCCATCTGTACAACACACACCAGAAACGATGGTAAGCTGAAGAAATGTGATAAGATACAATAGGTGAAATGAAACATAGTCTTATCACTTTCTTTGTGAGACCCATTCTCTATATTATATGAAAGCTCGGGCATTTTCTCCCCTTCAGTCTTTTTCCACACAAATTAATTCTCCTTTCTTCTAATTAAGCCTTTATCTTATCAACTCTATAACTCTATACTTTGCTTGTGGTCAATATATGACTTTGTCATACTTTTTATCATAAAATGGTGGTTAATATTGTTTAGATGGGGGAAATATTGATGCTTAAATAGATTATACACATAACATTGGCTACTTTTTATATGAAATGTGGTGCCCTGTGTTAGTCTGTACTATTTATGGACTGCAATCAATTAAAACAAGAGAGATTAATATTTGCTTGCTATGTTTACTGCTTGCAGGTAAGCGAGATGAAGTCCAACCTTTCTGAAATCGGGTTAGACTTAGATTCGATTTTTCAAATGGTATCCGGGATGGTGAGTTGTATGCTTTGTATTATACCTTTCATTTACTTCTGTTGTACAAAGTTTGTTTATGCTCACAAAATTAACCAGCTGATAATTTTTCTGTCGATTATTTAAACAGGAAGACAAACTCCAGTTTCTCGAGGGTAAACAGGTTAAATGCTCAATACTTTACGGAGATGAGTGCCTACTACACTAAGTGTGCAATCACTTCACAATTTTTGAAGTGTTGACGTTTTTCTCTTTCTTTGAACATCATACAGGATGTGACTAACACAGGTCTCTTGTATCTGTGCCAAGTTGCTGGAGGCTTTAAAGATGCTCAAAATATAAAACCATTTCAGGTTATTCAATTTATATATCCATTCCTTGTTTTTAAATTGGGTAATGATTGAGCCTGAGGAGATTTCTTATTGTTCTATGTCGAGTTACTAATTAAATTACAACTTTTTGCACTTTGGCAGGAAGTCAGTGCTAAGCTATCAGACCATTCATCATTGACATATGAGGATAAATCATTAAAGGTACGCCGATTTTTCATATTCTTCACTGTATTCTTGATTTTTTTCCCCTCCAATGACACAGTCCAATAAATATTTCAGGGCCTTCAATTCTTGGCCGAAACTAATGAGTCAGAAGTGATTGATAAATCATTGATAAGCACAAAGAAAAGTGATCTTGCCCCCCACCTTATCGGAAAAGTCTCAACCATGAAGACAAAGATACACAGGTCATATCCAGTTGGACTCTCTTTAGCTCGAGATCTCATATGAGGTTGGACTCATGATTTTTTGGTTCCTTCTTTCAGTGATTGATTTTTTTTTCTTTCCCTTTTCTGGTTGAAAAAGTATTGATTTGATTTTTATTGTGACCACATTTTTGAATATTGTACAAATTAAATAATGTACAATCATCTCAGGTGTCAACAACATTTGTAATGTAATAAAAGGTGTTTTGAAATAGCATTTTGTTGATTATTTTTCATTGAAAACTCGAAGCCTGTTGATCTCTTGTACATTTTAACTAGTAGTTGATTATTTGGCATGGACAGCAGAACACATAACAAACACAACCAGATGGATGACCCAGATAATGTCATTACACACACAACCCTCACATGATTCGAACCCATCATCTGCACAAGTTTGTCTATTCTTGATTATTTCAACTGTGAAGCTAAAATGAGTACTGTATACTTCTCTTTTTATAGTTAGGGCTTGCCTTGGCTTGTTAATTTTATTGAATCTTTTGCCAAATCAGTGTTTTGGAATTTTAGATTTTCTTTGTTGTACATGCAGTTTATATTTCAAAAAATATCCATGCAAATGGAAATTTTGAGTTCTTTCTTGTAAAAGATTTGGCTAGATTTATGTACACCTTTCAGTTGAAACCTAAAAATTTATCTCAATAAGTTATTTTCCTAACAATATGATTGTGGAAGTTGAAGTTGAAGTGGTCCGGGAAAACCTCTCAAGCCCATTTAATATGATTGTGGTTTAGAAATGCTTCTTCAATTTGGGGGGAGTAGCTCGCCGAAGTCGACTGGGCACTCAAAGACCACTCTTTCAGGATGACATTTTGAACGACCTGACACACCTAGAAGACCACTCTTTCAGGATAGGATACACATAGAGGACCAGAACGACTTGGTTGCAAGTTGTGTGCCTATAAATTAAAGCACCTCCATAAAATAAAAAAACCCTCCTGTGTGTTGTCTAAGAGAGAGTTGACGAGATTTCTTTTGTTTAATCAAGACAATCGATCATGGGGCATTCGGTTCCATGTTTAATCTCTTTTGTGCACTTTGTTTTCTTCATTTTGCTTCTTCAATGCGGCCACTCTATCATGACGATGAGCTTTCTGCATTGTTGCAGTTCAAGCAACTCTTAACATTGCTAAGTATCATTGTTACCACCATCCTTCAATTTATCCTAAAGTTGAATCATGGAAGATGGAAGGAGGAAATAGTAGTACTGCTGACTGTTGCTCATGGGACGGCTTCAAGTGCGATGAGGAAACCAGTCATGTCATCAGCCTTGACCTCTCTAGTAGCTGTCTCTATGGTTCTATCAACTCTACCACCACCCTTTCCAAACTTGTCCATCTTCAATGGCTTAGCCTTGCTTATAATGACTTCAGTCTCTCTGAAATTCCTGCTACAATCAACAACCTTTCAAGGCTAACACATTACACATCTCAACCTCTCTCATTCTTACATTTCTGGTCAAACACCACCACAATTGCTAGACCTCCACAACATGGTGTCTCTTGATTTATCGAAAAATTCTTTTTTTTTTTTGAGATTCCAGGAAAGAGAACACATTATTTTGAGCTTCGATTGCCAAGTCTACAAAAACTAGTTGAGAAGTTAACCAACCTCGAAGTGCTTAATCTTGATAGAGTCCATATCTCCTCTCCCATACCTCATATCTTGGCAAATCTATCTTCTTTAACTTATTTATCTTTACAAGATTGTCGATTACAAGGTGAATTTCCTACCAAAATTTTCCAGTTACCCAACCTTTCCATTCTCAAACTGAGCGAGAATAGCAATCTCACTGGATATCTACTAGAATTTGAAAAGACGAGCCCCCTTCCTTTCTTGGCTATTGGAGGGTGCTGTTTTTCTGGAACAATTCCATCTTCATTAGGTAACCTCACCAATCTTGTTCAATAGGTAATCTTGGTTCTTTGAAAGAACTAGTTCCTCAAATGGATAATTACCCCGGTGGCCATTAAATTGATAGCACACTATCAAAATGGCCACCGGATTAGAAAGTTGTTCTAAAGTAAAATGGTCATTTTTGGCGAACTTTGTGACACTAATGACCATTCCATCAAATTCCATCCAATGAGTGACATTTTGGTAAATAAAGGGATGCAATTAATTTATTTTAGATATTTTTTGAAAATCAATTTTTTCAATGAGTGACATTTTGGTAAATAAGTAAATAAGTGGATGACATTAATTTATTTTATATGTTTTTTGGAAATCAATTTTTTCTTTTTTTGAAAAGAATAATTATATATATATATATTTACACACACTAAATATAATTATTCTTTAAAAAAAAAAACAAAAGAAATGGTTTAGACCAATAATATATCCGTATCAAAATATGAACACCATTAAATATTATTCATTTTTTATATAATTTTTTTTTTTGCTATAAAATGACCAACTATATAGCATTCATGTTCTGCTCAAATTCGAAACAGGAAGAGAAAAGAAGAAGAAATGAGTTTTCAACTTTTTTTGTTATCATCATTCATATCATTATTATTTGTAGCTTATGCTCAAGAACAATCAAATATTTGTAATGTGATAGACTATGGTGCACGGGGTGATGGACAATCATATATATATATATATAATCTAAAAAATCTAAAAAAACAAAGAACAAATAAGAAGAGACACGTGTATTTATTTAAATAATTTCTTTTGTTTTTTGAAAAGAATAATTATATTTAGTGTGTGTGTATATATATATATACGCACACTAAATATAATTATTTAAAAAAAAAAAATGATTTTCAAAAGACATCTAAAATAAATTAATGTCATCCACTTATTTACCAAAATGTCACTCATTGGATGGAATTGGATAGAATGGTCATTAGTGTCACAAAGTTCGCCAAAAATGGTCATTTTGGAACAATTTTGATAGCGTGTCATCAATTCAATGGCCACTAGGGTAATTATCCCTTCTTCAAAGAGTATCTATCTATTTAAGACCAGATATTTTTTTGAAACCTTTTGTCTTTGGTAGGATTTGAACCGCTGACTTGAGAGTCATTTGCACAAACTCCAAGCTCGTCAATTTACCAGCTGAGTTATGCCCCTGAGGGCCACAACTTACTTATTTAGACCTTTCTTATAGTCATTTCAAATTTTCAGGCTAAAACTCTTCATCACTGTCTTGGATTGCTAAGCATACTAAACTCAATATTTTTTGTCTTAATGATCTCAACTTAGTTAATGAGATTCCCTTATGGCTCATGAACCTAACACAACTTACTGATCTAGACATGAGTCAAAACCAATTAACCGGTCCAATCCCACCTTGGTTAATGAACATCAACCGGCTATCATTTCTACACCTGTAGTCGAACCAACTATCCAAACATATCCCATATGAAATTAGGAACCTATCCCGATTGTTTGAATTGGATCTTTCATTAAATTCATTGCAGGGTCCGATTCCTAGTAACATCTTTGAACTCAAGATCTTCAAAAACTTAAGCTTCAGTCCAATAACTTGAGTGGCACAGTTGAGTTTGAAATGTTTCTTTCTCAACTCAAATGGTTAGACATTAGTATCCTCTCATCAAACAATCTTTCAGTTTTCATGAACAATACCGTTGCTAATACCAATTCTCAGAAATTCTTCAGTAAAGGATTGCGTTCATATGCAACCTTTCAGAATTCCCAAATTTCCTCCACAACCAAAATATTGGTTAAGGCTGCGAGATCTTTCCTCCAACAATATATCTGGCCAAATCCATAGGTGGGTTCTAAATGATTCAATGACTAACTTGAAATACTTAAACCTTTCTCACAACCTTTTCATAGGGTTTGACCAACATCCCATCGTTCTTCCCCAATCATTACATACTTTAGATCTTTGGTCTAATAAACTACAAGGACCGCTCCCAGTCAATCCATCGGTGTTCATGTCTGAGTATCTCGTTTCAAACAAAAAATTGACTGGGGAAATTTCGCCGTTGATATGCAAGTCAAAGTAATAAATTTTGTGGAAGTATTCAGCAAACCTTCATGAATGGAAACAATCTAAAGATGATTGATCTAAGCAACAACCGGTTGCAAGGGAGGATTCCAAGATCATTGGTAAATTGTACTAAGCTCGAATATCTTCATCTTGGAAATAATCAAATCTATGATATTTTCCCATCTTGGTTAGTAACTCTTCGGGCTTATATTAAAATCTAATAGACTTCATGGTGTAATAAAACCAGCTGAGGCGAATTTTGAGTTTCCCAAACTTCTAGTCATTGACCTCTCTCACGATATCTTTAGAGGTGAGCTTCCAACAAAACACTTCCAATCTTGGAATGCAATGAAAATTGTCAATGGTTGCCACCATTCATACGTGCATGATGAGATACAACCAACTTTGTATTATAAGCGGATAGCCTTCTTCAAAATTTCTCATTATGCATACTCGATGACAATTAGCAACAAAGGTATAGAGATAAATTATAGAAAGATCTCAAATATGTTCAATAGCATCATTCTTTTAGGAAATAAATTTGTAGGAGAGATTCCAACATCTATTGCAAGCTTAAGAGGTCTTAATAATCTCAATCTTTATCACAATAATCTTGAAGGCCACATCACATCATGTTTGGGCAACTTAACAACACTAAAATCGTTGGACCTCTCAAGTAATAGGCTGTCAAGAAATATTCCTCAATAACTAGCAGAGATCACAACTCTTGAAGTTTTTGATGTCTCATATAATCTTCTCACAGGAGTCATACCACACGGAAAGCAATTTAATACATTCGAGAATAATTCTTATGTTGGGAATCTTGGATTGTGCGGAAAACCTTGAGGAAATAGGAGGTTTTGCCACTATTTTGAGATGACGTTTCACGAGTGTCACCATTTTAATAATTTAAATTTTAAAGGCACAACGTAAGTGAATTTCCAAAAATGCCCTTACTTATATTTTTTATTTACTTTTCAGTTTTTCAAATTTTCTTCATCTTCTTCATTGGCTTCTAACAAATCTCCAAATAAGGTTGAACAAACCTCCATTGGAGGTTGATTTCAACCTCCAATGATGGTCGAAATTGATCTCAAATGGGGGCCAAAATCAATCCCCATTAGAGGTCGAAGTCGTTTGACCTCCATGGAGGTCGATGAAGAAGAAGATGAAAAAAAAGATGAAATTTTTTTTGGAAAAATTTATTTTTTCCAATAAGTCTCAAAAACTTTCGTTACTTTTTAGGTAATTTTCGAAACTTTTCTGGTAATTTCCGAGACTTTTCATGTATTTTTGAGACTTTTCAGGTAATTTATGAGACTTTTTAGGTATTTTCGAGATTTTTCATGTATTTTCGAGACATTTTGGTAATTTTCGAGACTTTTCAAGTAGTTTCCGAGACTTTTTGGGCAAAAATGAAATTTTCCGAGGCTTGGTAATTTCGAGAGTTTTTGGTAATTTCCGAGACTTTCAGGGCAAAAATGAAAATTTTCAATTTTTTTTTTTCATCTTCTTCCTTGAAACCTCTATTGGAGGCCGATTTCGACCTCCACTGGAGGTCTCTCATCTCCATGGAAATTTTGAAAAAAAAAATCAAAATAGTTACCGTGGGGGATATTTTTAGAAGAAACTCATTTTATGTGTCATTTAAACTTAAGTTATTAAGTTATTAAAGGAGTGATACTCTTAAAATTCAATCTCAAAAAAGTGCTATAGAATTGTCAAAACATTGTGAAACCTCAAAGCCCTCAAAGAAAGAAGACGAAGAAGAAGACTCGGAATCTCCATTTGTGTTTGATTGGAAAATAGTTTTTACGTACAAGTGGACTAATAGTTGGAGTGATTCTTGGTCAGGAATTCTACACAATAAAACATGAATGGCTTGTGAAATTTTTTGGGATGAAAGCATGAAGAGAAGGAGATCGAGGACGCAGAATTTTTTTTTTGAAAAGATGAGCTTTATTAAAGCCAAAAAGGCAGAAACAGGCCAACAAGGGCCAGCAGAAACAGAACCCACGCACCAAAAACACAGCACCACCAACACGACCCAGGCGCACACAGGCGCACCCCACCCCCACCGCCCACAAAACAAACCAAAACTGGAGCAACAACAAACAAAAACAAAAACAAAATTCAAAGATCACCCCAAATCACAAAATCTCCCCTCGAATCTGCTCCCATCTTAGCCAAGGAATCAGCAAAAGAATTGAAAATTCTTGAATCGAACACAACCTTGATGGACTCCGAAGTTTTAAGAGTTTGACGGATATCATAAATGGTGTTGACCTGAGCAATATTCCCAAAGTCACTATTATTCACCCATGACACCGCCACACTCGAATCACTGACCACCGAGACATCACAACCAATAAGGTCCGAATTGGCAGCAATCAACTCCGTAGCGCGTTTGATAGCCCATAATTCAGCTATGTTCAAATCCAGAATCCCCGTATGGCAAGAAAAAAGACACAACACTTTACCGTTAGAGTCCTGAATGCAATCAGTCTTTTTTTTCTTTTCTTTTATTCTTTTTTTTTTTTTTTTTAATCTCACTATATTGTTTTTTTTATTTTTATTTTTTATTTATTTATTTATTTTTTTTTATATTGCTGCATTGCATGCATCTGTTTTTCTTATTTTCTTGAATGCTGCATTGCATGCATCTGTTTTTCTTATTTTCTTGAATTAATGTAATAGATTCTTGAAGGGTAAACCTCATTACATCCCCTTGTGTGTATATATATTTTCATTTTTAATATTAAAGTTTTCCTCATAGTACGTCGAGGTTTCACCCCAACAAAAATTATAATAAGTTGATAAATGCAACAGAATTCCTCGACCGATATAACTGAAATATGTATTATTATTTCATATTACATTATAGAGAGGCTGCTAACTAATATCATCATTGTGACGAATTCCTTGACGATCTATTTCTAACAAATCATTGAACTATTAAAACAACATCTCTCTTTAAATCTCACGACAATAATATATAAAAAAAAGGTATCAACTAATTTATTAGCCTTACCGTTACCGATTTATGCATAATTGATTGAGGACATTATAAAATCAATTGTGGTCCTTCTTTTTATTTTCTTCTCTTCTCTTGAATCTTGATGAGGCGGTTTTCTACTAATTAGTAACAATATCGAAAACAAGAAGAGGTTGGTGCAGTGGTAAACCCTTCACATTCACGTGGAAATAGGGGATTTTGTCACTATTTTGAATTGGTGTTTCACGAGTGTCACCACTTTAATAACTTAAGTTGGCACCAAAGTAAGCGAACTTCCAAAAATGCCCTTACTTTACGTATGTTTTTTTATTTACTTTTCAGTTTTTCAAAAAATACAAATTTCATCTTCTTCATCGGCTTCCATTGGAGGTCTGTTAGACATCCAATGGGGGTCGAAATCGACCTCTATTGGAGGTTGAAGTCGTTCGTGGAGGTTTGTTAGACCTCCATGGAGGTCGAAATCGATCTTTAATGGAGGTCGATTGGAGGTCAATGAAGAAGAAGAGGAAAAAAAATTAGAAAAATTCAATTTTGTCCAATAAGTCTTAGAAATTTTCGAGACTTTTCAAGTATTTCTGAGACTTTTCAGGTAATTTCTGAGACTTAATTTTCTGAGACTTTTCAGGTAGTTTCTAAGACTTTTCATATATTTTTGAGACTTTTCATGTATTTCTGAGTTTTTTCAGGCAATTCGCTAGACTTTTTGGTAATTTCTGAGACTTTTTGTGCAGTTTGTGAGACTTTTTACAATTTTCAAGGCTTTCTGGACAAAAATGAAATTTTCCATTTTTTTTGTGTCATATTCTTCCTTGAGTTCTTAAACGCTTTCTGGGCAATAAACCCTTTTTCCATCTTCTTCCTTGAGTTCTGGGCAAAAATAATTTTCCTTTTTTTTTTTTTTTTCCATTCGATTCAAACTTGGAGGTCGCATTTATATACGGATTTATTTTATGATTAAACCAAAATGAAAAATAATCCATTATTTTTTCTTCTGGGCAAAAATAATCCATTATTTATATACGGATTTTTTATAATATTCCATCTTCCTTGAGTTCTGGGCAAAAATAGTATGATAGCTTGCAAACCCTTTTTCATCTGCTTTTAAAAGTGGTTATTCGAATTTAAAAAAAAAAAAAAAAAAAAAAAAAAAAGGATTGGATGAGTTCTTAAAATTGTGAAATTTTCGTTGTAGAGAAATGGTTTTCTCCGCTATTTGAACAACTTCCTTTGGTTGATATTGACCTTGATTCCATCTTCTCTTCTATTCCGTTGAAGAAAATGTGATCTAACTCCCTGAAATCATCGGCATTGGATTCCGTATCAAGACTTCCATGGATGTCTTTCATCTCCATTGATGGAGGACCTCTATCAATGGAGGATTTTTAAAGGAACTCATTTTATGTACTATTTAACTTTAAGTTATTAAAAGAGTCATACTTTTAAAATTCCATATCAAAAAGGTGTTATATAATTTTCTAACCCTCACATTCACATAATGAGGGTACGGGTTCAAGTCGTATCACCCTCTCCAAACGCTAAATTATTGTAATTTTTTATAAATAAAATAAAATAAAAAACTATTGGAACATTGAAGGAGAACCACCGACCACGTTGTCAACTACCTTTTGTTCAACGTTGTAAATTGATACAAATATTATACCATGCATGAGATAATCAATCTAATGAGTTTTTCATACCACCTGGAATGATTTTCGTCTTGAATTAGTTTTGTAATCCTTTGTTTTGAATAAATATTTCCCCTTAAAAAAAAAAAAATTTAAGATAATATTTTAGAGTATATAAATTCATGAAGAGACAGACATCAAGAACAAGTTAAAGTCTGAAAAATCTGTCTTTACTAAAATTATCTGGAAGAAAGATTAAAGTCTTTAAAACAGTTAAAGAAAGATGATACAGTAATGGAGATCAAATAAATTACGCAGAAAAGTTTAAAACAATTACTTTCACAGGTCTTACAAGTCTAACAAATCTTTGACTGTTGGTGGACGATCACAGGTTGATTAGCAATATAGCATGAATAATGACTTGACTTCAATGACTTGACTTAAAAGTGATTCTAAATAGCATTGGTCTGGTCCAATAATATTATTCTTTCATGGATATATATCATATGAACAAATAACCAGGACCAGAACCAGGAGTATTTTTCTCAGTTATGTTCTCAACTAGGAATTTTGTTTGAAATATTACAATAATTTGGGTTTTAACAAAGAGGACACGACTCATACCCACAACCTTGTGACGTAGGTGTGAGGAACATACCATTAAACCAACGTCGTCTTGTCTTCTCAATTAGGATATTTGATATCATCGATTATTAAATGCAAAAACATAAGACTTGGTCAAAATTACCTCTTTTTACGTGCATCAAAACATACATTATTTACCAATGGCCCGTTGCCTCGGTGGTTAGAGCCTCCCATAGGGTGCTCCACCACCAAGGTTCAATCCTTAGCCTTGGTATGTATATATATTCATTATTTGTCCCACTTTGTGTGGGTGTTCTCTCCCCTGTTGTGGGAGCAGAGTTCCGGGCCGAGCTTTGGAGTCTAATCTTGCTGGTCCCGACAGTTGTTGTATATTCAAAAAAAAAAAAAAAAACATACATTATTTAATTTATGAGACTTAAAACTTATTTAATTTATGATATGGGTTAATTAGAATTTTCAAATTTTATGAGAACAAATTCTTCCTCGTATCACGAGTTTTACAAAAAGCATGCATTCACATTAAACAAAATTCTGCTTCATATCACAAGTTTCAGAAAAAGCATGCATTCACTTTAAACAAAATTCTCCCCATATCACAAGTTTGACGACAACTTGTTCTCTTTAACAAAAGGTGGTGCAAAGTTGAGCACAGCCGCCCAATTTAATTTGGTCGTAAAAAGATTCATTCAACCTAGCAATATTCTATGTTTGAATCGTCATATACGTATTTGTGGTGGGGTATATAAAAAAAAAGTAATTTAAATTTGTGGGAGCCAAAACAATGACTTTGACAATTGTTTGGAGATGAGGTTGTTGCAGTGGTAAACCTCTGTCATTTATACCGTGAGGTTGTGGTTTGAGTTGTATCACCCTCTCCAAACCTCAAATTATTGTAATTTTTTTTAAAAAAATTAAATAATAAAATTAAATAAAAAAAAATTATAGGAACATCGAAGGAGAACCACCGACCACATTCTCAACTACCTTTTGTTCCATGTTGTAAATTGATACAGTCAATCATATGACATAACCTCTCAACCGGGCATGGGCGGGCGAGCTGGTACGAAAACGTGAAAAGCCCGCAATAGGTATGGACTAGCCCAGACCTTTTGACACCCTAGCAGCACTATATCCAACAATATCATACCATGCATGAGATAATAAATCAAATGAGTTTTTCATATCATGTGGTATGATTTTTGTCTTGAATTAGTTTTGTAATTCTTTGTTTTGAATGAATATTTCCCCTTTAAAAAAAGTTAAGAAAAGATTTCGGAGGATATAAATTCAAGAGACAGGCATCAAGAAAAAGTTAAAGTCTAAATAAATGTATTAATTACTCTGAAAAATCTGTCTGTATTAAAAATTTAAAATTATCTGGAAGAAATGTGAAGTCTTTAAAACAATTAAAGAAAGACGATACAGTACTGGAGATCAAATAAAGCAGAAAAATTTAAAACAATTACTTGCACAAGTCTTGGTAACAAATCTTTGGCTGTGTTGGTGGACGACCACAGAAGAACATGCTTTTTCATTTTTCAAATTTTTTTTTCCCTGGACACAACATGTACATAATGGCTCAGACTTAAAAATTAAAACAAAATAGAGGGAAAAAAAATTCGAAAGCAGAGGGGCGCACATACCCTAAAACATTAATCTAAATAGGCACATGGGCCTCAACCGAAGGCAAAGAAACATGAGCTAAAGTAATTAATCAAGCTATCTAGACCAATGGATACCGAGCAACACTGTCAGAGATAATCATTAGAGAGAGTAATAATTATTGATCTGGAATCAGTTCATCAATGCCTAACTAATTTGTGATTACAATAATTATTAAAAATGGTTGGGAATCAAATTAATTATATGTGCTTCACACACAAATCTGGAATTAAGTTCCTGTCTATTCTCAATTTAAGTTCACTTTCCAATTAAAATTAATTCCCCAATTAATAAAAGCACTCATGGTTAAGCTATTTAACATGCTGTAAGAAAAAAAAAATACTCGTCATTTTAATTAGAACCAAATTTCAAAGATTAAATCTTTTTTTTTATTTTGAACTCCCTTTAAAGGATTAAATTTGTGGGAGCTAAATTGCAATTACTTTGACAGGTATTTAGCTTTTTAAAAAATATTTGGGAGTTGTGGAAGAGGATATTTTGATAGATGTTCAACTTCTGTCATCTTACTGTGTATTCGTCACGGTCCACCCCAATTACTCTTATACATGTCGAGCTTTCAGCTAGCCTTATCAATTTATACATTCTTAATCGACGATATTATAAGATCATTTGTGAAGTAATTTTTTTTTTTCTCTTCTCTTGATGAGTCTGTTTTCTATTAATTATTAACTGAAGGAGCATTGAAGGAGAACCAAATCCAAATGATTTTTTTTCGCAACTACCTTCTGTTGTACGTTCTAATAAATTAGGATACTTGTCCATCATTTGAGTTGAAATTTGGGTCAATTGTTTGGGTTTTATAGCATTACTTTAATTAATTCGTTGGAGCCAAATTAATTCCCCAATTAATAAATGCACTCACGGTTAAGCTATTTAACATGTCTGAATCCGTAAAAAATATATATATATATATATATACTTTCACTCACAGGTCACAGGTCTTGGTAACAAATCTAACGAATCTTTGGTTGTCTGTGGACAAACGCAGAGGCGCAGAACATGCTTCTTCTTCTTTTTCTGGTCCAATATTGTTCTTTCTTGGCCATATATTACATATGTTATACGTCCTAATGAATTAGGATATTTGATAATCATCTATGCTTAATTGATTAGATTATCTTAACATTGTCAAAATTATCTATTTTTACTTGCATCAAAACCATATATTATTTAATTTAAAAGACCTAAAACTTATTTAATTTATGATATGGGGTAGCCTTTTCAAATTTGAAGAGAACAAATTCTACCCGTATCATATGTTTGACAAAAAACTGAAAACTTGTTATCTTATTATCAATAACTTTGACAGGTCTTTGGCTTGACTCACCATAACGACTTGGTTGCAAGTTGTGTACCTATAAATTAAAGCACCTCCATTCGTAAAACAAAACCATCTTGTGTCTTGCTTGTCTAAGAGAGAGTTGAAGAGATTTGTTTTGTTTAATCAAGACGATCAATCATGGGGCTTTCTGTTCCATGTTTCTTCTCTTTTCTGCGCTATCTCTTCTGCCTTTGTTTTCTTCATCATCTTGCAGTTTCTCCTCATTTTACGTCCTCAATGATGCAGCCACTCTGTCATCGCGATGAGCGTTATGCCTTGTTGCAATTCAAGCAAAGCTTTCTCTTTTGTAAGGATTATTGTTCTAATGATCTTATTTCAGATTATCCTAAAGTTGAATCATGGAAGATGGAAGGAGGAAATAGTAGTAGTGCTGACTGTTGCTCATGGGACGGCATCAAGTGCGATGAGGAAACCGGTCATGTCATCAGCCTTGACCTCTCTGGTAGCTGTCTCTAGGGTTCTATCAACTCTACCACCACCCTTTTCCACCTTGTCCATCTTCAATGGCTTAGCCTTTCTTATAATGACTTCAATTTCTCTGAAATTCCTGCTACAATCAAAAACCTTTCAAGGCTATCACATCTAAACCTCTCTAGTTCTGTCATTTCTGGTCAAATACTACCACAATTGCTAGACCTCCGCAACTTGGTGTCTCTTGATTTATCGGATAATTATTTTATTCACCTTCCAGGAAATGAAACACGTCATTTAGAGCTTCGAGAGCCAAGTCTTCAAAATCAAGTTGAGAAGTTAACCAACCTCAAAGTGCTTAATCTTGATCAAGTCAATATCTCCTCTCCCATACCTCATATGTTGACAAATCTATCTTCTTTGACTTATTTATCTTTACAACATTGTCGATTACAAGGTGAATTTCCTACCAAAATCTTCCAGTTACCCAACCTTTCCGTTCTCCAACTGACCGGTAATAGCAATCTCACCGGAAACCTACCAGAATTTGAAAGGAGCAGTCCCCTTACTGTCTTGGCTATTGGGTCGTGCGGTTTTTCAGGAACAATTCCATCTTCACTGGGTAATCTCACTAAGCTTGTTCTCCTTGATGTTTCATTTAGCAGTTTTTTGGGTGAATTGGGTTTTTTACTCGCACAACTTAATTATTTAGACCTTTCTCATAGCCATAACAAATTTTCAGTCCAAAATTCTTCATCACTGTCTTGGATTGCTAAGAATACTAAACTCAAGTTTTTATACCTTAGCGATCTCAACTTAGTCGGTGAGATTCCCTTATGGCTTATGAACCTCACACAACTTACTGATCTAGACATGAGTCAAAACCAATTAACCGGTCCAATCCCATCTTGGTTAATGAACATCAACCAGCTATCATTTTTATACCTGCAGTCAAACCAATTAACCAGAAATATCCCATCAGAAATTAGCAACCTAACCCGATTGGTTGACTTGGATCTTTCATCAAATTCATTACAGGGCCTGATTCCTAGAACCATCTTTGAACTCAAGAATCTTCAAAATCTTAGGCTTCGGTCCAATAACTTGAGTGGCAAAGTGGAGTTTGACATGTTTCTTTCCCAACTTGAAAGATTAGAAATTCTATCCCTCTCATCAAACAATCTTACCGTGCTCATGAACAATACCGTTGCTAATACCAATTCTCAGAAATTCCTCAGTATAAGATTGCGTTCATGCAACCTTTCAAACTTCCCAAATTTCCTCCGCAACCAAGATTTGTTAAAAGTGCTAGACCTGTCCTCCAACAGTATAACTGGCAAAATCCCTAGGTGGTTTCTAAATGCTTCAGTGCCTGACTTGAGGTACTTAAACCTTTCTCACAATCTTTTCACAGAGTTAGACCAACATCTCAATGTTCGTCCACCATTTTTAATTACTTTAGATGTTAGGTACAATAAACTAGAAGGACCACTCCCAGATATTCCATTGGAGACCATGTCCGAGTATCTTGTTTCAAACAACAAGTTGACGGGGGAAATTTCGCCGTTGATATGCAAGTCGAAGTATCTTTATGCTCTCGACCTATCAAACAATAACTTGAGTAGTTTGCTTCCACAATGTTTGGCCAATTTTAGTGATTCCTTATCAATATTAGCTTTGCAAAGTAACAGATTTCATGGAAGTATTCCGCAAACCTTCATGAATGGAAACAATCTAAAGATGATTGATCTAAGCAACAACCAGTTGCAAGGGAGGATTCCAAGATCATTGGTAAATTGTACCAAGCTCGAATATCTTCATCTTGGAAATAATCAAATCACTGATATTTTTCCCTCTTAGTTAGGAACTCTTCGAGAATTGAAGGTTCTTATCTTGAAATCTAACAGACTCTATGGTGAAATAAAAGAACCTGAGGAGAATTTTGAGTTTCCCAAACTTCAAGTCATCGACCTATCTCACAATATGTTTAGAGGAGAGCTTCCAACAAAACACTTCCAATCTTGGAATGCAATGAAAGTTGTCAATTGGAGCCACCTTTCATACATGCATGATGAGATACAGCCAACTCAGTATTATGTCGAGGTTGCCTCCCATGAAATTTTTGATTATGCATACTCGATGACAATTAGCAACAAAGGTATAGAGTTAAAATATGGAAAGATCTCAAATATGCTCACTAGCATCATTCTTTCGGGAAATAAATTTGTAGGAGAGATTCCAAAATCTATTGCAAATTTGAGAGGTCTTTTTAATCTCAATCTTTCTCACAATAATCTTGAAGGCCACATCCCATCATGTTTGGGCAACTTAACAGCACTAGAATCGTTGGACCTCTCAAGTAATAGGCTGTCGGGAAATATTCCTCAACAACTAACAGAGATTACTTCCCTTGAAGTCTTTAATGTCTCATATAATCATCTCACAGGACTCATACCACAAGGAAAGCAATTTGATACATTCGAGAATAGTTCATACCATGGGAATCCTGGATTATGCGGAAAACCTTTGTCAAAAAATTGTGAAAATTCTAAGCTCTCAAAGAAAGAAGATGAAGACTCAGAATCTCCATTTGTCTTTGGTTGGAAAATAGTTTTGATAGGGTTTGCAAGTGGACTAATAGTTGGAGTGGTTCTTGGTCAAGAATTCTACACAAGAAAACATGAATGGCTTGTGAAGATTTTTGGGATGCAAAGCATGAATAGAAGGAGAGGACACAAAAATTGAATGTAATCGGCTCTACTTTTTATTTTTATCTGTATTTTTTTTTTCTTTTTCCATTGTTGCATTGCATGCATATGTTTTTCTTACTTTTTGGAATGTAATAGATTTTTGAAGGGTAAGGCTCATTACGTCCCCCCTTAACTAGGTGTATCTATTTTTTCGTTTTCAATAAAGTTTCCCTCGTACCGTCCAAGTTTCACCCAAACAAAAATTAGAATGAGTTTGATAAATGCAACAGAAATTTACGAAATATGTACTACATTATAGAGAGGCTGCTAACTAATATCATCATTGTGTGACGAATTCCTGGACGATCTATTTCTAACAAATCATTAAGCTAGTAAAACAACATCACTCTTCAAATCTCATGACAATAATAAATTTGTAACTAGAGAACGTATCAACTTAATTGTTAGCCTTAACAATTTATAGATGTGGATTTACAAAAATATCAAGTGTTTGATGAGGAGCTGAAGGAGAAAATAAAATGGTCATTGAAGGCAGAGTAGAGCTTTCTGGATACTAATTCTATATCGACTTCACTGATTTAAATACAAGAGATCCTATTTATACTAATGAAGCTAAAACAGATTTGAAAAGAGTTCATTAACGGAGGTAAAAACGAGAAAATATTTCCTCTGTATTTCATTGAATTGAAAGAGTACAGAATACAAGCTTATATACAATTGAGAGAACACGCAAAACTTGTGTTGAGAAAAATCTTCTCACTAACTTTTAACCAGGTCAGCAATCAGTTATTTCTAACTATGATTAACTAACTAAACTAATGATTAACTAACCATAGTTGACTAACAGCAATCAGCAATAACTAACTCCTCTGTTATTTGTTATTTGTTATTTGGTTGTGTTTGTAATGTGTTCTGCTGTACAATGGCATGGCAGCAGAACGCATTACAAACACAATCAGATTGAAGAGCCAGACGGACTGTCGTGTTCGGCCATAGCTGATGGCAGCATGGACGACACACACATGATTCAAACACATCGTCTTCATAAGTTTGCACATTCTTGATTATTTCAACTGTGAAGCTAACATGAGTGAAGAAGAGTACTGCATACTTCTCTTTTTATAGTTGGGGGTGGCCTTGGCCTGTTAATTGTATTGATTTGGCAATTCGTAGATTTTCTTTGCTGTACATGCAGTTTATATTTCAAAAAATATCCATGCAAATGGAAATATTGAGTTCCTTCTTGTAATAGATTTGGCTTGATTTATGTACACCTTTCGGTTGAAACCCAAAAATTGATACGATAAGTGATTTTCCTAACAATAAGATTGTGGAAGTTTGTGAGAGATAATACCAAGTTGCCCTCTGCTCATCTAGCTCACATCAGTAATGGTTCTAGCAGTACTGATTGTAGCATGACTAGTTTCACTCACATGAAACCAGAGGAAGAATATCACTGTACTAGTTTCACACACATGAAGAGTGAACCTGGACCTAATCAGATGAAAGATACGTGCACACTCAGCAATGCAATAGTTGATTCTGGAGACTGAAGCTGACGTGGAGTCAGCTGTAGGAAGTTTGTTAGCAATGCTGATGTGTCTGCTTATAATTGGTTAAGGTTCCTGATTTTCAGGAGTTAGTTAGAAAAGTTCGTTAGATGCTTTTCTAGATTCCAATAAGTAACAGATTTTTTGTATTCTCTCATTAATTATTCATTTCTGTAAAATTGAAGTTCATTGAATGAAATCTCAGAAAGCTCTTTTGAGCTCTTTCATGGCTTCTTCTCTGTTCTTTGTTCCTTGAAAATTTTCTCTGAAATCTCAATTCTACTACTATCTACTTCTTTTCACAAAGTTAAAGTTGAAGTGGTCCAGGAAAACCTTTCACAATTTGTGGCCCAATGATTTAGGTTTGACTAGCTCGATTGTTTTGAGGAGTGGAAGATTGTCTGAGATCATATCACAGCTTCAGGAACTGCTTAAAGGGATTGAAGAAGTTGAAATCTCACCGTCCATTATAGTTCACTTCTTGCTGCTCAGGTATATCGAATTCTTCGTTTATGCCCTGCTGTCAACAAAAAACATGATTTTGATAGAATAAAAAGCAATTTTTTCACTTTGGGATCCTCAACTCGAATTTGGCTGAGATCTTGGCTATCAAGAGGGCTGTGGAGCTGTGTTTAGCTAAACCTTTTCTTAAAAATTGCGAGATTTCGGCGGTTAGTGACTCGAAGGTGGCGGTGTCTTGGGTTAATAACGAGGGTTTCCGTAGCCTAAACCATGTCAATTCGACTTATGATATTCAGGTTTCTCTCCAAAATTTCAGAAGGATGGAGGTCATGTTCGAACTGAGAGCTTTCAACTCCTTTGCAGACAAGTTGGCTAAGATGGGGCCTAGTATGCAAGGGGATATCTTAGATTGGGAAGATTTTGGTTATTGTTGTCTTCTCTTTTCTGGACCTCTGTCTTCCAGGCTTTGTTTTTCTGGTGTTGTTTCCCTGTTCTGTTTTCGTTTTTGGGTGGGTTTTCCCCTGTTTTTGCTCTATTTTGAGCTGGTGGCTTCCTTTTGTTTTGTTGGTTGTCTTTGCTTTTCTCTCCAGGGCTTTCTTCGGGCAGCTTGTCTGGTTTGGGCGCCAGTTATATTTGCTTTCAATAAATGGCTGTTCAAAAAAAAAAAAACGAGAGCAATTTTTCACTAAAGATATGAAGAAGTTGGATTTTGTGCTTAAGCTTTTTAGTGTTGTGTATATAAATTCCATAATTGCTCAGTTAACGACAGCATTATCATTGAGCAGTGAAAGAACTTTAATCTTAAATGAAAAGGATTGGTATGCTAAAATGGTGGATAAAACAAGCTTAAATGTTTTTGTTCTAACTTCTTACTACATAGTGAAGGGTAGTCTATTTATTGGAAAATCGTCAGATTCAACATGCAATTGTATGCCAATTTTTCTTCATGAATGGGTGTGTTTATGTATGCCAATTGCATGTCAAAAGTGGGTGTGTTATTGATCTTCATGAATGGGTGTGTTTATGTATGCCAATTTTTCTACATTTTTCTTCAGATTCGACATGCAATTGTCTCAATTTGCTAACTATTATCACATAAATAAATTTTTGGATGAAAATATTTGATATTTGAGGTGTTTAAAAAAGGGGTTATGATACATGTACTGTCCTCACACATTTGTCTTGTGCACAGGGGGTTATGCATCTTATTTAATGCCAGCCGCAGCCCTTGGAGCAATGGGTTATTGTTACATGTTGTGGAAGGTTAGCTCTTTTACTTGTTAGTTGTGACATAGGCCAAATAAACGTCTTTCCATGTTGCAGTATTATGCTTGTGGTTTTACTGACTCACTGGTATATTTGCGTTACTTATTGAGTTATTTCCTTGCAGTGATTGTCATTTTCAGATGTAATGTTTGTAACAGAGAATAACACTGCATAATTATACTTTGTAGTAATATTATTAAAACAATACCAATCCCCCACCCGTATACACACACCAGAAACAATGGTAAGCTGAAGAAATGTGATAAGATACTATAGGTGAAATGAAACATAATCTTATCGCTTTCTTTGTGAGACCCATTCTCTAGATTATATGAAAGCTCAGGCTCTTTCTCCCCCTCAGGCTTTTTCCACACAAATTAATTCTCCTCTCTTCTAATTAAGCCTTTATCTTATCAACTCTATAACTCTATACTTTGCTTGTGGTCAATATATGACTTTGTCATACTTTTTATCATAAAAAGGTGGTTAATATTGTTTAGATGGGGGAAATATTGATGCTTAACTAGATTATACCTCACATAACATTGCCTACTTATTATATGAAATGTGGTGCCCTGTGTTAGTCTGTACTATTTATGGACTGCAACCAATTTTAAAACAAGAGAGATTAATATTTGCTTGCTATGTTTACTGCTTACAGGTAAGCGAGATGAAGTCCAACCTTTCTGAAATCGGGTTAGACTTAGATTCGATATTTCAAATGGTATCCGGGATGGTGAGTTGCATGTATGCTTTGTATTAAACCTTTCATTTACTTCTGTTGTACAAAGTCTGTATATGCTCACAAAATTACCCTGCTGATAATTTGTCTGTCAATTATTTAAATTGGAAGACAAACTCCAGCTTCTCGAGGGTAAACAAGTTAAATGCTCAATACTTTACAGAGATGAGTGCCTACTGCACTAAGCGTGCAATCACTTAACAGTTTTTGAAGTGTTGACGTTTTTCTCTTTCTTTGAACATCATACAGGATGTGACTAACACAGGTCTCTTGTATCTGTGCCAAGTTGCCGGAGGCTTTAAAGATGCTCAAAATATAAAACCACTTTAGGTTATTCGATTTATATATCATGCCTTGTTTTTAAATTGGGTAATGATTGAACTTGAGGAGATTTATTCTTTTTCTATGTCGAGTTACTAATTAAATTACAACTTTTTTGCACTTTGGCAGGAAGTCGGTGCTAAGCTATCAGACCATTCATCATTGACATACGAGGATAAATCATTAAAGGTACTCCAAATTTTCATATTCTTCACTGTATTCTTGATTTTTTTTCCCTCCAATGACACTGTCCAATAAATATTTCATGGCCTTTTATTCTTGGCCGAAACTAATGAGTTAGAAGTGATTGATAAATCATTGACAAACACAAAGAAAAGTGATCTTGCCGACCACCTTATCGGAAAAGTCCCTACCATAAAGACAAAGATACACAGGTCATATCCAGTTGGACTTCCTTTAGCTTGAGATCTCATATGAAGACAAAGATACACAACTCATGATTTTCTGGTTCCTTATTTCAATGTCTGATTTTTTTTCTTCCTTTTCTTGTTGAAAAAGTATCAATCTGATTTTTATTGTGACCACATTTTTGAATATTGTACAAAAATTAAATAATGTACAATCATCTCAGGGTATCTACAGCATTTGTAATGTAATATATTAAGGTATTTTGAAATTGCATTTTGTTGATTATTTGTCATTGAAAACTCGAAGGCCTGTCAATCTCTTGTACATTTATCTAGTAGTTGATTATTTGGCATGGGCAGCAGAACGCCAGAACTCATTACAAACACAACCAGAATTGTCATCACACACACAACCCTCACATGATTCAAACCCATCATCTGCACAGGTTTGCCCATTATTCTTGATTATTTCAACTGTGAAACTAAAATCTACTGGGCCAGTTAAAATTCTACCGGAAATCAAACGGTACTATAACTCATCTCCATTGTGATCTCTCGTGTACCTATAAAAGCAGTGGGTAGAGATTTCAAAAGGGCTGGATAAATCCGGTTTGGTCTGAGTCCAGCCAGGGTCTAGCCCGACTTGGTATTGTAAAGGCCCTAATTTGGGCTGGGCCTAGTATTTAAAAACCCGAATCCGGGCTGAGCTTTTATATATTACTGTGCCAGCTGAGTCAGGTCCGACCCTGAAAAAGTCCGGCCCAAACAGTAAATAATTAATTTATATATTTTTTATTTAATAAAAATAATTACATTAAAAAATTGAAGTTAAAAAGGAAAGGAAAAAAAAAAAAAAAAACGTAATAAAATTTTGAAGGCAACAGGTCTGATTTTGGCATGGGTTGTGGTATATAATGATTTGTAAATATGTAATATATAAATAAACTTGAATCTAAGCATTAGGAAATGATTTCAGTTAGGTCAAAAGTGTGGCTCAAATGAAAAGAGTGCATTTTTGCTCACCCACATTAACTAGAGGTAACCATTACCCTTCACCCCAAGTGTTGACACGTGTCCCAAATTTAACCCAAAGTCCAAAGTTAATCAATGTTTGGGACACGTGTCAACACTTTGAGTGGGGGGTAATGGTTACCTCTAGTTAATGTGGGTGAGCAAAAATGCACTCAAATGAAGAGGAGCAAATCACGTGTTCAACTCCTGCAAGCTTATTTTTATAAAAAGCTCATTTGATTGGGGCCTGTTTAGGCCCAAATCCGATCCAGCCCAACACTGAAGACATTAGTCTTGGGCCTGGACTTATTAGCCAATCTAAAACTTTAAGTCCGGCCCGGCCCGGCCCGTATAGTAAATAGGCCCAACCTTAGCTCGAGTCCGAAATCCAGTGGGCTCAAAAATTTCAGACCGGATTGGCCTGGCGCGGCCTTTTTAACACCTCTTAAGCACCTCAATTCTACTAGTTAGTATAAATTAAAACAAAAGGTTAATATTAAAAATCTCCCCTTACCTTTGAACTAATAAATGAGTATTTTGTATCATTTGCAAGTTTACATTCCCGTATTTTATATCATTTTATTAATTTATTTGGTAAAGGTATGAGGGTATAATGGTCAATCCATATAATTGAAGCTTAAATAGAGATATTTTGGACTTTTTAACGGTCAAACCCGGTCAACACAAACGGAATGCTAACGGTGTTAGTCCATAGGGGAGGTTTCTAAAATAAAAGCATTTGTAACTATACATCCAACAATAGTTCAAAGTTGAGTGGAGGTTTTTAATATTAACCCTAAAACAAAACTGTCACAATGATGATATGGGGTTGAATTTTCAAAATTTAAAGAGAACAAATTCTAACCTGTATCACAAGTTTGAACAAAAACTTGTTCTCTTATTATAATCTTCCAAACTTATTTGCATCTAGAAAACAACAATTTTGAACATGCATGCCTGCATATTAAAAAATTCTATATCATATCACATGTTTGACAAAATTATCATACCATCCAAAGAACATTTTTGAACGAACTTGACACCCATAGAAGATTAGAAAACCACTCTTTCAGGATGACATGCACAATTAGTTTGACAAATCTAATTTGGCTCGACTCAAACAACTTGGACAATGACAAAATTATCATACCATCCAAAGAACATTTTCAGAATTTTTTAATATGCAGGCATGCATGTTCAAAACAACAATTTTGAACATGCATGCCTGCATATTAAAAAATTCTATATCATATCACATGTTTGACAAAATTATCATACCATCCAAAGAACATTTTTGAACGAACTTGACACCCATAGAAGATTAGAAAACCACTCTTTCAGGATGACATGCACAATTAGTTTGACAAATCTAATTTGGCTCGACTCAAACAACTTGGACAATGACAAAATTATCATACCATCCAAAGAACATTTTCAGAATTTTTTAATATGCAGGCATGCATGTTCAAAACAACAATTTTGAACATGCATGCCTGCATATTAAAAAATTCTATATCATATCACATGTTTGACAAAATTATCATACCATCCAAAGAACATTTTCGAACGAACTTGACACCCATAGAAGATTAGAAAACCACTCTTTCAGGATGACATGCACAATTAGTTTGACAAATCTAATTTGGCTCGACTCAAACAACTTGGACAATGACAAAATTATCATACCATCCAAAGAACATTTTCAGAATTTTTTAATATGCAGGCATGCATGTTCAAAACAACAATTTTGAACATGCATGCCTGCATATTAAAAAATTCTATATCATATCACATGTTTGACAAAATTATCATACCATCCAAAGAACATTTTCGAACGAACTTGACACCCATAAAAGATTAGAAAACCACTCTTTCAGGATGACATGCACAATTAGTTTGACAAATCTAATTTGGCTCGACTCAAACAACTTGGACAATGACAAAATTATCATACCATCCAAAGAACATTTTCAGAATTTTTTAATATGCAGGCATTTTGAACATGCATGCCTGCATATTAAAAAATTCTATATCATATCACATGTTTGACAAAATTATCATACCATCCAAAGAACATTTTCGAATGAACTTGACACCCATAGAAGATTAGAAAACCACTCTTTCAGGATGACATGCACAATTAGTTTGACAAATCTAATTTGGCTCGACTCAAACAACTTGGACAATGACAATTAGTCTTTCAGGATAGGACACACATAGAAGACCAAAACGACTTAATTGGTTGCAAGTTGTGTGACTATAAATTAAAGCACCTCCCTTCTGTTGACTAGTAAAACAAATATTGGTTAGTTTTAAACATGATGATTATGCTTCCTAAAATTGTACCCTACATTAATATGATCCAATTACTAATAAAACATGATACCACAATGGCATTTGATTGCTTTTACTGACTACGCATCACAAATTATAATTTTAGGACGACCAATCACAGTTACATGTTTTAATAAAAGACTGATTTTTTTAAAATAACAAACATTTGAATTTAAAAAAAACATATGGTTATGGAGGATGACTTGATAGGAGAACCTCCCTATATATATGTAAAAACAAAAGTCTTTTGCCTATCTTTAACGTAATCCATCCAACATAAACTACATTCAAGTCTTTTGCCTATCTTTAGCGTAATCCATCCAACATCAACTTCATTCAAGTCTTTTGCCATAAAATAACATTGATCCATTAATCCAACATCATGCATGCACATTATTGTCTTTATATATCACTTGCAATGACATATAAATGTTAAGTTGTCGAAGCCTACCTTATTAAGAGAAAAATCTTCAAATCTTCTTTTTTTTACTAGATACGACACACATAATGACTTGACTTGAGACTAAAGAGTGATTAATTGGTCTAGTGTCCTTTTCTGGTCCAATATTGTTCTTTCATGCATGGCTATATATTAACAAGAATTACGGGGTGTACTTTTCTCGGTTACCTCTGTTATCAATTAGGATATTTTGATATCATCAATTAAATGCAAAACATAAGTCTTTGCCAGTAACCAATAAATCTTAATTCATTGAACTCTAACTAATTAGATTATCTCCAAACTCATTTACTAATCAAAAATCATAATGAAGGAAAACGAACTTGATTACTCATTGGTTATTACAATGTTTACTCACAATTAATCTAATTAATGTCTGAATCTTTATTTTTTTATCATCATTTTAGTTCGAACCAAATTTCAAAGATTATATCTTTTTTTTAAAAACTGTTAATTACAATTTTTGAACCTGTAGTAGAGAGATACAAGACTCAACTTCACAATCTCATGCCTTCAGGGGCGTAGCTCAGCTGATAGATGGACGAGCTTGGAGCTTGGGCAAATGACTCCCAAGTCAGCTTCAAAAAAGACTTGGTTTAGATAGATGGATAGACAGTTACTTTCAAAAAAATAAAAAATAAAAAAATTCACAATCCCATCAACATGAGACAACCTCAATTTAGTCAAAATTATATATTTTTTTACTTGCATCCATCAAAACCATATATTATTTAATTTATGAGAGTTAAACATATTTAATTTAAAATACGGGTTAGATTTTAAAATTATATTTGAAGAGAACAAATTTTACCCGTATCACAATTTTGACAAAAACTTGTTCTCTTATAATCTTCCAAACTCCATCACATCCAGAAAACAACATTTATGAGCATCATGCTAAACAATTGCACATTAAGGTCATTTTAATTAAATATCAGTAAGTCAATAACCAATAATTGTTCTTTTATGGCTATATGAGCGATTTAGCAGAACCAAATGGACTTTTCTCAGTTACCTCTGTTATACATTCTCAATTAGCATATTTGATATTTCCATCGAAAACAAATTAGTATATTTGATAATTGATATCATCAATTAAGTGCAAAACATAAGTTTATTGAAAACAAATTGGTATATTTGATAATTGATATCATCAATTAAGTGCAAAACATAAAAGTCTTTTGCAGTATCCAATAAATCTTAATTCTTCTTTTAAATCGAATTGAACTAGAAGGAAAAAATATCACAGATGATCATATGCTGAAAAACTCTTCAGCATAACCATATATAAATATAGAAAAAAAAAAATTAAAACAAAATAGAGGGAAAAGAAAATCAAAAGCAGAGTGGTGCACATGCCCTAAAACATTAATCTAAATAGGCACACATGCCTCAACCGAAGGCAAAGAAACATGAATTAAAGTAATTAATCAATCTATCCAGACAAGTGGATACCGAACAACACTATTAGAGATAATCATTACAGAGAGTAATAATTATCAATCTGGAATTAATTCCTTAATGATTAACTGATATGTGATTACAATAATTATTAAAAACGGTTGGGAATCAAATTAATTATATGTGTTTCACACACAAATCTATAATTAAGTTCCTCTCTATTCTCAACTTAAGTTCACTTTCCAATTAAACTTAATTCCCCAATTAATAAACGCACTTATCAATTTATACATACTTTTTTTTTTTTTTTTTTTTTTTTGAACGGCAAATTTTATTCAAGAGCCAAGCAAGGTAAAAACAAACAAATACCAAGCTAAGAGACAGCAGACCAACAATAGCACTAAAGACAAGAGCAACAACCCAGCGGACAACAACAACAAAACATCAATTTATACATACTTGATTGACTATATTATAAGATCATTTGTGAAGGTTTTTTTTTTTTTTAGACGGCAAATTTTATTCAAGAGCCAAACAAGACAAAAACAAACAGACACCAAGCTAAGAGACAGCAGACCAACAACAACACTAAAGACAAGAGCAACAACCCAGCAGCAAAGAGCAATACGACCCAAACAAACAACCCAAAACAGGACAAAAGCAAAAACAACTGGCAGACAACAACAACAACAAAACATCAATTTATACATACTTGATCGACTATATTATAAGATCATTTGTGAAGTTTTTATTTATTTTTATTTTTTTTTCTCTCTCTCTCTCTTCTCTTCTCTTCACTTCTCTTCTCTTCTCTTCTCTTGATGAGGCTGTTTTCTACTAATTAGTAACTAAAGGAGTATTAAATGAGAACCAAATCCAAATGATTTTTTTTTTCTCAATTACCGTCTGTTGTATGTTCTAATAAATTAGGATATTTGATAAAATCAATCAATTGTATGCAAAAGTCTTATCTCTAAGGTAATTGATCCAACATCAACTACATTCAAATCTTTTGCCATAGACAAGATGGGGTTGGTCCCATGTCATGAGATGGACAGTTCCACCAAATCCATTTTTAAATTATTATTATTATTATTTTTATTTAGTGGAGATCCAATCTGAATCTACCCTTATTTTGTTATTTTTTTTTTAAAAATTAAATAATTAGTGAAGGATATCAAAGTCATTTTACCCTTTTTTTTTTAGCGGAAAAGTTGATAGAGAGACTGCTTTTAACAATGAGAGCTTCTATTAACAATCAAATTTTTTCTTTTTACATTTCTTTTCTAAAAACACTATATTCTCAAAATTTAAATTTAAAAAATATTCTAAAGACACTTCATTTTGTTACAAGATTATCTTTTTATTTATTTATTTTGAATTAAATTATTAAAAAAAAAAATTATCTCTCATAAATCATTAGATTAATTATTACATATTAAATACTCTCTCATAAATTTGTAATTACTATATTAAACTCTTTCTCCTTCAATACATATCTCTAATTTTAGAAAAAGAAACTTACTAATAAGCTTGATTTTCAGGAATCGTATGTATGTATATATTAAAAAAAAAGTTTTTTTTTTTTTTCTTAAATCGAAATATGAAAATACTTTTTGTTACTCTTATAGATATGTGATTGTCTAGAGAACTTTAATTTTTTCATTAGTCTTATAAATTCTGAGTTTAATCGAATCTAGTTGCAACAATTCAAACTTTCATATATCTTTTTTTTTTTTTTTTTCGAAAATTGACTTTTTAATATATATATATATATATATATTACTGTTAGTAAAAAATCAAAATATTCATAAAAAAAATTTCTTTAACTATTAATCAGAGATAGATCAAGAATAAATTAAAATTGTCATTAATAAAAAAATTTAAATTGGAGTGTGAATAGACAATTTGTGGATTGTAAAGAGAAACTCTCTTTAAAAATACACAAAACCAGTGTACCAAACGACGATATACCTCAAACTAAAGAGACGATTTGGATAATATCCCTATATATATATACAGATTTTCTATTATCAGTTCGTCTTGACAATAAATATATCATGACGAAGAATGTGGACTACTAGATTTGCATACTTTGACTCAAAGTGTATACAGTTGTCAAAACTTCTCCATAAATTATGATCCACATTCTTCGTCCTGACAATAAATATATCAGGACAAAGAATGTTGACCACTAGATTTACATACTTTAACTCAAAATATATACACTTGTCAAAACTTTTCCATAATCTGTGGTCCACATTATTCGTCTTGATATATTTATTGTCAAGACGAACTGACAATAAAATGAATATATATATATTCAATTGCAATGATCAAGAAACCTAAAGTTGTAGAATTGTATATAACCTCTGCCCTTTGATCAAATGTCAAATCAAGTCCCGTGCTTGGTACTATCAGCAAAAAAAAAAAAACCCTTATCATTATTTGACTTTAATTAGATCTAACCTAATTGCATAACCACTCCCTCACAATTAATTTAAGGGAGAATCGCAAATACCCCCCCGACTTTTAAGCTAATGGCAAATCAAACCCTCTGGTTTGAACAATCAGCAAACAACCCCCTACAAATTTGAACAATCAGCAAATAACCCCCTACAAATCAGCAAATAACCCCCTACATGCAGCAAATAATGCAAGGGTTCTTAACGGTAGGGGGTTGTTTGCTGATTGTTCAAACCAAAGGGTTTGATTTGCCATTTGGTTAAAAGTCGAGGGGGTATTTGCGATTCTCCCTTAATTTAATTGTTTTTTAGGAGATAGTTAATTTAATTGTTGATGGACAAAATTATTATTTATTTATTTATATAATATTTATCAATTGTTTATTTTAAAATAAATAAATGGATGGAGGAGATATCAGATCTCCACAGTTGAATTTTTTTTTTTTTTTAAAAAAATATTATACAAAATAAAAACCGAAATCTCCATCAATTAAGAATGCAAAATTAAAAAATAAAAATAAATAAATAAATAAAATTAATAGAAGGACCTCAACTGTCCATTTCAAAAGATGGGATCAAAAAATAATTAAAAGGCAATTGAAATTAGGGAGAATCGCAAATACCCCCCCGACTTTTAAGCTAATGGCAAATCAAACCCTCTGGTTTGAACAATCAGCAAACAACCCCCTACAAATTTGAACAATCAGCAAATAACCCCCTACAAATCAGCAAATAACCCCCTACATGCAGCAAATAATGCAAGGGTTCTTAACAGTAGGGGGTTGTTTGCTGATTGTTCAAACCAGAGGGTTTGATTTGCCATTTGGTTAAAAGTCGGGGGGTATTTGCGATTCTCCCTTGAAATTAAGTTGTAATATCTTTTATAAAAAAAATAATTAAATTTATCATTAATCAGAAGCAAGGAGTTTGGGACCAAATTCTTCCCTCAATCGCAACACTAAAAGCAATCAGAGGGAGAAAGTGAGAAAAGAGAGGGATTGAGTGTTAGATGAGAGTGAGCAAGTTGAGTTCTTAAAAGAGATAGGTTTTTTTTTTTTCGTGATGACAAAAGGAGCTATCGAAGGTGGATCTGGGATTCTGGATTGTTGGATGATATCGACGGCGGCGTTGTAGACAGAATCGGGGTCCAGCGGAGCTTCATTGCAAGAATTTACACGACATCACATTCTACTATCAACCCACCTCCCTTCCTCTCAATAAATCCATACTGATTTGAGTTTGCAGTACCAATTATGTTGGTATGAAAACTTGTTGAATTGTCCTGGACAACTTTCCGATTCAAGATTTGTGGATTATAAACTTCTCTCTAACTCCTCTCACTGTGCATTTGTAGAAAGAAATATTTTTGATCTCCACCGTTTTATTTATTTTTATTTAAAAAAAAAAAAAAAAAACTTTTTTCAATTTCTATTATTTAAGAATATATTTTTAAAAAAACTTGGATGAAAATGACGAAAAAACTCTCCCGGCTGTTAAGTTTGACTGGTCAAATCTAAAGGCAAGTAAGTTCAATGTCTTGTCCATTAACAATTAAATTAATTGTGATGGGATGTTTATGCAATTAGCTGAGATGTAATAAAAGTCAACTGACAGTTAATTAACTATCTGATTATTTAAAGGGTGCCGATATTGACATCCATAAAACTTATTAGTACACCCATATTTTATTTAAAAAATTAATTATAAAAATATCCCTGTAGAAATTTACTAATAAGGACAAATTACTTTAATTAAAAATAAACCAAATACTATATACATTCATTAACTACACTCATATCTTCAACTATATTTCTTTATTGAAAAAAAAAAAACTTATAATAAACCCTAATTAAACTCTAATTTTATTTCAAGTTTCAAACTTTCTCATTATCACATGATTATCGTATTATTTTTATCTTTCTTTTATTTTATATATAGTTATGAACTCTATTGATAAAAAAAAAAAAATATAAAAAAAAAAAATTAACTATAGGCCTATAGCTATAGCCTATAGATATCAACAATTTTTAGTTTTTTATTTATTTATTTATTTATTTTTAAGATAGCTACAAATATTATTTTTTTAAGATAGATGTATAAATAAGAGAATGCTAGATTGAAAATCTCTTGACCCAATATATGGTTCCACATATTCCCTTTTATAAGGCTCCTACATTTGACATATTTCCAAAAGTAAATTGGATTATCATTAAAAGATGATTTAATTCCAAAAATAATATGATTTTTTAATAAATTGGGTGTGATAATAATTTAAGAGTGTTTATAAATAATATATTTTAAAATGAATATATTTATTTCAATGAGAGTATTATTGGCATTAGGATAGGTGTTTATAGTAATATTTATTTTTAAAATTTTAGACATGGGTGTATTTAGAAAAATGAGTGTACTAATAAGTTTTATGGGTGTCAATATCCGTACCCTTATTCAAACCACGGGATTTGATTTAGTATTTGATCAAAAATCAAAGGGTTATTTGCAATTCTCCCTTAAAATCTTCAATGCATTTCTTTCAAAAAAAAAAAAAAAAAAAAAAATGGACTGGAGTCGTATCATAGTCTTCAGTGAATATTTACACTTAAAAGACAAAAGTTGAGAAAAAAAAATTCTGGATATAAATTCAAGAGATAGACATCAAGAACAAGTTAAAAGTATCTAAATGTACCAATTACTCTGAAAATCCAGTGTGATTGCAAAACCCAATTAAAATCTAGAAGTAAGATAAAAGTCTCTAAAACAATTAAAGAAAGATGATAGAGATTAAATGGAGATCAAATAAAGCAGAAAAATTTAAAACAATTACTGTCACTCACAAGTCTTGGTAACAAATCTAACAAATCTTTGGCCGTGTCTGTGGACAGTGGACAACCGCAGAACATGCTTTTTTTTTTTCTTCTAGACAACACAAATGACTTGACTGATTAGATGCAAAACATAAGTCTTTTGCAGTAACCAACAAATCTTAATTCATCAATGTCTAACTGATTAGATTATCTCAACATTATCAAAATTATCTATTTTTACTTACATCAAAACCATATATTATTTAATTTAAGCGACCTAAAACTTATTTAATTTATGATATTGGGTAGAGTTTTCAAATTTGAAGAGAACAAATTCTACCGTATCTTAAGTTTGACAAAAACTAAAATCTCATTATCTTATTATCAATTACTTTGACAAGTCTTTGGTTTGACTCACACATATAAATTACTTTGAAGACCATAACGACTTGGTTGCAAGTTGTGTGCCTATAAATTAAAGCATCTCCATTCTACTGGCTAGTAAAACAAAACCCTCTTGTGTCTTTTTTGTCTAAGAGAGAGTTGAAGAGATTTGTTTTGTTTAATCAATTAAGACGATCCATCATGGGGCTTTCTTTTCCATGTTTCTTCTCTTTTGTGCGCTTTGTCTTCTGCCTTTGTTTTCTTCATCATCTTGCAGTTTCTCATCATTTTGTTTCTTCAATGCAGCCACACTGCCATGACTATGAGCGTTCTGCCTTGTTGAAATTCAAGCAAAGCTTTTCCTTTGGTAAGGATGATTGTTGGGATCCTATTTCAGATTATCCTAAAGTTGAATCATGGAAGCTGGAAGGAGGAAATAGTAGTAGTGCTGACTGTTGCTCATGGGACGGCGTCAAGTGCGATGAAGAAACCGGTCATGTCATTAAGCTTGACCTCACTAGTAGCTGTCTCCATGGTTTTATCAACTCTACCTCCACCCTTTTCCACCTTGTCCATCTTCAACGGCTTAGCCTTGCTGGTAATAACTTCAATCACTCTGAAATTCCTGCTGCAATCAACAACCTATCAAGGCTAACACATCTAGACCTCTCTTGGTCTCACATTTCTGGTCAAATACCACCACAATTGCTAGACCTCCGCAACTTGGTGTCTCTTGATTTATCGCATAATTATGGTATTGAGGTTCCAGGAAATGAAACACATTATTTAGAGCTTGGAGAGCCAAGTCTTCAAAATCTAGTTGAGAAGCTAACCAACCTCAAAGTACTTAATCTTGATAAAGTCCATATCTCCTCTCCCATACCTCATGTGTTGGCAAATCTATCTTCTTTGACTTATTTATCTTTACGACATTGCCAATTACAATGTGAATTTCCTACCAAAATCTTCCAGTTACCCAACCTTTCCATTCTCCAACTGACCGACAATAGCAATCTCACTGGATATCTACCACAATTTGAAAGGAGTAGTCCCCTTACTATCTTGGCTATTGGGTCGTGCGGTTTTTCAGGAACAATTCCATCTTCATTGGGTAACCTCACCAAGCTTGTTTCCCTCGATGTCTCTTTTACCAGTTTTTGGGGTGAGTTGCCTATTTCAATTGGTAATCTTGCTTCTCTGAAAGAACTACTTCTTGAGGGCTACAACTTCTCAGGCCAAATTTTGTCTTCAATATTGAGTAATCTCACACAACTTGATTATTTAGACCTTTCTCATAGCCATAACAAATTTTCAGGCCAAAATTCTTCATCACTTTCTTGGATTGCTAAGAATACTAAACTCAAGATTTTATACCTTAGCGATCTCAACTTAGTTGGTGAGATTCCCTTATGGCTCATGAACCTAACACAACTTACTAATCTAGACATGAGTCATAACCAATTAACCGGCCCAATTCCATCTTGTTTAATGAACATCAACCAGCTATCATTTCTATACCTGCAGTCAAACCAATTAACCAGAAATATCCCATTTGAAATTAGCAACCTAACCCAATTGGAATACTTGCAACTTTCATCAAATTATTTGCAGGGCCCAATTCCTAGAACCATCTTTGAACTCAAGAATCTGCAATATCTTCTGCTGCAGTCCAATAACTTGAGCGGCACAGTGGAATTTGACATGTTTCTTTCTCAACTTGAAAGGTTAGAAATTCTAATCCTCTCATCAAACAATCTTTCAGTGTTCTTGAACAATACCGTTGCTAATACCAATCCTCAGAAATTCTTAACTATAGGATTGCGTTCATGCAACCTTATTTCAGAATTCCCAAATTTCCTCCGCAACCAATATTTCTTACGAGTGCTAGACCTTTCCTCCAACAGTATAACTGGCAAAATCCCTGGGTGGTTTCTAAATGATTCAGTGCCTAACTTGGTATACTTGAACCTTTCTCACAACCTTTTCACAGAGTTTGACCAACATCCCAATGTTCGTCCACCATATTATTTAAATACTTTAGATGTTAGGTACAATAAACTAGAAGGACCACTCCCAGTTATTCCATCAAATATCATGTCCGAGTATCTTGTTTCGAACAACAAGTTTACAGGGGAAATCTCGCCATCGATATGCAAGTCAAAGCATCTTTATGCTCTTGACCTATCAAACAATAACTTAAGTGGTGTGCTTCTAAAATGTTTGGCCAATTTCAGTGATGCCTTATCAATATTAGCATTGCAAAATAATAAATTTCATGGAAGTATTCCACAAACCTTCATGAATGGAAACAATCTAAAGATGATTGATCTAAGCAACAACCAGTTGCAAGGGAGGATTCCAAGATCATTGGTAAATTGTACCAACCTCGAATATCTTCATCTTGGAAATAATCAAATCACTGATATTTTCCCCTCTTGGTTAGGAACTCTTCGGGAATTAAAGATTCTTATCTTGAAATCTAACAGACTCCATGGTGTAATAAAAGAACCTGAGGAGAATTTTGAGTTTCGCAAACTTCAAGTCATCGACCTCTCTGGCAATATCTTTATAGGTGAGCTTCCAACAAAACACTTCCAATCTTGGAATGCAATGAAATTTGTCAATGGGAGCCACCTTTCATACATGCATGATGAGATACAGCCACTTATGACTTATGTTGATGTTGCCTTCTACGAAAGTTCTGATTATGCATACTCCATGACAATTACCAACAAAGGAATAGAGATAATTTATGGAAAGATCCCAAATTTGCTCACTAGCATCATTCTTTCGGGAAATAAATTTGAAGGAGAGATTCCAACTTCTATTGCAAGTTTGAGAGGCCTCAATAATCTCAATCTTTCTCACAATAATCTTGAAGGCCACATCCCGTCATCCTTGGGCAACTTAAAAGCACTAGAATCGTTGGATCTATCTAGTAATAGGTTGTCAGGAAATATTCCTCAACAACTAGCAGAGATCACATCCCTTGAAGTCTTTGATGTCTCATCTAATCACCTCACAGGACTCATACCACAAGGAAATCAATTTGATACATTCGAGAATAGTTCATATCATGGGAATCCTGGATTATGTGGAAAACCTTTGTCGAAGAATTGTAAAACCTCTAAGCCCTCGAAGAAAGAAAACGAAGACTCGGAATCTCCATTTGTGTTTGATTGGAAAATAGTTTTGATAGGGTTTTCAAGTGGACTAACAGTTGGAGTGGTTCTTGGTCAGGAATTCTACACAAGAAAACATGAATGGCTTGTGAAGTTTTTTGGTATACAAAGCATGAAGAGAGAGAGCAGACGCAAAAATTGAATGTAATTACTAATAATTAGCATTACTTTTTTTTTTTTTTCTTTTTTCGACCTGTATTTCACTGTATTCTTATTTCCTTTGTTGGCATTGCATGCATATGTTTTTCTTACTTTCTCAAATGTAATAGATTTCGGAAGGGTAAGGCTCATTACGTCCCCCCTTAACTAGGTGTATCTATATTTTCTTTTTTAATAAAATTTCCCTCGTACCGTCGAGGTTTTACCCAAACAAATAAAACTATATTATATCATATACAATATAGAGATTAGAGGTTGCTATAATATCATCAATTCATCATTGTGATCAATTCCTTGATAATCTATAGCTAATAAATCATTTAGCTATTAAAATTTAAAACAACATCTCTCTTTATATCTAATGACAATATCGAGTTTTTTTATTTATTAAAACAAATGTAAAAGACAAATTGTTTATATAGATTAATACAAAAACTTAATTGATCAATTTTAAACATTATTATGCCTTCTAAAATTGTATAAATCAATCTTTTTCCGAGAGATGTTAACAATGTGCAGTTAGGGAAATATAAAATCTAATACATGTTTCTCTATCACTCTATATAACTTTTTAAGAGTTGCCAATAATTTTGGAATAGTGCCTTGTAACAAATTTTTACTTATAAAACAATCGTCTTCGACATAGTTCTATTTATGAAGGTTTCAGGAATGCTTTCATGAGATCTGGGATAGTACTTGTAATGTTACCCAAATTTTGTAATTATTTTTTATAAAATATAATTTAATAATAATATTAAACCTAAAATTTGGATAACAGTAAAATTTAAAATAAAAATATAAATAAATAAAAGCTTAAGACAAATAAGGCCAATTTTTTTTTTTTTTGTTTTGGGCTCTTAATGGGCCCAAAAAAAGCCCAAATTTACATAACAATGGGTACAAAAAGCTAGGGTTTGGTTTTGGTAACCTCAATAAACTAGTTGATTTCTCTTCAAAAAAAAAAAAAAAAAAAACTAGTTGATTTCAATTTCACCACTTTTCCACTCCTCCTCTCTTCGCTAAAGGTATCGTATTCCATCTCTTATCGATTTCTTTCATTTTTTTTATTCTCGATTATCCTTTGAAATTTTGTTTGTTTTCAATTGATTGTTTTGGGGTTGTTACGGGTTGCTTTGTTCTTACGATCTGTTTAGGGTTTCATAACTTTGATAGCTGAATTGGATACGTTTTTGATTGAATCGATTAGCTGTGTTGATCGTGTTTGCCTTAATTTTAATCAGTAAGAAAAATTATTAATTTCTTTATTTGATCGTGTGTGCCCTAATTTTTAGTATTTTCACTGAATTCGAAGGTCCTGCAAATATTTCCTTCTTGTTGTTTTCTCTTTTCCTGCAAAATTTGTTCAAAAACTTTGAGTTATCGATCAAAGTTTGAATCCGGGTGATGTCTAACTTGCCTGAGATTTTAGTGAAATTCAATTATAATTTTCTTTTTGTGTGGCTTTTGAATCTAGATACGCATTTACTGCAGGCATTGCCCGTTGTAGATGAACGATTTTTTTGTAGTGAATTGCCTTCCACGATATTTCTGATTATGCATACGATGACAATTAGCAACAAAGGTATAGAGATAAATTATGGAAAGATCTCAAATTTGCACAATAGCATCATTCTTTCGGGAAATAAATTTGAAGGAAAGATTCCAGCATCTATTGCAAGTTTTGAGAGGTCTTAATAATCTCAATCTTTCTCACAATAATCTTCATCTTTGGGCAACTTAACCACACTAGAATCGTTGGACCTATCTAGTAATTGGCCGTTAGGAAATATTCCTCAACAACTAGCAGATATCACATCCTTTGAAATCTTTAATGTCTCATATAATCATCTCATAGGACTCATATCTCAAGGAAAGCAATTTGACACATTTGAAAATAGTTCATATCATGGGAATCCTGGATTGTGTGGAAAACTTTTGTCGAAAAATTGTGAAAATTATGCGCTCTCAAAGAAAGAAGATGAAGACTCGGAATCTCCATTAGCCTTCAATTGGAAATGTGAATTTTTTTGCCAACTTTTTTTTCAAGGTTTCTTCTTGTAATTAATCTTGCAAATTGCAATTATATATAAAATAGTGGCCTCTCAGCATTTACAGAGAAAAAAGTTGTAATTTTGTTGTGAGAGATAATAACAATTTGCTGTTTCTTTCTATCACTCCATGCAGAGTCGCAGACTGTTTGGGTTGCAAGATCTGAACCTGTAACGTTGTAAGAGTTTCCAACCAAGAGTAAATGATTTTGCCTTATTAGCAAGTCTTTTAGGAATGGAAAGACGGAGGAGAACTTCCAAAATGTTGAGATCATCTCCGAGACATGTATCTTATAATAATTATATATTCAATACATTTGATTATATATAGATCATATGACATAACCCAGGTTAGTATGGGAAATTCTTCAATTGGGCGCATAAACCACGTCATTACAATTCAATATTTCATTAATCTTGTAAATAAATAAAAAATAACTTTTCTATTACAAAAAACTCTTGCTAGACCTTTTGTTCCAATGTTCCACACGTAACGTAACAACTGATAACTTTTTTTTTTTTTTTTTGGAACCGCCTCATTTTATAGAACAAAAGAACGAAGGCAAGAGCCCTACAAAGAAAGTCAAAGCACAAGCAAGCAAAACAGCAAACACCCAGACACCCGGGCAGAATAACAAAAACAAACCAAAAAAACAGAGCAACAGCACAAGACAAAGCAGCACCGTAGCAACAGAGAAACACCCACGACCAAACAAAAACTCAAGTAATTTCCCACATCAGATTGTCATCGCCCGAGCTGGAACCCGACTCAATCAATTCATGTTGTACAGTGAAATTTCTCTCCACTAGGAATCTTCGGCATTATTTATCTCCAAAATGATGTTTTCTACAAGCAACGGGATTCTTTTTCTTTCTTAGAAATCTACAAGTTAATTTCCCACTTAATTCATTAAGAGGGCGTAGAATCTTGATCAAATAGCCCTCCGTTTCCTAGACTGAAATGATTATCATGAAAATTAACAGTGTAGTAAAAGTCGGTCAATAAAGTTATTATGAAAGACAGAGACTAAAACATGATTTAGAAATCAGAATTGATATGAAACGGAAGAAATGTGTGGTACGTCTCAAGCTCAAGGGCTGCAACTTCTAAGGCTAAATTCCTTCTTCATTGGGTAATCTCACACAACTTACTTTTTTGGACCTCGTAACAAATTTTCATGCCAAAATTCTTCATCACTGTCTTGGATTGCTAAGCATCCTAAACTAAGTTTTTTAGATCTTAGCGATCTCAACTTAGTGGGTGAGATTTCTTTATAGCTCATGAACCTAACACATCTCACTTATCTGGACATTAGTAAAAATAAAGAGTTTTTTTTTTTTTAAAGAAAATTAGTTTTAAAAAATAAAAATAAATAGAAAAGGCAGAGTTAAATTTGTCTCTTCAATGGATTGTTCGGTAAGAACACTGATTATTTAGTTAGAAACTGCTATTTCTTCTGTCAAAAAAGAAAGCTTTCCTCACTATTATTTCATATTACATTATAGAGAGGCTGCTAACTAATATCATCATTGTGAGTCTATGATGAATTTCTTAACGATCTATTTTTAACAAATCATTTAGCTATTAAAACATCTCCCTTTAAATCTCATGACAATAATATATATATATATATATATATAAATAAAGTATCAACTTATTTATCAGACTTACCGATTTATGCATAATTGAGCAAGTACATTATAAAATCTGTGGTCCTTTTTATTTTCTTCTCTTCTCTTGAATCTTGATGAGGCTGTTTTCTTCTGATTAGTAATTACAATATTGAAGACAATATCAGATTGGTATAATGGTAACTGGTAAATCCCTCACATTTACACTATGAGATTGTAGGTTCGAGTCGTATGATCACAGTCTTCAAACACTATATTATTGTATGAGATAATCAATCAAATGAGTTTTTTTATATCATGTGGTACAATATTCGTCTTGAATTAGTTTTGTAATCCTTTATTTTGAATGAATATTTCCCCTTAAAAAAAAAAAAAAAAAGTTAAGAAAAGATTTTGGAGGATATAAATTCAAGATACAGACATCAAGAACAAGTTAAAGTCTAAATAAATGTATCAATAGTCTGAAAAATCCGTCTGTATTAAAAGTATCTGGAAGAAAGATTAAAGTCTTTTAAAACAATTAAAGAAAGATCTAACAAATCTTTCACAAGTCTTGGTAAAGGTGGAAGTCTTGGTAACAGATCTAACCAATCTTTGGCTGTGTTGGTGGACGACCACAGAACATAATGACTTAGACTTAAAATTGATTAGCAATATTAGCATGAATTCGTCTGGTCCAAGAATATTGTTCTTTCATGGCTACGTGTATATCCATTCCGGGACCCTGCACGCACTTAATAATAATTTTTATACCCCTGACCTTTGGTGTGGAAGGAAGGTGCCCATCTCTGTTAAGAGGTTATATATATATATATTAAATAATACATATTAAACTCTTAAATCTTTAATTACCATTTAAAACTCTTTCTGCTCCGATACATATATCTAATTCTCTATATCCATTTTTTCTCAAGCAATCAACAATTAAGGAAAAAAAAAAAAAACTTAAGAACAAACTTGATTAATTATATGTGTATATATACAGAAAGATTATAAAATTGAAACTTCTAAAACGCTACGGTGTAGCGATCAAGTTCTACCATCCATGGACAATCATTGACCTAACAAAAATCCAAGAAATAGAACAAGAGGACAATCACTGACTGACATAACAAAAATCCAGTAAATGAGAACAAGAGCAATTGACTGCCCGGTGTAAATTGTATGATTTACGGACTAACCCAGGCTTGTAATTGTGTTGAAATTTCCCCTTTGAATTGATAAAAGATCAACTAAAAAAAAAACTAACATGGTGAATTTACAGACTATAGGAAAGTCTTATAATTTTTGTGTTTAATCTAATTTAATATATTAAAAATTGTTTTTTATTGCTAACTACAACTTTAATTAATGGATCATTAGTTCTATACAGGTCAGTCAATTGCTCTTGTTCTCATTTCCTGGATTTTTGTTAGGTTAGAGTGTCCATGGATGGTAGAACTTGATCGCTACATGTATAGTTTTATAAGTGTCAATTTCATTATTTCTGACATATATATATATATATTTAATTAATCAAGTTTATTCCTAAGTTTTTTTTTTTTTTTTTTCCTTTACTAGTTGATTGCTTCTGAAAGACTTAAAGATCAACTAAAGCAGAAAAATTTAAAACAATTACTGTCACTCACAGGTCTCTCTGATTAGATTATATCAACATTATCAAAATTATCTATTTTTACTGACATCAAAACCATATATTATTTAATTTAAGCGACCTAAAACTTATTTAATTTATGATATTGGGTAGAGTTTTCAAATTTGAAGAGAACAAATTCTACCCGTATCTTAAGTTTGACAAAAATTGAAAACTCGTTATCTTATTATCAATTACTTTGTCAAGTCTTTGGCTTGACTCACACTTATATAGAAGACCATAATGACTTGGTTGCAAGTTGTGTGCCTATAAATTAAAGCATCTCCATTCTACTGGCTAGTAAAACAAAACCCTCTTATGTCTTGCTTGTCTAAGAGAGAGTTGAAGAGATTTCTTTTGTTTAATCAATTAAGACGATCGATCATGGGGCTTTCTGTTCCATGTTTCTTCTCTTTTGTGCGCTTTGTCTTCTGCCTTTGTTTTCTTCATCATCTTGCAGTTTCTCTTCATTTTGCTTCTTCAATGATGCAGCCACACTGTCATGACTATGAGCGTTCTGCCTTGTTGAAATTCAAGCAAAGCTTTTCCTTTGGTAAGGATGATTGTTGGGATCCTATTTCAGATTATCCTAAAGTTGAATCATGGACGATGGAAGGAGGAAATAGTAGCAGTGCTGACTGTTGCTCATGGGATGGCGTCGAGTGCGATGAGGAAACCGGTCATGTCATCAAGCTTGACCTCTCTACTAGCTGCCTCTATGGTCCTATCAACTCTACCTCCACCCTTTTCCACCTTGTCCATCTTCAATGGCTTAGCCTTGCAAATAATGACTTCGATTACTCTGAAATTCCTGCTACAATCAACAACCTTTCAAGGCTATCATATCTAAACCTCTCTTCTTCTTTCATTTTTGGTCAAATACCACCACAATTGCTAGACCTCCGCAACTTGGTGTCTCTTGATTTATCCTACAATTCTTTTATTCACGTTCCAGGAAATCAAACAAGTTATTTAGAGCTGCGATTGCCGAGTCTTCAAAATCTAGTTGAGACTTTAACCAACCTCAAAGTGCTTAATCTTGATCAAGTCAGTATCTCCTCTCCCATACCTCATATCTTGGCAAATCTATCTTCTTTGACTTATTTATCTTTACAATATTGTGAATTACAAGGTGAATTTCCATCCAAAATCTTCCGGTTACCCAACCTTTCCGTTCTCCAACTGAGCGGCAATAGCAATCTCACTGGATATCTACCAGAATTTGAAAGGAGTAGTCCCCTAACTGCCTTGGCTATTGGAGATTGCGGTTTTTATGGAACAATTCTATCTTCATTGGGTAACCTCACCAAGCTTGTTTACCTCGATGTCTCTTTCAACAGCTTTTTGGGTGAGTTGCCTATTTCAATTGGAAACCTTGCTTCTTTGAAAGAACTATATCTTCAGGGATACAACTTCTCAGGCCAAATTGCGTCTTCAATATTGGGTAATCTCACACAACTTGATTATTTAGACCTTTCTCATAGCCATAACATATTTTCAGGCCAAAATTCTTCATCACTGTCTTGGATTGCTAAGAATACTAAACTCAAGTTTTTATACCTTAGCGATCTCAACTTAGTCGGTGAGATTCCCTTATGGCTCATGAACCTAACACAACTTACTAATCTAGACATGAGTTATAACCAATTAACCGGTCCAATCCCATCTTGTTTAATGAACATCAACCAGCTATCATTACTACATCTGCAGTCAAACCAATTAACCAGAAATATCCCATTCGAAATTAGCAACCTAACCCAATTGGTTGAGTTGTATCTTTCATCAAATTCATTGCAGGGCCCAATTCCTAGAACCATCTTTGAACTCAGGAATCTTCAAGGTCTTATGCTGCAGTCCAACAACTTGAGTGGCACATTGGAATTTGACATGTTTCTTTCTCAACTTGAAAGGTTAGAAATTCTAATCCTCTCATCAAATAATCTTTCGGTGTTCATGAACAATACCGTTGCTAATACCAATCCTCAGAAATTCTTAACTATAGGATTGCGTTCATGCAACCTTATTTCAGAATTCCCAAATTTCCTCCTCAACCAATATTTCTTACGAGTGCTAGACCTTTCCTCCAACAGTATAACTGGCAAAATCCCTAGGTGGTTTCTAAATGATTCAGTGCCTGACTTGGTATACTTGAACCTTTCTCACAACCTTTTCACAGAGTTTGACCAATATCCTAATGTTCGTCCACCATATTATTTAAATAGTTTAGATGTTAGGTACAATAAACTAGAAGGACCACTCCCAGTTATTCCATCAAATTTCATGTCCGAGTATCTTGTTTCAAACAACAAGTTTACAGGGGAAATCTCACCATCGATATGCAAGTCAAAGTATCTTTATGCTCTTGACCTATCAAACAATAATTTAAGTGGTGTGCTTCCAAAATGTTTGGCCAATTTCAGTGATGCCTTATCAATATTAGCATTGCGAAGTAATAAATTTCATGGAAGTATTCCGAAAACCTTCATGAATGGAAACAATCTAAAGATGATTGACCTAAGCAACAACCAGTTGCAAGGGAGGATTCCAAGATCATTGGTAAATTGTACCAACCTCGAATATCTTCATCTTGGAAATAATCATATCATTGATATTTTCCCCTCTTGGTTAGGAACTCTTCAGGAATTAAGATTCTTAACTTGAAATCTAACAGACTCCATGGTATAATAAAAGAACCTAAGGAGAATTTTGAGTTTCACAAACTTCAAGTCATCGATCTCTCTCACAATATCGTTACAGGTGAGCTTCCAACAAAACACTTCCAATCTTGGAATGCAATGAAATTTGTCAATGGGAGCCACCTTTCATACATGCATGATGCGATACAGCCACTTCAGACTTATGTTGCTGTTGCCTTCTACGAAAGTTCTGATTATGCATACTCGATGACAATTACCAACAAAGGTATAGAGATAATTTATGGAAAGATCCCAAATTTGCTCACTAGCATCATTCTTTCGGGAAATAAATTTGAAGGAGAGATTCCAGCTTCTATTGCAAGTTTGAGATTTCTCAATAATCTCAATCTTTCTCACAATAATCTTGAAGGCCACATCCCGTCATCCTTGGGCAACTTAAAAGCACTAGAATCGTTGGACCTATCGAGTAATAGGCTGTCAGGAAATATTCCTCAACAACTTGCAGAGATAACATCCCTTGAAGTCTTTGATGTCTCATATAATCATCTCATGGGACTCATACCACAAGGAAAGCAGTTTGATACATTCGAGAATAGTTCATACCATGGGAATCCCGGATTGTGTGGAAAACCTTTGTCAAAACATTGTGAAACCTCTAAGCCCTCAAAGAAAGAAAAGGAAGACTCAGAATTTCCATTTGTCTTTGGTTGGAAAATAGTTTTGATAGGGTTTTCAAGTGGACTAATTGTTGGAGTGGTTCTTGGTCAAGAATTCTACACAAGAAAACATGAATGGCTTGTGAAGTTTTTTGGGATACGGAGCATGAAGAGAAAGAGAGGACGCAAAAATTGAATGTAATTACTAATAATTAGCTTCTTTTTTTTTTTCTTTTTTTTTTTTCCAACCTGTATTTCACTATATTCTTATTTCCTTTGTTGGCATTGCATGCATATTTTTTTCTTAATTTCTTGAATGTAATAGATTCCGGAAAGGTAAGGCTCATTACGTCCCCCCTTGACTAGGTGTATCTATATTTTCTTTTTTAATAAAGTTTCCCTCGTACCGTCGAGGTTTTACCCAAACAAATAAAACTATATTATATCATATACAATAGGGAAAATTACACTGAACCCCTTGAGGTTTTGACAAGTTGCACTTAGATGGAAAGTTTTGTTATTATACACAAATACCCGAAAAACTTAAATTTGACTTTTAAAATGCCTAAAATGCCCCTAGTTATATTATTTTATACTTTATTTTTTTTACCTTTTAACCAAAAACTTTATAAACTTTAATAAAATAAAAAAATTAAATAAAAGATATGATTCATCAAATAAATAAATAGTTTTAAAAAATTAAATGAATAAATATTTAAAAATAAATAAATAAATAAATACTTTAAAATAAATAAATAAATAAATACTTTAAAATAAATAAATAAATAAATAAATAGTTTTAAAAAAAATCAAATAGATTTTAAAAAATTAAATAAATAAAGGGTTTAAAAAATAAATAAATAAATGAAAAAAATTAAAAACATTAATTTTTTTTTTAAAAAAAAAAACTCTAAATATCCAAACTTTTACGGTAAGGATGATGGTGAAAGAAGCTTCAAGGTTCCCAACATTGGGAGTCTTCTTGCCTTCTTTAACCATTTCATTTAGTGTTGGAACTTTAAACCTTCTCTCACCATCATCCTTACCGTAAAAGTTTGAATATTTAGAGTTTTTCCTGTCCCTATTAATGGATATCCTTAAAAAAAAAAAAAAAAAAAATTCATTTATTTATTTATTTAAAATATTTATTTATTTGATTTCTTAAAACTATTTATTTATTTAATTTTTTAAAACTATTTATTTATTTAATTTTTTAAAATATTTATTTATTTATTTTAAAACTATTTATTTTTTTTTTTTAAATATTTATTTATTTAATGAATCATATCTTTTAAAAAAAAAATTTATTTTATTAAAGTTTATAAATTTTTGGTTAAAAGGTAACTAGGGGCATTTTCGGCATTTTTAAATTCAAATTTAAGTTTTGGGGGTGTTAGTGTATAATAACAAAACTTTTCCATCTAAGTGCAACTTGTCCAAACCTCAAGGGGTTGAGTGCAATTTGCCCTATACAATATAGAGATTAGAGGTTGCTCTATAATATCATCAATTCATCATTGTTATCAATTCCTCGATAATCTATAGCTAATAAATCATTTAGCTATTAAAATTTAAAACAACATCTCTCTTTATATCTAACGACGATATCAAACTTTATTTATTTATTTATTAAAACAAATGTAAAAGACAAATTGTTTATATAGATTAATACAAAAACTTAATTGATCAATTTTAAACACCATTATGCCTCCTAAAATTGTATAAATCAATCTTTTTCCGAGAGATGTTAACAATGTGCAGTTTGGGAAATATTAAATCGAATACATGTTTCCCTATCACTCTATATAACTTTGTAAGAGTTGCCAATAATTTTGGAATAGTGCCTTGTAACAAATTTTTACATATAAAACAATCGTCTTCGACTCTATTTATGAAGGTTTTAGGAATGCTTTCATGAAATCTACGATAGTACTTGTAATGTTACCTAAATTTTGTAATTTTATTTTATAAAATATAATTTAATAATAGTAATAAACTAATAATATTAAACCTAAAATTTGGATAAAATTAAAATTGACCTTAAATCCATAAATATTTTTTTACTTTTGTTGATATTATTGGCAAATTAGTATTAGATTTAAAAATATATATATAAATAAATAAAAGCTTAACACAAATAAGGCCGGTTTTTTTTTTGGGCTCTTAATGGGCCCAAAAAAGCCCAAATTTACATAACAATAGGTGCAAAAGCTAGCGTTTGGTTTTGGGAACCTCAATCAATAAACTAGTTGATTTCAATTTCGCCACTTTTCCACTCCTCCTCTCTTCGCTAAAGGTATCGTATTCCATCTCTTATCGATTCCTTTCATTTTTTTTATTCTCGATTATCCTTTGAAATTTTGTTTGTTTTCAATTGATTGTTTTGGGGTTGTTATCGGGTTGCTTTGTTCTTACGATCTGTTTAGGGTTTCGTAACTTTGATAACTGAATTGGATACGTTTTTGATTGAATCGATTAGCTGTGTTGATCGTGTTTGCCTTAATTTTAATCAGTAAGAAAAATTATTAATTTCTTTATTTGATCGTGTGTGCCCTAATTTTTAGTATTTTCACTGAATTCGAAGGTCCTGCAAATATTTCCTTCTTGTTGTTTTCTCTTTTCCTGCAAAATTTGTTCAAAAACTTTGGGTTATCGATCAAAGTTTGAATCCGGGTCATGTCTAACTTGCCTGCGATTTTAGTGAAATTCAATTATAATTTTCTTTTTGTGTGGCTTTTGAATCTAGATACGCATCTACTGCAGGCATTGCCCCGTTGTAGATGAACGTTTTTCTTGTAGTGAATTGCCTTCCACGATATTTCTGATTATGCATACAATGACAATTAGCAACAAAGGTATAGAGATAAATTATGGAAAGATCTCAAATTTGCACACTAGCATCATTCTTTCAGGAAATAAATTTGAAGGAAAGATTCCAGCATCTATTGCAAGTTTGAGAGATCTTAATAATCTCAATCTTTCTCACAATAATCTTCATCTTTGGGCAACTTAACCACACTAGAATCGTTGGACCTATCTAGTAATTGGCCGTTAGGAAATATCCCTCAACAACTAGCAGAGATCACATACTTTGAAATCTTTAATGTCTCATATAATCATCTCATGGGACTCATACCTCAAGGAAAGAAATTTGATACTTTTGAGAATAGTTCATATCATGAGAATCCTGGATTGTGTGGAAAACCTTTGTCAAAAAATTGTGAAAATTCTGAGCTCTCAAAGAAAGAAGATGAAGACTTGGAATCTCCATTTGCCTTTGATTGGAAAATAATTTTGATAGGGTTTGCAAGTGGACTAATTGTTGGAGTGGTTCTTGGTCTAGAATTCTACACAAGAAAACATGATCAATGGCTTGTGAAGATTTTTGGGATGCAAAGCATGAAGAGAAAGACAGGACGCAAAAATTGAATGTAATTAGCTTTACTTCTTTTTTTCTATAACTATCTTACTGTATTGTTTTTTCGATTGTTGCATTGCATGCATGTGTTTTTCTTACCTTCGTAAATGTAATAGATTCTTGAAGGGTGTTGAATTATCCCTCCTTGTTTGGTTGGGTGGTAATAAATGTGGGGAGCCCACATGAAGACAAGATTCACAAAGTCAAGAGACATGATCCATGAATCATGCAATATCTTTGACAAAGTGAAGACAAAGTCAAGAGACATGATCCATGAATCATGCAATATCCTTGACAAAGTGTTTGGCAAAGTCAAGAGACATGATCCATGAATCATGCAATATCCTTGACAAAGTGAACACAAAGTCAAGAGACATGATCCATGTTTCATGCAACTTGTTTGGTGCATTAAATGCACATGATGAAATTGAGCCAATCCTTGCACTATAAATTGAGGTGCTTGGCTTGAAGAAAAATCACACCAACACTAGCAACAAGTGTTAAGCAAGTGAGTTGAGAGAAACACATTTGTGAGAAATCCTCTCTTGAGAGAAAAGAGAGAAGAAAAGAGTGAGTGTTCTTGGGAAAATTACCCACTGTAATTTTTCACCAAAAGATTGTAATACCTCAAGTTTCTTGTCAAACTTGAGAGACTTTTGTATCCCATTATTTTACATAGTGGAAGTTTCTCGGAGTTTGTCCCGTGGTTTTCTCCCTCTACTTTGAGGGTTTCCACGTAAAATATCGGTGTTCATCTGTGTTATTTATTTGTGTATTTTATTTTTAATTTGACGCTGAGGGAAAGTTTAATCCTAACAATATCCGCTGTGCACTTGGCCTTGTATTAGGCAGTCTATTTCCCAACAGTGGTATCAGAGCAGTGGGTTGTTATCTATCCTTATAAGTATGCTCTGTGGTTGCCAGAAATGGATCTGTCACATCAGAAAGTAAGGATAGATTTATAACCAGACTGCCGTTCAGGGGTACTATTCACGTGACACTATTCACGGGGGTACTATTCATCAGATTAAAAATGGAGGAATCATCATCATCATCATTGGGAGCAATGATTAAATTGAATGGAGCGAATTATTCAATTTGGAAGCCCAGAATGGAGGACATCCTTTATTGCAAGGATTTGTACATTCCCATTTGTGATGATGGGAAACAACCAACAGACATCACAGACAATAAAAAATGGGAAGTGATGAACAGAAAGACTGTTGGCCAAATTCGACAATGGGTCGGTCAGAGTGTATTTCATCACGTGGCAAAAGAAACAAATGCCTACACATTATGGCAGAAACTTGAAGCCATGTACGAGCGAAAGACTGCACAGAACAAAGCGTCGCTCATCAGGAAAATTGTGAATCTCAAATACAAAGATGGTCACAGTGTTACGGAACATATGAGTAATTTTCAAGGCGTGATCAACCAGCTGACAACCATGAAGATGGTGCTAGATGACGAGATGCAAGCATTATTACTATTAAGTTCCTTGCCAGACAGTTGGGACACACTAGTGGTGTCACTAAGTAACTCAGCTCCACAAGGCAAACTCACAATGGCGATGGTGGAAGACAGCATGCTCAATGAAGAGGCCAGAAGAAAAGAGCAGGGAATATCTTTTGAGTCAGAGGCCCTTGTTACAGAAAGACGGGGGAGAAGCAAAAGCAGAAGGCCTCAAAATCGTGAAAAATCAAGAGATAAATTAAAGGGCAAGTTCAAGTCCAAAATAGAGTGCTACCATTGTGGCAAGCATGGCCACATCAAGAGAGAGTGCAGACAACTGAAAAGAGAGTTGGCCAAAGAAAATACCAACGAGAAAACCGAAGACACAACAGCAACCACTTCAAGTGGAGATGATATGTTCATTGTCTGTGGAGACAACTATGTGAATATTACGAGTCAAGATGCATATTGGGTGATTGACTCTGGTGCATCTTTCCATGTGACCTCACGACGTGACTTCTTCACATCCTACACTGACGGCAATTATGGTCAAGTTAGGATGGGGAACGATCATGTGTCCAAGATCGTGGGAATGGGAGAGATTTGTCTTGAGACCAGCACAAACTGTCAATTGGTGCTCAAAGATGTAAGGCACGTTCCAGACATGCGTTTAAATCTGATCTCCACCGGTGTTCTCGATAACGAAGGCTACAAGAATGAGTTCTACGGTGGAAAGTGGAAACTTAGCAAAGGGTCTTTAGTTTTTGCTAGAGGCAAGAAAGAAAGCACTCTCTACTTGACACAAGCAAAAATAAGAGGAAAAGATGTGAATACTCTCAGTAATAACTCTTCCATTGAGTTATGGCATAAAAGGCTTGGTCATATGAGTGAGAAGGGACTTCAAACCCTAGCCAGACGAGAGGTACTAACCGGGGTAAAAGGAACGTCTCTAAAAAGTTGTGTTGACTGTTTAGCTGGAAAGCAACATAGAGTTTCCTTTCAAAAGAACTCTACACACAGGAAGCCTAATGTTTTAGATATTGTACATTCCGATGTATGTGGTCCCATGCCAACCAAATCACATGGCGGTGCACGTTTCTTTGTCACCTTTATTGACGATCATTCTCGTAAAGTGTGGGCATATGCACTTAAGACCAAAGATCAAGTGCTAGATATGTTCAAGGAGTTCCATGTCACCGTGGAAAGAGAAACAGGAAAGACCTTGAAATGCATTCGCAGCGATAATGGTGGTGAGTTTCGTGGCCCTTTCAGTCATTACTGTAGAAGCCATGGCATCAGACATGAAAGAACTGTTCCAAAGACTCCTCAACACAATGGTGTAGCAGAGAGGATGAATAGAACCATCATCGAAAGAATTAGATGTATGTTGTCTCATGCCAAGTTACCCAAAACCTTTTGGGGTGAAGCAATGCAAACTGCAGTCCACTTGATCAACATGTCTCCATCAGTTCCGTTGAATGGGGAGGTTCCAAACAAACACTGGAGCGGGAAAAACGTCTCATATGGATATTTGAAGGTGTTCGGGTGCAAGGCATTTGTACACATTCCTAGAGATGAGAGATCCAAACTGGATAGCAAAGCAAAAGAATGCATCTTCCTCGGATACGGAAATGAAGAGTTTGGATACAGACTGTGGGACCCGGTTGACAAGAAAATCATCAGGAGCAGGGATGTAGTCTTCTTTGAAGATCAAACCATTGAAGACATCAACAAGCATAAGAAAGAACCCATCAATGAGTATCCAGTCAACTTGGATCCAGTCCCTCAACAGGCTACAAATGATAATGGAGAAATCCAAGATAACAACAATGGTGCGGAGCATGAAGTACAAGTCCCACCAGAGCCAACAGTCGAGCCTCAATTGAGAAGATCAACCAGAGAACACAGACCTTCAACAAGGTATACTCCACACGAGTATGTAGTTCTGACTGATGGGGGAGAACCAGAGTGCTATGAAGAAGCCATGGAACACGACCACAAGAAGGAGTGGTTAAAATCCATGCAAGAAGAGATTAAATCCTTACATGAGAACCACACCTATGATTTGGTGGCATTACCAAAGGGTAGGCGAGCACTGAAAAATAAATGGGTGTACAGGTTAAAAACTGAGGAAAACAAATCACAACCGAGGTATAAGGCGAGGCTAGTTGTGAAAGGTTTTGGGCAGAAAAAAGGGATCGATTTTGAAGAAATTTTCTCACCGGTGGTGAAGATGTCATCCATCCGAGTGGTACTCGGTTTGGCGGCCAGTTTAAACCTAGAGATTGAGCAACTAGATGTGAAGACAGCCTTTCTTCATGGTGACTTGGAGGAAGAAATCTATATGGAACAACCGGAAGGTTTTGAAGACAATGGAAATGAAGGTTTGGTGTGTAGGCTAAAGAAGAGCTTGTACGGGCTAAAACAAGCACCGCGACAATGGTACAAGAAGTTTGACTCCTCTATGATTGAGCAGGGGTACCAGAGAACAACTTCAGACCACTGTGTGTTCATGAAGAAATTTTCAGATGAAGACTTCATCATTCTTCTTCTCTACGTCGACGATATGTTGATTGTCGGACATGACGCAAGTAAAATCAACAATTTGAAGAAGGAGTTAAGCAAGTCATTCGCCATGAAAGACTTAGGATCAGCTAAGCAGATACTTGGTATGAACATCTCTCGTGATAGAAAGAATAACAAGATTTGGTTATCACAGGAAAGGTACATTGAGAAAGTTCTCAAACGATTCAACATGAGCCAAGTAAAATCAGCTAGTACTCCACTAGCCAATCACTTCAAGCTTAGTTCTAAGCAAAGTCCTACAACTGAGAAAGAGAAGGAGGAAATGAGCAAGGTGCCTTACGCATCAGCAGTCGGAAGTCTTATGTACGCCATGGTGTGTACAAGGCCCGACATCACACATGCAGTTGGTGTTGTTAGCAGATTCTTGGCTAATCTAGGTAAAGAACACTGGAATGCAGTGAAATGGATCCTCAAATATCTCAAAGGTACGACCAAAATGAGTTTATGTTTTGGAAACGAAAAGCCTATGTTAGTAGGCTACACAGATGCAGACATGGCAGGAGATATCAACTCTAGAAAGTCCACGTCAGGGTACTTGATCACATTTGCAGGGGGAGCAGTCTCATGGCAATCGAGATTGCAGAAATGTGTTGCATTGTCTACTATAGAGGCAGAATTTATTGCAGCTACAGAAGCGTGCAAGGAAATGTTATGGATGAAAAGATTCTTACAAGAATTGGGGCAAGAACAAGAGAAATATGTTCTTCATTGTGACAGTCAAAGTGCTATTCATCTTTGCAAAAATTCGAGCTTCCACTCGAGGTCAAAGCACATTGATGTCAGATATCATTGGATAAGAGAAGTATTGGAGAACAGACAACTCTGGCTTGAGAAAATCCACACTGATGATAACGGATCAGATATGATGACAAAGACCTTACCCAAGCATAAGCACGAAAGCTGCAGAAGCTCAGCAGGATGATGGACCCCCTCCACCCAAGTCGGGAGGGGGAGATTTGTTGAATTATCCCTCCTTGTTTGGTTGGGTGGTAATAAATATGGGGAGCCCACATGAAGACAAGATTCACAAAGTCAAGAGACATGATCCATGAATCATGCAATATCCTTGACAAAGTGAAGACAAAGTCAAGAGACATGATCCATGAATCATGCAATATTGACGACACGTCGTTGCAATGTCGGTCAAAAGATTGAACATTTAAGTTCGACCTCGCTAGCGCGCGAGTCACAGGGACTAGCACAGCGGCAAGTGAGGGTATCGTTCCGCAGGGAGGTGGGATTCGCCGACCGTCACCGGTTCTAGCTATTATTACAACACTCCGAGAGAACTCGTGTGTTGCGTTTGCGGAAAAGTGAATAATAATATAAATAAATAAACTCACTACCATAATATATACATGGATAGAATGGAATGGAGAGATGCATGAAATGTGGTTACACTAGGGAAATGATTCAACCATGACAATCCTCCTAATTAAGCTCTAGACTCACTTAGTCCCTCAATGTGCAAGTATATCATAGGCTCGTGTCCCCTTAATTGATCTCTAATCTCTCTCGAGTCTTAGAAATTGCATCCACACAATGCATGGATTCATTAAGTACTTTGGGACACACACATGAGCAATGTATGCCAGCCTAGTGATCTCTCAACTGTCTGGTCATATACAGTGGTTATTTCGTTGGGCATGTAATGCGCAACCGCGTGGGCCATACTACAGCCAATAATTCATTCACAATGGCTAACCAAATACGGGATGGCAACCAAGTAAAAGCATTAAGAATACGAGATACCCATACAACACGTATGTTATATGTTCGTGTCCCCTTAATTAATCTCTAATATCTCTCGATGTTTTAGAGATTACATCCTTGCATAAATGCTTGGATTCATTAAGGACTGTGGGACACACACACGAGCTCTACACGCCAGCCTAGTGATCTCTCAACTTACTGGTCAAATGTAGAGGATACCACGCTGGACATGTTAATGTGAACCACGCAATATATAACACACAGCCTAAATATCATCCACAAGGTGGCCAACCGAGTGAAAGCATTAAGCAATGAAATACCCCTATAACTACACAAGCACAAGAGGTATTCAATTTGTCTTTACTCTAGATACGGATTCGGTTTTATCAATCTCCCTAGGATGGCTAAAAATGGAAACAAGCTTACCAAACACTAATGTGCATCAATGCAAAATGTTAAACATTAAGGACATTCAAATGAATTAAGGGCTCTCCTCTTGACTTGGGAATTTTCCCTAAATCAATTTACTACCCAATCCGGTCAAGGATGGATAATTGTGTCTTTAAAAGACCCATTAAGCACAAGGATGTGAACCAAAACCAATTTAGCAACTAAATGCATAAACTAGCTTTTTCTACTCTTTGGGGATAAAATCCCTAACACTCAAATCATTCAATAAATGGTATTTTGGTCATCCATTAACATACAAACAATCATGGGAAGCTAAATTACTCTACTCCTACATTAAATTATTCTACTCCTAAACCCAATCATGCATACATATCAATTTCTAACCTCCACAAACATGAATTTCACAATAAGAGATTAAACATACATAAATCAAAGAGCAAAACAAAACCCAAATGAATTTATGAACAAAATACATATATATAGCACATGTGAAGGTTCACAAAATTCCCAAATTGGTGATTACATCCAAGAAAACAAGAAATACAAAAAGAAATGAGTGTAAAGGAAACAACCCTTGAAGACAACTCCTCCAAGCTCTCCTTGATTTCCTAGCTCGGATTTGGTCCAAAGACCACTCCATTCTTCTTGTAATCTACTCCTAGATGGGTGGATGTAGTGTAAAAAGGGTGGTGGAGGTGTATGGTGAGCTCCCATGGAGGAAAAACCTCCATGGGAGCTTGGATCTCTCCTTATTTGGTGGAGAAGATGGAAGAAGATGTGTTTTGGGCAGAAGAGAGAGAGAGGAGAAGTTGGGATGCAGAGAGGGTTGTGTGTGGTCGTCCTCCTTGCTGGAAAGAAGAAGAATGGGTATCCAAAGTCTTTTTTCCCTTCTCCCAATGACAACCAACACCATCATGCTTCATAATTGAAGAGGGCCCACCAATATTTTCCTCATCATTACCTCCCCTCTCTCAGCCAAGGCAATGGTCAGAGACAAGATCCTGGTTTGCCGAAATTTGGGGGCCCAAGGAACTTGAAATTTGGGCCTCTCGCGGATGGGTTTCCAGCAGCGCGCACCGTTACGGAAACGGGCATAACTTCCTCCACAAATATCGGAATCGTGATCTTGAAGAACCGTTGGAAAGAAGACTTCTGGATCTTTCCAACCATATGTATACCGAAACCTAATTCGATCGGAGGAGGGAGATATATCCCCCGAAAGTCAAGCCTTCTGCAGGAAACTTTCGCCAAACCCAAATTGTGCAATTATGCGCCCTATTATGCGCCCTATTCTGCTCCCTAGGGCGCAGAACTTCAAAATGGAGATCTCTGGTCCTTTTTCTGCGGCCCCTAAACGCAGAATAGGGTGCATAATCATACTTTTGAAAATTACGCTTTTGCCCCAGAATTTCTATATTTCTGCAAAAACGCCCCTCACCTGGAAGAAATCCTGAAACACTTATTTAAGCCGTTAAATACCCGGTTTTACCCGGGAAACAAGCATAAAAGATAAAAGTAAGGGGTTACACAACGTGTAAAAATAAGAGTTATCAAATATCCTTGACAAAGTGTTTGGCAAAGTCAAGAGACATGATCCATGAATCATGCAATATCCTTGACAAAGTGAAGACAAAGTCAAGAGACATGATCCATGAATCATGCAATATCCTTGACAAAGTGAACACAAAGTCAAGAGACATGATCCATGTTTCATGCAACTTGTTTGGTGCATTAAATGCACATGATGAAATTGAGCCAATCCTTGCACTATAAATTGAGGTGCTTGGCTTGAAGAAAAATCACACCAACACTAGCAACAAGTGTTAAGCAAGTGAGTTGAGAGAAACACATTTGTGAGAAATCCTCTCTTGAGAGAAAAGAGAGAAGAAAAGAGTGAGTGTTCTTGGGAAAATTACCCACTGTAATTTTTCACCAAAAGATTGTAATACCTCAAGTTTCTTGTCAAACTTGAGAGACTTTTGTATCCCATTATTTTACATAGTGGAAGTTTCTCGGAGTTTGTCCCATGGTTTTCTATCTCTACTTTGAGGGTTTCCACGTAAAATATCGGTGTTCATCTGTGTTATTTATTTGTGTATTTTATTTTTAATTTGACGCTGAGGGAAAGTTTAATCCTAACAATATCCGCTGTGCACTTGGCCTTGTATTAGGCAGTCTATTTCCCAACAAAGGGTAAGGCTGATTAAGTCCCTCTTAATTAGGTGTATTTATCTTTTCATTTTCAATAAAGTATCCCTTGTAACGTCTATGTTTGATCCAAAAAAACGTTAAATGAGTTGAGAATTGCAAAGAAACGCTACTAACTAGCTATTATTATTTCATATTACATTAATATAGAGGCTGCTAACTGATATCATCATCCTGATGAATTCCTCAAATTCTATTGCTAACAAATCATTTATCTATTAAAATTAACAACCTCTCTCGTTAAATCTCATAAAAAAAGTCTTTTATATTAATAAATTGTAAAATATAAATTGTTTATATAGAAACATACAAAAACTTAATAGTTCAACTTTAAACATGATTATGCTTCCTAAAACTGTCTCATAAATTAATATACGATGAGTCAAAACATGATAAGCTAATTAATAACATTTGGGATATAAAAATGATTTTGGAAATCAAAAGCATGATCTTTTGGGGATGGAAAATGGATAACTTCCAAAAATTTGGGATGATTGGACTACGTATAAGGAACACAATTCAATACATTTGACTATAACATATTGTGGCCTTACCTATTTATACATGCATGTGGATTTACAAAAATATCAAGTTTAATTTGAAGAGGAGCAGCTAAACAAAAAAGATAATAAAAATGGCTATTGAAGGCAGAGTAGAGCTTTCTTGTTGAAGCAAGCATTACATGATTAACTCTGATACACTGCTAGTCACAGCGCCTCATCCTGATCTTTAATTGCCTTGTAGCTGTCTGCTTGTATTTGCAATTCTCTGATGATTTGATTGTCACATTACATATTTACATACTTGATCGAGGTCCATATTTGATATTCCGCAGACTCCTCCCTCCCATCTTTTTTTCTTTTCTTGTATGCCACCTCTCCATCATCTAGCCACGTGTCTTGATTTGCTGGCCACTTAATTCATTTAAATAATATTATTGTGGGCTTGATAAACCTTTTGGACTGGAATTGCTTTTGGGCTTTGAGTTTGTCTTAAGCTTCGGCTTGGACAGCTTTTGGGTTGAAATCTTTTGAGCTTGAGTCAATTTCTGGAGCTGCAACTTACACAACTTCCCAATCTCATCGACGTGGGACTGTCAGTGGGAGTATGGGACAACCTCAATTTCGTCAAAATTATATTTGTTTTTACCATATATCATTTAATTTATGAGAGTTAAAACATATTTACTTTAAGAAACAGGGTGGAATTTAAAAATTATATTTGAAGAGAATAAATTCTACCCCGTATAAATTCTTCCATCTGCAATTCAATTATCACTCCTCACCATAAACACTTCTTCTAAATTCAATATATTACTTGGATAGTTTTTTTATTTTTATTGGGGTAATTTCACTAAAGTCCGTACTTTTTGGTAAAATGTCACATATTTAAACGTTTTTGTTATATTAACAATTTAAGTCTCTTGTTTTTCTAAAATACATCACTTTAATCTATTTGACCAAAATACTAATGTTCAACTCTAACTATATATATAAGTACAAATTTACCCTTGTCAAAATGATTTATTGAGTTTCAAAAATAAATAATATTTAAATAGTATATAAAAATAATTTTATATAATAATTATTTATTTTCTAAAAAAATATATAATAATTTTAAAAACAGAAAAAACAACTAATGAATTATGAAAAATATAAACTTGAAATAAATAATAAATTGAAAGTATTTCAAAAAATAAAAAGAAAGTTAAAAAAAAAAAAAAAAGAGTAAATGGATCTCCACTGTTAGATCTGGATGATCCAATGGTGGAGATCCATTTACTTTTTTTTTTTTTTTTAATTTCTTTTTATTTTTTGGAATACTTTTTTTTTTTTTTAATTTTTGAAATTACTTTCAATTTATTATTTATTTTAACTTTATATTTTCCATAATTTATTAGGATTTTTTTCTATTTTTAAAATTTTTATATTTTTTTGTTTTTTAGAATAAATTTTTGGTGTTAATTTATTTTTATAAACCATTTTAATATTGTTTATTTATGAAACTCAATAAATCATTTGACAAGGGTAAAATTGTAATTATATATATAGTTAGAGTTGAACATTAGTATTTTAATTAAGGGCGCGTTTACTAATCGGGAATGAGTGGAATCGGAATTAAGTTCCACTGGAAAGGGAATGAAAGGGAATCGGAATTAAGTTGTAAATTCAATTACTGTGTTTACTAACTTTTTTAGAATTTTAAATGGAATCAAATTTATAGAAAGTTGATTACAAAAATATCAATGTACACAAAATAGCTGTATATATACATATATATATATATATATATATAAGAGATGTATGAGTATAACTAATAAATAAATAAATAAAGTTTTTTTTTTTTTTTTTCACAATTTGGTTGTTGCCACAGTATAGTTTTTTTTTTTATTTTTTTTATTTTTTTTATTTTTTATTTTTAATTCACAATTATATATATATATATATAATAAACATGAACAGTGAAGTGAAAAAAAGAGTGAACAGTGAAGTCTATATATTTATATACAATGAACTTGTAAAATATGAAAAAAAAAAAAAAAGGGAGAATCGCAAATACCCCCCCAACTTTTAAGCTAATGGCAAATCAAACCCTCTGGTTTGAACAATCAACAAACAACCCCCTACAATTTTGAACAATCAGCAAATAACCCCCTACAAATCAGCAAATAACCCCCTACATGCAGCAAAAAATGCAAGGGTTCTTAACGGTAGGGGGTTGTTTGCTGATTGTTCAAACCAGAGGGTTTGATTTGCCATTAGCTTAAAAGTTGGGGGGGTATTTGCGATTCTCCCAAAAAAAAAAGAGTGGATTGCAAACTGCGAAGTGCATATATATATATATATATATATGTATGTATATATGAATTCCCTTTTTCAATTGGGAAAGGGAACTTGATTCCTAGGGTGGGTGAGGGGAATCAAGTTCCCTTTCATTCAGGAACTTAATTCCTGATATGTGTGTGGAGTCCATGGAACTTAATTCCCCATAAAATTAGTAAACACAGGAATTTGAAAATAGGGAACTTAATTCCCTTTCCCAACTTGGATTCCTGGTTAGTAAACACGCCATAAAGGTATCATATTCCATCTCTTATCTATTTCTTTCATATATTTTTTTATTCTTGATTATCCTTTGAAATCTTGTTTGTTTTCAGTTGATTGTTTTGGGGTTGTCATCGGGATTTGCTTTGTTCTTACGATCTGTTTAGGGTTTCGTAACTTTGATAGTTGAATTGGAAACGTTTTTGATTGAATCTGGGTCGTGCCTAACTTGCCTGAGATTTTAGTGAAATTCAATTATAATTTTCTTTTTGTGTGGCTTTTGAATCTAGATACGCATCTACTACAGGCATTGCCCGTTGTAGATGAATGATTTTCTTGTAGTGATTTGCCTTCCACGATATTTCTGATTATGCATACGATGACAATTAGCAACAAAGGTATAGAGATAAATTATGGAAAGATCTCAAATTTGCACACTAGCATCATTCTTTCGGGAAATAAATTTGAAGGAAAGATTCCAGCATCTATTGCAAGTTTTGAGAGGTCTTAATAATCTCAATCTTTCTCACAATAATCTTCATCTTTGGGCAACTTAACCACACTAGAATCGTTGGACCTATCTAGTAATTGGCCATTGGGAAATATTCCTCAACAACTAGCAGAGATCTCATCCTTTGAAATCTTTAATGTCTCATAGGACTCATATCTCAAGGAAAGCAATTTGATATATTTGAAAATAGTTCATATCATGGGAATCCTGGATTGTGTGGAAAACTTTTGTCGAAAAATTGTGAAAATTCTGCGCTCTAAAAGAAAGAAGATGAAGACTCAGAATCTCCATTAGTGATGCGGCAGCAGTGGAACAACTGGCATTAGATTATTTGGAGGGGTGGGATTTGAAACAAGCCAAGTAAGACCAAACTCGGGCGACGGAATCAGATTGATTTGAAATTTTGACAGCTGATGCGTTTCGGCATTTCCGGAACTACTACATAGCTTTGCTATGTAAGCACGTCACTTTTTAGGCAAATTCTGTCGTTTAGGCCTTGAAATTAGTGTTTTTGCTATTTTAGGAAAGTTTTGTTTTTGCTTTAATTTGAGTTTCCCAATTCCGAATCGACTTCCGTCAATTCTGGAGTGTTTAGGATTCTCAGTAGAATCAGTTTTTGCTTTAATCTCGTTTTTGCCTTTTTTGGTAATTTTCCGTTTTTAATTCGTTTTTCTTGCTTTCCAAGGAATTCGATTAGGTTTAGGTTTTGCTTGCTTTAAATAAAGATGTAGGCCGAATTGGCCATTCAGTTTTTGATTAATAAAATTGAGAGTTTTCTCTAATTATTCCAATTTCGGTATTCTTCGTGAATCAACGAATTGAAGCCTAATTGTCCGGTATTTGTGCGCAAATCAACAGATCGTTAGTAGGTTGTTTCTAATCGTTTTACGTAGGTTTTTCTCAAAAGAGCTTCCACTACATCAATTAGCCTTCGATTGGAAATATGAATTTTTTTGCCAACTTTTTTTACAAGGTTTCTTCTTGTAATTAATCTTGCAAATTGCAATTATATATAAAATAGTGGCCTCTCAGCATTTACAGAGAAAAAAGTTGTAATTCTGTTGTGAGAGATAATAACAATTTGCTGTTTCTCTCTATCACTCCATGCAGAGTCGCAGACTGTTTGGGTTGCAAGATCTGAATTATTATTCTGAACCTGTAACGTTGTAAGAGTTTCCAACCAAGAGTAAATGATTTTGGAAATTAATTAAAAGTATATCTATGGCCTTATTAGCAAGTCTTTTAGGAATGGAAAGACGGAGGAGAACTTCCAAAATGTTGAGATCATATCCGAGACATGTATCTTATAATAATTATATATTCAATACATTTGATTATATATAGTTAATATGAAATAACCCAGGTTAGTATGGGAAATTCTTCAATTGGGCGCATAAACCACGTCATTACAATTCAATATTTCATTAATCTTGTAAATAAATAAAAAATAACTTTTCTATTACAAAAACTCTTGCTAGACCTTTTGTTCTAATGTTCCACAAGTAACGTAACAGCTGATCACTTTTTTTTTTTTTTTTTTTTTTTGAACAAAAGAACGAAGGCAAGAGCCCTACAAAGAAAGTCAAAGCACAAGCAAGCAAAACAACAAACACCCACACCTGGGCAGACTAACAAAAGCAAACCAAAAAAACAGAGCAACAGCACAAGACAAAGCAGCACCGTAGCAACAGAGAAACACCCACGACCAAACAAAAACTCAAGTTATTTCCCACATCAGATTGTCATCGCCCAAGCTGGAACCCAACTCAATCAATTCATGTTGGCATTATTTATCTCCAAAATGATGTTTTCTACACGCAACGGGATTCTTTTTCTTTCTTAGAAATCTACAAGTTAATTTCCCACTTAATTCATTAAATAGCCCTCCGTTTCCTAGACTGAAATGATTATCATGAAAATTAACAATGTAGTAAAAGTCGGTCAATAAAGTTATTATGAAAGACAGAGACTAAAACATGATTTAGAAATCAGAATTGATATGAAACGGAAGAAATGTGTGGTACGTCTCAAGGGCTGCAACTTCTAAGGCTAAATTCCTTCTTCATTGGGTAATCTCACACAACTTACTTTTTTGGACCTCGTAACAAATTATCATGCCAAAATTCTTCATTACTGTCTTTTTTTTTTTTTGAAAAGCAAACTTTATTCACAGGCTAAACAGCCAAGCTCAAACACCCAAAACCAAACAAAGGAACAAAACAAGCCCAAAGCCAGCAACCTCAAACTCCTGCTACAGAGGCTACACACTGAAATTTGAAACACAGCAGCAGAAAAAAGAAAACCAAAACAGCAGCACCCACACCGAAAACCCCACAAAACAAGAAAACCCAACCCCAAAGCAACAGCAAAAAGAACAACAACAGGATTCGAAACAAAAGAAAAGGGGACATTACTAAAGATCTGCCATGTTGGCTATGTCCTCTGCTTCCCTACTTGCAATCACTTCAGCCATCTCCTGCTCATTACCAGAAAAATTGAGGCCTAATAAATTACCAACTTCCATTACTTTCGACACTTCTTCCTCAATGATCCTAGAGTATCTTGTCTTCATATTGTGTTTGATAATGGGTCCTTTGCTGTATTTCCCTTTCTTAAAACCTGCCGGATTATGAATTCGAGATCCAGAATCCGCAACAACCGCCTCCTCTTCGGCCGCCTCTGAGTTTTGATCCAAACTTTCCTCTCTAGCTCTCTCTTCCTCAATCGCAACTGTCGATTCCACCATAGCCTCTTTCAAAGAGCTGTTGTCTGTCGAATTCCCATTTTCAGAGGAAACACTAGGCTCTTCAACCACCTCAATACCTTTAGAAGGTCTCACTTCCACCAAGCCCAAATCCACACATAACTCAAGTCTATTGTCACTGATCTGAGAAACATTTGGGATGATTGGAAGATTACAAAAAGAGACTTTCTTGGCCTTAGAAGGCCCACCAGACAAAGAGCCACTCTCATTCAGAATTCGGTTGTCCTGTCTGCTAGAACTCTCCCCTCTAGTCTTCAAAGAGTCCTTAAAAAATCTGATTCCCAAGCTTAATTCAGACGATGAAGAGCTTTCCTCACAGCTAATGACAAGATTATGACCCTTGTCTAAATTCAATTTTCCATTAAGAATTGATCCAACCGAAGACTTTTTCAATGCTTTACCCACCCACTTCATCTTACCTTTTGCTGACACACCTTTCGGTCTATACACATTACCAACCCCACGTTTACTTTGAATTTGTAGACCATACTTTGCTTTTGAGACTGGTTTTCCAGTCTGACAAATCTGACTTGGAAAGACCTTCCCCAAGCCAGCTTGTTGCTTTCTTGGACTAGCCAACTCTTCTACTGCCTTAGTTTGAATATTTTGAAAACTTTCCACAGCTGGAGACATCTCCACCCCTACCGAATATTGAAACTTAGACAACCCCAAAAAACGTTCCATCCACCGAATATCAACTGGGACACAGTCCTCCTCAAGTTTCACCACATACGATTTCTGACCAACCTCAACCTTGACATTTGTAGAACACAACTTAGATTGAGATACCAGCACTAACAGCCTACCCCTATCTAGACGATTACGATTCTCCACCTCCTCTTCTACCAACAGAGGTTCTCCTACCATCCAGCCTAAATTTTTGAAGAAATCTGATGACCAGCACGATAAGGGAGCTCCCCAGCAGTTAATCCAGACCAATCTAGACTGAGGGATCACCAACTCTGACCACCTAACCATTGCTGAAAAGGTATCTTCCCACATAAATCTGTTATAAATGAAAGCCTCCTTATGGGAAACGGAATCTAAACACCATAGGATACTCTTATCTCCCATATACGATGACGAAAAAGCAAATCCAGCATCCCGAAGACGTTGATTTACCCTGGAAACCTCCGCAAAATTCTTCAAAACCCCCACTGCACACCTGCTTAACCACTCTTGCTCTCCCTGTCGAAAATCCCAAGACAACTTTAGCATTCTCTCCTCCTCCTTCACCTTGACCTTTGATATGAATCTCTTGTCCTGAAGCCCTCTCACTACATCCACAAAGGACCGATCCTTTTCATTAGCTATCTGACCGTAATCACCCCCTCCTCTACTAGACTGATTCTTCTCCTCATAAAAAGAAGTCCTCTGATTCACCGGAAAGACTCTCCTGTTAGACCACCCATAATTCGCCACTTTAGACACAATAGGCCAACCATACACTAACATTCCATCAGTACTGTCTTGGATTGCTAAGCATCCTAAACTAAGTTTTTTAGATCTTAGCGATCTCAACTTAGTTGGTGAGATTTCTTTATAGCTTATGAACCTAACACATCTTACTTATCGGACATGAGTAAAAAAAAAGAGTTTTTTTTTTTTTTTTTTTTTTTTTAAGAAAATTAATTTTAAAAAATAAAAATAAATAGAAAAGGCAGAGTTAAATTTGTCTCTTCAATGGATTGTTCGGTAAGAACACTAATTCTGAAATAGAAACCCCCTTAATTATTTAGTTAGAAAGTGCTATTTCTTCCGTCAAAAAAGTCACTATTATTTCATATTACATTATAGAGAGGCTGCTAACTAATATCATCATTGTGAGTCTGTGACGAATTCCTTAACGATCTATTTTTAACAAATCATTTAGCTATTAAAACAACATCTCCCTTTAAATCTCATGACAATAATATATATATATATATATATATAAAGTATCAACTTATTTATCAGACTTACCGATTTATGCATAATTGAGCAAGTACATTCTAAAATCTGTGGTCCTTTATATTTTCTTCTCTTCTCTTGAATCTTGATGAGGCTGTTTTCTTCTGATTAGTAATTACAATATTGAAGACAATATCAGATTGGTATAATGGTAATCGGTAAATCCCTCACATTTACACTATGAGATTATAGGTTCGAGTCGTATGATCACAGTCTTCAAACACTATGTTATTGTATGAGATAATCAATCAAATGAGTTTTTTTATATCATGTGGTACGATATTCGTCTTGAATTAGTTTTGTAATCCTTTGTTTTGAATGAATATTTCCCCTTTAAAAAAAAAAAAAAAAGTTAAGAAAAGATTTTGGAGGATATAAATTCAAGATACAGACATCAAGAACAAGTTAAAGTCTAAATAAATGTATCAATAGTATGAAAAATCCGTCTGTATTAAAATTCTCTGGAAGAAAGATTAAAGTCTTTTAAAACAATTAAAGAAAGATCTAACAAATCATTCACAAATCTTTGGCTGTGTTGGTGGAAGTCTTGGAAACAGATCCAAGTAGTATCTAACCAATCTTTGGCTGTGTTGGTGGACGACCACAGAACATAATGACTTAGACTTAAAATTGATTAGCAATATTAGCATGAATTCGTCTGGTCCAATAATATTGTTCTTTCATGGCTACGTGTATATCCAGTCCGGGACCCTGCACGCACTTAATAATAACTTTATACCCCTGACCTTCGGTGTGGAAGGAAGGTGCCCATCTCTGTTAAGAGGTTATATATATTAAATAATACATATTAAGCTTCTAAATCTTTAATTACCATTTAAAACTCTTTCTACTCCGATACATATATCTAATTCTCTGTATCCATTTTTTCTCAAGCAATCAACAATTAAGAAAAAAAAAAACTTAAGAATAAACTTGATTAATTCAAAATAAATAAATTATATATGTATATATACAGAGAGATTATAAAATTGAAACATCTAAAACGCTACGGTGTAGCGATCAAGTTCTATCATCCATGGACAATCACTGACCTAACAAAAATCCAAGAAATGAGAACAAGTTAAAGTCTAAATAAATGTATCAATAGTCTGAAAAATCCGTCTGTATTAAAAGTATCTGGAAGAAAGATTAAAGTCTTTTAAAACAATTAAAGAAAGATCTAACAAATCATTCACAAGTCTTGGTAAAAGATCTAACAAATCTTTGGCTGTGTTGGTGGAAGTCTTGGTAACAGATCTAACCAATCTTTGGCTGTGTTGGTGGACGACCACAGAACATAATGACTTAGACTTAAAATTGATTAGCAATATTAGCATGAATTCGTCTGGTCCAATAATATTGTTCTTTCATGGCTACGTGTATATCCATTCCGGGACCCTGCACGCACTTAATAATAATTTTATACCCCTAACCTTTGGTGTGGAAGGAAGGTGCCCATCTCTGTTAAGAGGTTATATTAAACTCCTAAATCTTTAATTACCATTTAAAACTCTTTCTGTTCTGATACATATCTATAATTCTCTGTATCCATTTTTTTCTCAAGCAATCAACAATTAAGAAAAGTCTTATAATTTTTGTGTTTAATCTAATTTAATATATTAAAACTTGTTTTTTATTGCTAACTACAACTTTAATTAATGGATCATTAGTTCTATACAGGTCAGTCAATTGCTCTTGTTCTCATTTCCTGGATTTTTGTTAGGTTAGAGATTGGCCATGGATGATAGAACTTGATCGCTACATGTATAGTTTTATAAGTGTCAATTTCATAATTTCTCACATATATATATATATATAAATTTAATTAATCAAGTTTATTCCTAAGTTTTTTTTTTTTTTCTTTACTAGTTGATTGCTTAAGAAAGAATTAGAGATATGTATAGGAGGATAAAGAGTTTAAAACGGTAGTTAAAAATTTAGGAGTTTAATGCATATTATTTAATGATTTAAGAGAGAGAGATAATTTTTTTTTTTTTTATAATTTAATTCAAAAAGATTTAATCTCTTGGATTAATCGAAAGGTTGGGATAGTTCTCTAACTTTTATTATTGTTATGTCAATGGCACCACCCCTTGGGGTTTGTACCATACATTTTTTTTTTTTTTGTATGAAGAATCCTGGACTTCGTCTAGCCACCCGTCCACTTGTCCTCCTCACAAAGATGTTTGGATGTTATGGAGTAGGACAGATAGGAAACCTTGGTCCACACCCCCGACCACACAAAGATGCAAGCGGGTAAATCAGAACTCGCCTTCATCTGGATAGGATTTGAACTGCTGACCTGGGAGTTATCCGTGCCCCAAGCCTGTCCTTTCACCAGCTGAGCTAGCGCTTTGATGGCTAGCCACAATGTAATTGTCAAGAGTAGAATCAAGGACTTGAGATTTTCATCCCAAGCCTTGGACCACCAAGGTTTGTATCATAAGTTATTATCAATTACTTTGGCAAGTGCTTGACTTGACTCACACAACTTGGACGATATGACAGTAACCTATAATTACTTTGACAAATGTTTGACTTGACTCACACACACATAATATATAGAAGACCATAACGACTTGGTTGCAAGTTGTGTGCCTATAAATTAAAGCATCTCCATTCTACTGGCTAGTAAAACAAAACCCTTTTGTGTCTTGCTTGTCTAAGAGAGAGTTATAAAGAGATTTGTTTTGTTTAATCAATTAAGACAATCAATCATGGGGCTTTCTGTTCCATGTTTTTTCTCTTTTGTGCGCTTTCTCTTCTGCCTTTGTTTTCTTCATCATCTTGCAGTTTCTCTTCATTTTGCTTCTTCAATGATGCAGCCACTTTGTCATGACAATGAGCGTTCTGCCTTGTTGCAATTCAAACAAAGCTTTTCCTTTGGTAAGGATGATTGTTGGGATCCTATTTCAGATTATCCTAAAGTTGAATCATGGAAGCTGGAAGGAGGAAATAGTAGCAGTTCTGACTGTTGCTCATGGGATGGCGTCAAGTGCGATGAAGAAACCGGTCATGTCATCAGCCTTGACCTCTCTAGTAGCTGTCTCTCTGGTTTTATCAACTCTACCAGCACCCTTTTCCACCTTGTCCATCTTCAATGGCTTAGCCTTGCTTATAATTACTTCAATCTCTCTGAAATTCCAGCTACAATAAACAACCTTTCAAGGCTATCACATCTAAACCTCTCTTTTTGTGCCATTTCTGGTCAAATACCACCACAATTGCTAGACCTCCGCAACTTGGTGTCTCTTGATTTATCACATAATTATGTTATTGAGGTTCATGGAAATGAAACAAATTACTTAGAGCTTGGGGAGCCAAGTCTTCAAAATCTAGTTGAGAAGTTAACCAACCTCCAAGTACTTAATCTTGATAGAGTCCATATCTCCTCTCCCATACCTCATATGTTGGCAAATCTATCTTCTTTGACTTATTTATCTTTACAATATTGTGAATTACAAGGTGAATTTCCTACCAAAATCTTCCGGTTACCCAACCTTTCCATTCTCCAACTGAACCACAACAGTAATCTCACTGGATATCTACCACAATTTGAAAGGTGTAGTCCGCTTACTGTCTTGGCTATTGGAGATTGCGGTTTTTATGGAACAGTTCCATCTTCATTGGGTAACCTCACCAAGCTTGTTTCCCTCGATGTCTCTTTTACCAGTTTTTTGGGTGAGTTGCCTATTTCAATTGGAAATCTTGCTTCTTTGAAAGAACTAAGTCTCGAGGCCTACAATTTCTCAGGCCAAATTTCGTCTTCATTGGGTAATCTCACTCAACTTAATTATTTAGACATTTCTAATAGCCATAACAATTTTTCAGGCCAAAATTCTTCATCACTGTCTTGGATTGCTAAGAATACTAAACTCAAGTTTTTAGACCTTAGCGATCTCAACTTAGTTGGTGAGATTCCCTTATGGCTCATGAACTTAACACAACTCTCTGATCTAGACATAAGTCATAACCAATTAACCGGTCCAATTCCTTCTTGTTTAATGAACATCAACCAGCTATCATCTCTATATCTGCAGTCGAACCAATTAACCAGAAATATCCCACCCGAAATTAGCAACCTAACCCGATTGGTTGACTTGGATCTTTCATCAAATTCATTGCAGGGCCCGATTCCTATTAACATCTTTCAACTCAAGAATCTTCAAAATCTTAGGCTTCAGTCCAATAACTTGAGTGGCACAGTGGAGTTTGACATGTTTCTTTCTCAACTTGAAAGATTAGAAATTCTAATCCTCTCATCAAACAATCTTTCAGTTCTCATGAACAATACCGTTGCTAATACCAATCCTCATAAATTCTTCAACATAGGATTGCGTTCATGCAACCTTTCAAACATCCCAAATTTCCTCCACAACCAAGATTCGTTACAAGTGCTAGACCTTTCCTCCAACAGTATAACTGGCAAAATTCCTGGGTGGTTACTAAATGATTCAGGGCCTAGATCCTTGGGATACTTAAACCTTTCTCACAACCTTTTCACAGGGTTTGATAGACAACCCATCGTTCTTCCCCAATATTTACGTACTTTAGATCTTAGGTACAATAAACTAGAAGGACCACTCCCAGTTATTCCATTGATGGAAATGTCCGAGTATCTTGTTTCAAACAACAAGTTGACAGGGGAAATTTCGCCATTGATATGCAAGTCGACGCATCTTTATGCTCTTGACCTGTCAAACAATAACTTAAGTGGTGTGCTTCCACAATGTTTGGCCAATTTCAATGATGCCTTATCAATATTAGCATTGCAAAGTAATAAATTTCATGGAAGTATTCCTCAAACCTTCATTATTGGAACCAATTTGAAGATGATTGATCTAAGCAACAACCAGTTGCAAGGGAAGATTCCAAGATCATTGGTAAATTGTACCAAGCTCGAATATCTTCATCTTGGAAATAATCAAATCGATGATATTTTCCCCTCTTGGTTAGGAACTCTTCCAGAATTAAAGGTTCTTATCTTGAAATCTAATAGACTTCATGGTGAAATAAAAGAACCTGAGGAGAATTTTGAGTTTCTCAAACTTCAAGTCATCGACCTATCTCACAATATGTTTAGAGGAGAGCTTCCAACAAAACACTTCCAATCTTGGAATGCAATGAAAATTGTCAATGGGAGCCACCTTTCATACATGCATGATGAGATACAACCAACTAGGTATTATATCCAGCTTGCCTCCTTTGACATTTCTGACTATGCATACTCGATGACAATTAGCAACAAAGGTATAGAGCTAAATTATGGAAAGATCTCAAATATGCTCAACATCATCATTCTTTCAGGAAATAAATTTGTTGGAGAGATTCCAAAATCTATTGCAAATTTGAGAGTTCTTAATAATCTCAATCTTTCTCACAATAATCTTGAAGGCCACCTCCCATCATGTTTGGGCAACTTAACAACACTAGAATCATTAGACCTCTCAAGTAATAGGCTGTCAGGATATATTCCCCAACAACTAGCAGAGATCACTTACCTTGAAGTCTTTAATGTCTCATATAATCATCTCACGGGACTCATACCACAAGGAAAGCAATTTGATACATTCGATAATGGTTCATATGATGGGAATCCTAGATTATGTGGAAAACCTTTGTCGAAGAATTGTGAAACCTCTAAGCCCTCGAAGAAAGAAAACGAAGACTCGGAATCTCCATTTGTCTTTGGTTGGAAAATAGTTTTGATAGGGTTTGCTAGTGGACTGATAGTTGGAGTGGTTCTTGGCCAGGAATTCTACACAAGAAAACATGAATGGCTTGTGAAGATTTTTGGGATGCAAAGCTTGAAGAGAAGGAGAGGACGCAAAAATTGAATGTAATCAGCTCTACTTTTTATTTTTATATCTGTATTGTTTTTTTCTTTTTCCATTGTTGCATTGCATGCACGTGTTTCTTACTTTCTGGAATGTAATAGATTTTTGAAGGGTAAGGCTCATTACGTCCCCCCTTAACTAGGTGTATCTATCTTTTCGTTTTTAATAAAGTTTCCCTCGTACCGTCGAGGTTACACCCAAACAAAAATTATAATGAGTTCGATAAATGCAACAGAAATTTACGAAATACGTATTTCATTATAGAGAGGCTGCTAACTAATATCATCATTGTGTGACGAATTTCTGGACGATCTGTTTCTAACAAATCATTTAGCTAGTAAAACAACATCACTCTTTAAATCTCATGAAAATAATAATTTTGTATATAGAGAACGTATCAACTTAATTGTTAGCCTTACCGATTTATAGATGTGGATTTACAAAAATATCAAGTGTTTGATGAGGAGCTGAAAGAGAAAATAAAATGGGCATTGAAGGCAGAGTAGAGCTTTCTGGATACTAATTCTATATCAACTTCACTGATTTAAATTAAATACAAGAGATCCTTTTTATACTAATTCTCCTGAATTTATAATCTTTATACTCTCAAGCTCTGATTCCAGCTCACCATCACTCTTAACTAATTCTCATCATTGAATGGCACGGTCCAATAATAATATTTCAGGGCCTTCGATTCATTGCTGAAACTAGAGGTGACCACGGTTCGGTTAAACCGTCGGTTTTGTCCGCGGTTTAACCGGAACCGGAATGGCCAAACCGGAACCGCAAACCGGAACCGAAACCGCCGGTTTGGAAACCGGTCCGAAACCGCCGGTTCCGGTTCCGGTTTCGGTTTCGGTTTCGGTTTGGGATTCCTCCAAACCGTCCGAAACCGGCGGTTTAACCGCCGGTTTATAAAAAAAAATAAAAATTCAACCAATCAAAAGTTGCCACGTGGCACTTTTTCTTTGTTTTGAAAAACCGCCCAAAAACCGTCCCAAACCGCCGGTTTTGAAACCGAAACCGAAACCGGAACCGCCAAACCGGCGGTTCCAAACCGGTTACAAACCGGTTTTTCCAGTTTCGGTTTCGGTTTCGGTTTTGGGTCCCTCCCAAACCGGGACCCAAAAACCGAAACCGGCGGTTCGGAACCGAAACCGGAACCGAACCGGACCGGTGCCACCTCTAGCTGAAACTAATGAGTCAGGAGTGATTGAAAAATCTTTGATAAGCACAAAGAAAAGTGATCTTTCCGACCACCTTATCGGAAAAGTCCCTACCAAGAAGACAAAGATACACAGGTCATATCCGGTTAAACTTTCTTTATCTCGAGATATTATATGGGGTCAGACTCATGATTTTTTGGTTCCTTATTTCCATGTCTGATTTTTTTTTTTCCTTTTTCTTGCTGAAAAAGTATTGATTTGATTTTTATTGTGCCCACGTTTTTGAATATTGTACAAAAAATTAAATAATGTACAATCTTCTCAGGGTGTCTACAACATTTGTAAAGTAATAAAAAGGTATTTTGAAATTGCTTTTGTTGGTTATTTGTCATTGTAAACTTGAAGCTCTGTTAATCTCTTCCATCTTCTTGTGATTGTAATGTGTTCTGCTGTACAGTGGCATGGACAGCTGAACACATTACAAACACGATTAGATGGAAGAGCCGGACGGACCATTGCGTCCGGCCATGGCTGATGGGTAGTTTAACTTCTTACTACAGAGTGAAGGGTAGTCTATTTGTTGGATAATGGTCTTTGTTATTTATCTTCATGAATGGAAGTGTTTACGTATGTCAATTTTTCTTCATTTATCTTCAGATTCGACAATTATCGCAAGAGATCAAAGAGTTAACCTTATCCCGTTCAGTAACCATCTACAATGGGGGTTCTTCTAGTGGTATGTACATCAAATCTGTTTAACTATTATCACAAAAGTAAATTTTTGGATGAAAATATTTGATATTTGAGGTGTTTAAAAACGGGGTTATGATACATGCACTGTCCCCACACATTTTTCATCTTACTTAAAGACAGCTTCGTCCAGCGAAATTCCAAGCATTTTAGATTGCAAATTATTGAGGTGGTAAGGGAATAGAAAATTTTCCCTTGCTGTAAATAACCCATTGATGTCAAACCCAATAGAAGAATTACACAATACAGGGTTGTCCACAAAAGTTACATTCAGAGAAGCGTGGCCATCCACTGGAACTTCTTTTGGAAGAGCTTGCAGATATGAATCCAGCTTTAAAATCCCTTCTTTAAGTTTCTTGGTGATAGCATTTTCAACTGCAGACCCAATTTTCTCGTCAAATGCATCAACCATCCTGAAAAGAGATCAATTTCAGACAGTCAAACATTGACCCCATCATTCAATTGAAATATGGCCTGCTGCACATAGGGATATCAGAGGACTATAAATGATGAACAAAATTTGCTGGGGAAATGGAAACCTGCTATTTTGAAGAAAGAGATAGCAGAGTAATTATGAAAAACGAGTACTTATATCCTCTCCGCATCCAAAACAGTGAATCCATAAACCAGAGAGTCACACAGAAGAAAACAGTTACCAGTGATAAGAAGAAAAAATGCCAGAATCATTAAACGCAAAAGTGGTAAAATGCAATCGTTGAACATATATGATATCTCTGACTTAACATATATAAGGCATTGGTTTGTTCAAAATCTTTCTTCTATATGTTAATTAGTAAAATTGGTTTTAAAAGCGAATGCTCATTATGCTCAAAGAGATACATAATAATTTATTAACAAAAAGCAACCGCAGACTCGCAGAGTTCATAAAGCCATCTAATAATGGAGAGGGAGAAATAGGTTCCCTCTACCTCATACCATCATTATAAATAGCCGACTGCTTGAAATACTGAAAACAATTAAAAACAAACAAGATAATAATAGTTATGAACATTGCATACCCTTGATAGAGCCAGGAAGCTCCTCCATTCAATTTTATAGAGATATCTTTGACGTAACAACCGCAATTCTCAAGGGATAGTTTCAGAGTTCCCTTCCGGTTCTCCAAGCCTAAAGTAAGCCCCACTTCCATGCCTTCAACCTTACCAAGAAGCAGCACTCATCAAATTCCCTTTTTTGAAGGTCAAATACAATAAGCGGATACATTATTCAACATCATCCGTCTCTAATACTACGTCGTATGAAAGTTAAAACACCACAAAAGCAAGTAGTGTAGTAACAATAGCAATTCATTCTGAATCTTATATTCACCAAACCATACCAACAGCATACAAAACACGAAAAATGTCTTAAACACATGTACTGATTGAATACTGCATACTACACTAATATTCACATATATTACACCCATTATCTATGCAATCTCCTAACTAAATTCAACAATACAAAGATAACAGTTTATACGAATTTCGCCAACTACTCTAACTATCAACACATACTTGAGAAGCTAGAGCAACTCTATTCCATTCTATACAACCTTTGACCAACTTGATTTTCAATTAACAAAAAACTTTTTTTTTTTCCGCAGCGCCGATTACATATAAAACAGACAAGCGACTTTATTTTCACACCATAAAAAAAAAATAAAAAAAAAATAAAAAAAAAATAATCCCAATTGCACATGAATCCAACTTGTACAAAAACGGCAACAAGAAACAATCTTTCATTTTTCTATAGCTAAATACCTGAACAGAAGCACTTCCTTTATCAGAAATCTGAATTGGAATCAACACCCAAGTACTGTACTTATAAGACCAATTCATGCTCAGATTACAAGTAGCCCCAGACGCGACAATCACGACACTGGACTCTCCAGGCTTGACATAAGACGACAAAACGTTTATGTTATAAATCGTGATGTTCGACGCAAACATGTGAACATTTCCGATGACTGGGATTTTGACTGTTTTTTCAATCTTGGGTAACCGGAGTGGGATCATCAAAGATATAGCTTGGGTTATGAGGAGGTCTTTGACGAAATCGAGACCCTTTTGAGATATAACAATGGACGTGAACGATTCCTGGTCTGTTGATCCAAAACGGGCCTGTGAATATGAAGTAGACATGCATAGCGAAGAAGAAACTATTAAAAGAAGTAGAAGAGGAAAAGCTGATGACTTTTTGAGAATTTTCATTTTTAATTTTTCTGGAGTTTTATTGAATTTTTTATTGTCTGAGAATTTTGATTCGTTTTATTGGGATTGTTTTTTGAAGAGGAGGTAGAGGCGTGGAGTGGAAGTTGACAGCTTTGATAGGTGACTCATGGAGGGAGAAAAAGTTAGATGTCAACTGGTAACGGCGTCGTTTTGACTCTTTTTCTTTCTTTTTATGAAATGCCCAAACTGACCATAATTTATTTTTTATTTTTTTCTTTTATAAAATCTTCTAATTACAAACCCTGTTTTTTAATCTTTTTACAATATTTTTATAATACATTCCAAATTAAAAAAAAAAAATTATATTCATAAAATATCTTAAAAAAAGTGCTGTCATTTCAAAATTATTTTTTATTTGAAAACTATATGATTTAATTTTAGACATCAATACATTTCAATATAATTGCAAATTAATTAAAAAATATATTATTAACATGTTAATGTTTTATATTCGATATTTACTTGCACATTAAAAATTGCGAGGGTATTAGCGACATTTCGTACATACTTTTGATTCGATTTGATTCGTTTTGTTTTTGTGAGTCAAATATTTATTTTTTCTGGTTCTGGTGCCGAAAGGGAACAAGACGACGACAACGATTTCATCCTCCGCCGCAAAACGATGGCGTTGCAGGCCGGTGTTTCGACCTCCGAAGTTCTCATCCTTCTCGGTGCAGGTCTCTCTCTCTCTCTCTGATCTGTAAATTGAATTATACTAAAAACTCTGTCGTTTTAATTGCTTCATTTTCTCTTTTCAATCTCTTTGATTTCTCACTATCTGGTTGTATTCTCGAAGGAAATTATTGAATTTTCCATTATTTTTACAATCTTATTTAAGCTGCTAGTTTTGTTTTTCTTTTTCTGCGGCTGTATAGGATTCATGCTAATTGTTTCTCATATGTGTAGTTTTATTTATATATATTTGTTTGTTATTTGTTATGCTGTTTAGCTGTAAAAAAAATTTGGTACAATGATTTAGGTTTGACTAGCTTGATTGTTTTGAGGAGTGGAAGATTGTCTGAGATCATATCACAGCTTCAGGAACTGCTTAAAGGGGTTGAAGAAGTCAAAATCTCACCGTTTAAGAACGATAGTTCAATTCTTGCTGCTCAGGTATATTGAATTCTTCGTTTATGCCCTGCCATCAACAAAAACATGATTTTGATAGAAAAGGAGCAATTTTTCACTTAAGTTAGAAGAAGTTGGATTTTGTGCTTAGGTTTTGGAGTGTTGTGTATTTAAATTCCATAATTGGTCAGTTAATGGGGTAATCAGTAGCATTATCATTGAGTAGTGAAAAGACTTTAATCTTAAATGAAAAGGATTGGTATGCTAAAACTGTAGACTAAGACAAGCTTGAATGTTTTCGTTTTAACTTCTTAGAGTGAAGGGTAGTCTATTTGTTGGAAAATTATCTTTGTTATTTATCTTCATGAGTGGATGTGTAATGTGTTTATGTATGTCAATTTTTCTGCATTTATCTTCAGATTCGACAATTGTCGCAAGAGATCAAAGAGTTAACCTTATCCCGTCCAGTAACCATCTACAACGGGGGTTCTTCTAGTGGTATGTAAATTAAATATGTTTAATTTTGATAAATTTTTGGATGAAAATATTTGATATTTGAGGTGAGGTGTTTAAAAAAAGGGATTACTATACATGTACTGTCCTCACCCCTCACACATTTTCTTGCACACAGGGGGTTATGCATCGTATTTAATGCCAGCTGCAGCCCTTGGAGCAATGGGCAATTGTTACATGTGGTGGAAGGTTAGCTCTTTTACTTGTGACATAGGCCGAAAAAACGCCTGTCCATGATGCAATAGTAAGCTTGTGGTTTTACTGATTCACCGGTATATTTGCATTACTTACATATTTCCTTGCAGGGATTGTCATTTTCAGATGTAATGTTCGTAACAAAGAATAACATGGCGAATGCTGTTGCAACTGTGTCGAAGCAGTTAGAGAATGTATCTGAAGCTTTGGCTGTAAGTCGAAATAGTTCGCTTGTTATGTCATTATATTTTTTTTCTGCTTCTATCTCCTTTTACTCACACAGTCTATTCCTCTATTTGTGCAGTCAAGAAGAGACATCTGTCAAAGAGACTAGAAAATTTGGACTGGAAGGTGGGGGAGCAGATGGAAACATCTAAGCTCATTGCGAATGATGTACGTAATCTTATTCTCCTTTTGAGCTATATAAGACAGTAGATGTTGTCCATTTAAGACAGAAGATCTTGTAACCAAATTATGGTATACTCGTATATGGTATAGCCATTGTAATTAAACTTTGTATTAATATTATTAAAACAATACCAATCCCCCATCCATACAACACACACCAGAAATGATGGTAAGCTGAAGAAATGTGATAAGATACAATAGGTGAAATGACACATAATCTTATCACTTTCTTTGTGAGACCCATTCTCTATATTATATGAAAGCTCGGGCATTTTCTCCCCCTCAGTCTTTTTCCACACAAATTAATTCTCCTCTCTTCTAATTAAACCTTTATCTTATCAACTCTATAACTCTATACTTTGCTTGTGGTCAATATATGACTTTTTCATACTTTTTATCATAAAACGGTGGTTAATATTGTTTAGATGGGGGAAATATTGATGCTTAACTAGATTATACCACACATAACATTGGCTACTTATTATATGAAATGTGGTGCCCTGTGTTAGTCTGTACTATTTATGGACTGCAATCAATTAAAACAAGAGAGATTAATATTTGCTTGCTATGTTTACTGCTTGCAGGTAAGTGAGATGAAGTCCAACATTTCTGAAATCAGGTTATGCTTTGTATTATAGCTTTCAAATGGTATCTGGGATGGTGAGTTGTATGCTTTGTATTATACCTTTCATTTACTTCTGTTTTACAAAGTTTGTATATGCTCTCAAAATTACCCTGTTGATAATTTGTCTGTCAATTATTTAAACAGGAAGACAAACTCTAGTTTCTCGAGGGTAAACAGGTTAAATGCTCAATACTTTAAGGAGATGAGTGCCTACTGCACTAAGTGTGCAATCACTTAACAGTTTTTGAAGTGTTGATGTTTTTCTCTTTCTTTGAACATCATACAGGATGTGACTAACACAGGTCTCTTGTATATGTGCCAAGTTGCCGGAGGCTTTAAAGATGCTCAAAATATAAAACCATTTCAGGTTATTCGATTTATATATCCAGGCCTTGTTTTTAAATTGGGTAATGATTGAACTGAGGAGGTTTCTGGTTTCTTCTTTTTCTATGTCGAGTTACTAATTAAATTACAACTTTTTTGCACTTTGGCAGGAAGTCTGTGCTAAGCTATCAGACCATTCATCATTGACATACGAGGATAAATCATTAAAGGTACGCCGATTTTTCATATTCTTCACTGTATTCTTGATTTTTTTTCCCTCAAATGACACGATCCAATAAATATTTCAGGGTCTTCAATTCTTGGCCGAAACTAATGAGTCAAAAGTGATTGATAAATCATTGATAAGCACAACGAAAAGTGATCTTGCTGACCACCTTATCGGAAAAGTCCCTACCATGAAGACAAAGATACACAAGTTATATCCAGTTGGACTTTCTTTAGCTCGAGATCTCATATGAGGTCGGACTCATTATTTTTTGGTTCCTTATTTCCATATCTGATTTTTTTTTTTACTTTTTCTTGTTGAAAAAGTATCGATCTGATTTTTATTGTGACCACATTTTTGAATATTGTACAAAAATTAAATAATGTATAATCATCTCAGGGTATCTACAACATTTGTAATGTAATAAAAATATTTTGAAATTGTATTTTGTTGGTTATTTGTCATTGAAAACTCGAAGTCTGTCAATCTCTTGTTCATTTACCTAGTAGTATCAAGTACTTCTGCAGAAGGGACAGCAGAACAGACAGACTGTCGCGTCCGGCCATGGCTGATGGCAGCATGGACGACCCAAACATTGTCATAAGACTCATCACACACACAACCCTCACATGATTCAAACTCATCATATGCACTGGTTTGCCCATTCTTGATTATTTCAACTGTGAAACTAAAATGAGTGAAGAAGAATACTGCATACTTATCTTGGATCAGGATCCTCTTCTTGGTCTCTGTTTTTCTTTGACATTTTTCAAGTGTAATTAAAACACCAAGTTGCATGAGAGAGAAAAAAGTGATCAAATCTTGACTATGTATTTTTTATTTTGCTTAGGTGTCATTAGATTATGAAAAGTAAAGGAAAAACAAGACAAGGAGAGGATTCTAATTCACTTATCTTTCTATAGTTATGGGTTGCCTTGGCCTGTTAATTTCACGGAATCTTTTACCAATTCTGTGTTTGGGAATTTTAGATTTCCTTTGGTGTAGTACATGCAGTGTATATTTCAAGAAACTAAAAGAAAGAAAGACTAATAGAGGGAAAATAAAATCAAAAGCATAGGAGCGCACATGTCTTAAAACATTAATTTAAAGAGGCACACAGGCCTCAAAGATATCAAGCAACACTATCAAAGATAATCATTAGAGAGAGTAATAATTATCAATCTGGAATTAATTCATCAATGCCTAATTGATTTGTGATTAAAATAATTATTAAAAACGGTTGGGAATGATATTAAAATCTAGAATTAAGTTTCTATCTATTCTTAACTTAAATTCACTTTCCAATTAAACTTAATTCCCCAATTAATAAACACACTCAGGTTAAACTATTTATCGTGTTTGAATCCGTAAAAATAAATAAAAGTAAATAAATTCTCATCATTTGAATTATAACCAAATTTCAAAGGTTAAATCTTTTTTTTTAAAAAAAAAAAAAAAATTGAACTCCCTTTTAAGGATTAATTATTTTATGGGAGCTAAATTATATTACAATTACTTTGACAAGTATTTGGTTTGAGTTACACAACATGTACGATGACAGTGACCAATAATTTCTAGACCAAAACGACTTGGTTCCATTCTACTAGTAAAACTATACCCCTCCTGGCTCTTTTCTTGCTTGTCTAAGAACAATTTAAAAGTATCAAAATGTACCAATTACTCTGAAAATCCAGTGTGATTGCAAAACCCAATTAAAATCTGGAAGAAAGATTAAAGTCTTCAAAACAATTAAAGAATTAAAGAAAGATGATAGAGATTAAATGGAGATCAAATAAAGAAGAAAAATTTAAAACAATTACTGTCACTCACAGTTCTTGGAAACAAATCTAACAAATCTTTGGCCATGTCTGTGGACAGTGGACGACCACAGAATATGCTTCTTCTTTTTTGTTAGATACAGACACACGTAATGACTTTACTTAAGAGTGATTGATCTGGGACCTTTAATTTTCTGGTCCATTATTGTTCTTTCATTACACACGTAATGACTTGACTTGGTTGCAAGTTGTGTACCTCCATTCTTTCATTACACACGTAATGACTTGACTTGGTTGCAAGTTCTTTCATTAAATTAAAGCACCTCCATTCTACTGGCTAGTAACAATGCATAATAAATTTGTGGGAGCCTCGAGTTTTAAGCACGTAAATGCCAACCACTAGACTACTAGAGTATTAAATTTGTGGGACACAACTTGGACGATGACAGTATATTTGGTAGAGAGGAAAAGGGAGAGTTAATAACCAATCACATATGAGGAAAATGTGAGGATGAGATGAGGTAAGAAGAGGATCATGGTCCTGATAGGACAAATTTTAAACTTTAAGATATGGGGGGTAGACTTTTCAAATTTGAAGGGAACAAATTCTACCCCATATAGCTAATCAGCTTGATCTTTAAGTTGATTGGGTTGAATATGATGCTATAAATATTATAGCAGGTGTGGTTAGTGGTGATTTTTTGTTTAGTCCTGTTGGAACAATCGTTAATGATATTAGAGCTTTGTGTAGGGTTGTGGGTGTTGTTTCATGTCAGGCTATTTCTAGATCTAGGAATGGTGTGGCACATACACTAGCTTCCTTAGCTCTGTCCTCTAATGAGGATCATGTATGGCTAGGTGAAAGGCCTTTATGTATAGCTTCTGGTTCTTTATAAAGTTCTGGTTTAACTTCAATAAACAAGTTTTTTTCTTTTTTAGCTTTTTTCCATTTTGGTGTATCATGGGTATTTCTGTCTTTTATTATCTTTTAGCGGTTAACTCTTTCACTTAACGGTCAAATCCTAATAGCATGGGAAGAGAGTGTCAATTAACAATCAAATAATTTATAGATGTAAAATGACAAACCTTAGGAAACTTTGATGCAATTTGCTATTTAATTAGATCTAAATAATTAAAGTGCAAATTACACCAACTTGCTCGGGGAGTTTGGTGCAATTAAAATGACCTTAGTTAAATCTACCTCTATCACGAGTTTGATAAAAACCTACTTTCTTACAATCTTTCAAACTCCATCGCATCCATAAAACAACATTTATAAACATCATGCATGCACAATTGGACATTAAGGTCATTTTAATTAAATATCTGTTGCAATCACCTAGAAATCTAATTAATTTATTGAAAGCTTAAAGCTCTAAATGTCAATGCATAATAAATTTGTAGGAGCCTCGAGTATTAAATAAGTAAATGCTAACCACTAGACTACTAGAGTATTAAATTTGTGGGAGCCTTGAGTCATACAACTTGGACAATAACCACTAGACTGCTAGAGTATTAAATTTGTGGGAGCCTTGAGTCATACAACTTGAGTATTAAATTTGTGGGAGCCTTGAGTCATACAACTTGGACAATAACCACTAGACTGCTAGAGTATTAAATTTGTGGGAACCTTGAGTCATACAACTTGGACAACGACAATAAGTCAATGAAATTGTTCTTTTATGGCTATATGAGCGATTAAGCAGAACCAGATGGACTTTTCTCAGCATATTTGATATTTTCATTGAAAACAAATTAACATATTTTATAATCGATATCATCAACTAAGTGCAAAACATAAATTCATCAAAAACAAATTAGCATATTTAATAATTGATATCATAACTTAAGTGCAAAACATAAGTTTTTTTTTTTTTTAAGTAACTAATAAATATTAATTCTTCTTTTAAATTGAACTGACCTGGAGGGAAAAAACATTACAAACGATCATATACTGAAAAACTCCCTAGCAGAACAATATATAAATATTGGGAAAAAAAAATAGAGGGAAAAGAAAATCGAAAGTAGAGGGATGTACATGCCCTAAAACATTAATCTAAATAGACACACATGCCTCAACCGAAGGCAAAGAAACATGAACTAAAGTAATTAATCAAGCTATCCAGACTGATACATACCAAGCAAAATTGTTAGAGATAATCATTAGAGAGAGTAATAATTATCAATCTGGAATTAATTCATCAATACCTAATTGATTTGTGATTACAATAATTATTAAAAACGGTTAGGAATCAAATTAATTATATGTGCTTCACACACAAATCTGAAATTAAGTTCCTGTCTATTTTCAACTTAAGTTCACTTTCCAATTAAAATTAATTCCCCAATTAATAAACGCACTCATGGTTAAGCTATTTAACATGCTGTAAATATATATATATATATCATCATTTTAATTAGAACCAAATTTCAAAGATTAAATCTTAAAAAAAAAAAAAATTTGAACTTCCTTTTAAGTATTAATTAATTCGTCGGAGCTAAATTACAATTACTTTGACAATTATTTGGGTTGAGTCACACAACATGGACGATAACAGTAACCAATAATTTCTATCAGGATAGGAGTTAGGACACATAGAGAAGACCAAAACGACTTGTTTCTAAGTTTTATTTCAAATTACAATACTAAAACAACATATTAATCCAACATCATGGATGTGTATTATTGTCATTAAATATCACTTGCAATGACCAAGAAATCTTAGAGTCGTCGAAGCCCAACTTATTAGGAGAAAAGTCTTCAATGCATCGTGGAGTTTGTATGCACCATATCCAGCAATATCATATCTTGAATGAATATTTCCATTTAATAAAAAATCTTGGAAATTTTTTTGGAGGATATAAATCTAAGAGACAGACATCAAGAACAAGTTAAAGTCTAAATGTAAAGCAGAAAATTTTAAAACAATTACTTTCACAGGTCTTGGAAACAAATCTAACAAATCTTTGGCTGCATTGGTGTACGACCACAAAAACTTGATTTTTATTTTATTTTATTTTATTTCATTTTATTTTATTTCTAGATACGATAAACATAATGACTTGACTTAAAAGTGATTGGTCGTCCGGTATCCTTTTCTGATCCAATTTTGTTCTTTCATATATTGCTATAAATCAGCAATTAACTAGAACCAGATGTACTTTTATCTGTTATCTCTGTTTTCTTATTTTCTTTTTCTTTTTCATAAATTTGTTTATATATATTATTATTAAATATGAGTTTATTTTAAATTATATATATATGAGTTTTTTAAAATCATATAAATATATTTAAATTATTTTAAACAAATTATATATATATATTTAAATCAACAAAATTTTAACAATGAGTTGGACTAGCTTAGTTGGTTAGAGTGTTTGAATTTTAGCTTGAGGTCAAAGGTTCAATTCTTGTTAGAGGCGTTTTAATTTTTTATTTAATAGTCAAAGGAATTTTGGATGTTTATCTAATATGGCAAACCTCGGGGGAGGGGGGGTGGTGTTCTGATAATTTACCTTAATTAAATCTACCTTGTATCACAAGTTTGACAAAAACCTACTCTCTTACAAACTCCATCACATCTAGAAAACAACATGCATGCACAATTGCAAATTAAGGTCATTTTAATTAAATATCTATTGCAATCACTAAGAAATCTAATTAATTCATTTGATAGCTTAAAGCTCTAAATGTCAATGCATAATAAATTTGTGGGAGCCTCGACTATTAGAGTATTAAATTTGTTGGATCCTCGAGTTTTAAGTTAGTAAATGCTAACCACTAGACTACTAGAGTATTAAAATTGTGGGAGCCTTGAGGCTCGAGTCACACAATTTGGACGATGACAGTAAGTCAATGACCAATAATTGTTCTTTCATGACTACATGAGCGATTAAGCGGAAGATGGACTTTTCTCAGTTACCTATGTTATATGTTCTCAATTAGCATATTTGATAATTGATATCATCAATTAAGTGCAAAATGACCAATATTTTGAGTTTTAGGGGTTGAATGACCATTATTGAAACTAGAGGGACCTGTTTATCTAATATGGTAAACATCAGGGGAGAAATGATAATTTACCTTAATTAAATCTACCCCATATCACAAATTTGACAAAAACCTACTCTCTTACAATCTTCCAAACTCTATCACATCCAGAAACAACATTTATGAACATCATGCATGCATAATTGCACATTAAGGTCATTTTAATTAAATACATGTTGCAATCACCATGAAATCTAATTAATTCATCGAAAGCTTAAAGCTCTAAATGTCAATGCATAATAAATTTGTGGGAGCCTCGAGTTTTAAGTAAGTAAATGCTAACCACTAGACTACTAGAGTATTAAATTTGTGGGAGCCTTGAGGCTCGAGTCACACAACTTGGATGATGACTGTAAGTCAATGACCAATAATTGTTCTTTCATGGCTATATAAGCGATTAAGCAGAAGATGGACTTTTCTCAGTTACTTTTGTTATACGTTCTCAATTAGCATATTTGATATTTTCATCGAAAACAAATTAGCATATTTGATAATTGATATCATCAATTAAGTGCAAAATGACCAATATTTTGAGTTTTCGGGGGTTGACTGACCATTATTGAAACTAGAGGGAACAATTTATCTAATATGGCAAACACCAGGAGGGAAATGATAATTTACCTTAATTAAATCTACTATGTATCACAAGTTTGACAAAAACCTACTCTCTTACAATCTTCCAAACTCCATCACATCCAAAAAACAACATTTATGAACATCATGCATACATAATTGCACATTAAGGTCATTTTAATTCAATATCTATAGCAATCACCAATAAATCTAATTAATTCATTGAAAGCTTAAAGCTTTCAATGTCAATGCATAATAAATTTGTGGGAGCCTCGAGTTTTTAGTAAGTACATGCTAAACACTAGATTACTAAAGTATTAAATTTGTGGGAGCCTTGAGGCTCGAGTCACACAATTTGGACGATGTCAGTAAGTCAATGACCAATAATTGTTCTTTCATGGCTATATGAGCGATTAAGCAAAAGATGGACTTTTCTCAGTTACCTCTGTTATATGTTCTCAATTAACATATTTGATATTTTCATTGAAAACAAATTAGCATATTTGATAATTGATATCATCAATTAAGTGCAAAACATAAGTTCATCGAAAACAAATTAGCATATTTAATAATTGATATCATAACTTAAGTGCAAAACATAAGTTTTTTTAGTAACTAATAAATCTTAATTCTTCTTTTAAATTAGACTGACCTGGAGAGAAAAAACATCACAGATGATTATATACTGAAAAACTCCCCAGCTGAACCATATATAAATATAGAAAAAAAAAATTAAAACAAAATAGAGGGAAAAGAAAATCGAAAACAAAGGGGCGCACATGCCCTAAAACATTAATCTAAATAGGCACACATGCCTCAACCGAAGGCAAAGAAACATGAACTAAAGTAATTAATCAATCTATCCAGACCAGTGTATACCGAGCAACAGCGTCAGAGATAATCATTAGAGAGAGTAATAATTATCGATCTGGAATAAATTAGGATATTTGATATAACCAATCAATTGTATGCAAAAGTCTTATCTCTAACGTAATTGATCCAATATCAACTACATTCAAGTCTTTTGCCATAAACGAGATGAGGTTGGTCCCATGTCATGAGATGGATAGCTCCATCAAATCCATTTTTAAATTAAAATTTTTTATTTTTTTTATTTGGTGGAGATCCAATTTGAATCTACCCTTATTTTGTTATTTTTTTTAAATTAAATAATCAGTGAAGGGTGTCTAAGTCATTTTACCCTTTTTTAACGGAAAAGTTGATAGAAAGACTACTTTTAACAATACACAAAACCAGTGTACCAAATGGCGATATACCTCAAACTAGAGAGACGATTTTGATAATATCCCTTTATATATATACAATTTTTCTATTGTCAGTTCGTCCTAATATAAAATATATCAGGACGAAGAATATTGATCATTAGATTTACATACTTTGACTTAAAGTGTATGCACTTGTCAAAACTTCTCCATAATCTATGGTCAACATTCTTCGTCCTGATATATTTTATATCAGAACGAACTGACAGTAAAAAGAAGGTTTATATATATATAAATTGCAATGATCAAGAAACCTAAAGTTGTAGAATTAAATAACTCCCTGACCTTTATCAAATGCCAAATCAAGCCCTGTGCTTTGTGCAATCGGTAAAAAAAAAAACCTTATCATTAGTTGACTTTAATTAGATCTAACCTAATTGCATTACCATCCCTCACAATTAATTTAATTGTTTTTTTAGGAGATAGTTAATTTAATTGTTGATGGACAAAATTATTATTATTTATTTATATAATATTTATCAATTGTTTATTTAAAAATAAATAAATGGATGGAGGAGATATCAGATCTCCACAGTTAGAATTTTTTTTTTTTAAAAAAATTTAAACAAAATAAAAACCGAAATTTCCATCAATTAAGAATGCAAAATTAATATATATATATATATATATTAATAGGACCTCAACTGTCCATTTCCAAATCTTAATTCATCAATGTCTAACTGATTATATTATCTCAACATTATCAAAATTATCTATTTTTACTTGCATCAAAACCATATATTATTTAATTTAAGAGATCTAAAACTTATTTAATTTATGATATTGGGTAGAGTTTTCAAATTAGAAGAGAACAAATTCTACCCGTATCATAAGTTTGACAAAAACTCAAAACTAGTTATCTTATTATCAATTACTTTAACAAGTCTTTGGTTTGACTCTCATATATATAGAAGACCATAACGACTTGGTTGGAAGTTGTGTGCCTATAAATTAAAGCATCTCCATTCTACTGGCTAGTAAAACAAAACCCTTTTGTGTCTTGCTTGTCTAAGAGAGAGTTGAAGAGATTTGTTTTGTTTAATCAATTAAGACGATCAATCATGGGGCTTTATGTTCCATGTTTCTTCTCTTTTCTGCGCTTTCTCTTCTGCCTTTGTTTTCTTCATCATCTTGCAGTTTCTCATCATTTTGCTTCTTCAATGATGCAGCCACTCTGTCATGACGATGAGCGTTCTGCCTTGTTGCAATTCAAGCAAAGCTTTCCCGTTAATAAGTATACTTGTTATGATCCTTCAGTTTATCCTAAAGTTGAATCATGGAAGCTGGAAGGAGGAAATAGTAGTAGTGCTGACTGTTGCTCATGGGACGGCGTCAAGTGCGATGAGGAAACCGGTCATGTCATCAGCCTTGACCTCTCTAGTTGCTGTCTCCGTGGTTCTATCAACTCTACCAGCACCCTTTTCAAACTTGTCCATCTTCAATGGCTTAGCCTTGCAAATAATGACTTCAATTTCTCTGAAATTCCTGCTACAATCAACAACCTTTCAAGGCTAACACATCTAGACCTCTATGGTTCTGTCATTTCTGGTCAAATACCACCACAATTGCTAGACCTCCACAACTTGGTGTCTCTTGATTTATCCGATAATTCTTTTACTGACATTCCAGGAAATGGAACACATTACTTAGAGCTTGGAGAGCCAGGTCTTCAAAATCTAGTTGAGAAGTTAACCAACCTCAAAGTGCTTAATCTTGATAGAGTCAGAATCTCCTCTCCCATACCCCATATCTTGGCAAATCTATCTTCTTTGACTTATTTATCTTTACAATATTGTCGATTACAAGGTGAATTTCCTACCAAAATTTTCCAGTTACCCAACCTTTCCGTTCTCCAACTGAGCGGCAATAGCAATCTCACTGGATATCTACCAGAATTTGAAAGGAGTAGTCCCCTAACTGCCTTGGCTATTGGAGATTGCGGTTTTTATGGAACAATTCCATCTTCATTGGGTAACCTCACCAAGCTTGTTTACCTCGATGTCTCTTTCAACAGCTTTTTGGGTGAGTTGCCTATTTCAATTGGAAACCTTGCTTCTTTGAAAGTACTAGATCTTCAGGGATACAACTTCTCAGGCCAAATTGCGTCTTCAATATTGGGTAATCTCACACAACTTGATTATTTAGACCTTTCTCATAGCCATAACAAATTTTCAGGTCAAAACTCTTCATCACTGTCTTGGATTGCTAAGAATACTAAACTCATGTATTTAGACCTTAGCGATCTCAACTTAGTTGGTGAGATTCCCTTATGGCTCATGAACCTAACACAACTTACTAATCTATACATGAGTCAAAACCAATTAACTGGTCCAATCCCATCTGGTTTAATGAACATCAACCAGCTATCATATCTATATTTGCAGTCAAACCAATTAACCAGAAATATCCCATCCGAAATTAGCAACCTAACCCAATTGGTTGAGTTGGATCTTTCATCAAATTCATTGCAGGGCCCAATTCCTAGAACCATCTTTGAACTCAAGAATCTGCAATATCTTATGCTGCAATCCAATAACTTGAGCGGCACAGTGGAATTTGACATGTTTCTTTCTCAACTTGAAAGGTTAGAAATTCTAATCCTCTCGTCAAACAATCTTTCAGTGTTCATGAACAATACCGTTGCTAATACCAATCCTCAGAAATTCTTAACTATAGGATTGCGTTCATGCAACCTTATTTCAGAATTCCCAAATTTCCTCCGCAACCAAAATTTCTTACGAGTGCTAGACCTTTCCTCCAATAGTATAACTGGCAAAATCCCTGGGTGGTTTCTAAATGATTCAGTGCCTCATTTGCAATTCTTAAACCTTTCTCACAACCTTTTCACAGAGTTTGACCAACATCCCATTGTTCGTCCACCATATTATTTAAATTCTATAGATGTTAGGTACAATAAACTAGAAGGATCACTCCCAGTTATTCCATTCGAGACCATGTCCGTGTATCTTGTTTCAAACAACAAGTTGACAGGGGAAATCTCACCGTTGATATGCAAGTCGAAGCATCTTTATGCCCTTGACCTATCAAACAATAACTTAAGTGGTGTGCTTCCACAATGTTTGGCCAATTTCAGTGATGCCTTATCAATATTAGCATTGCAAAGTAATAAATTTCATGGAAGTATTCCGCAAACCTTCATGAATGGAAACAATCTAAAGATGATTGATCTAAGCAACAACCAGTTGCAAGGGAGGATTCCAAGATCATTGGTAAATTGTACCAAGCTCGAATATCTTCATCTTGGAAATAATCAAATCACTGATATTTTCCCCTCTTGGTTAGGAACTCTTCGGGAATTAAAGGTTCTTATCTTGAAATCTAACAGACTCCATGATGTAATAAAAGAACCTGAGGAGAATTTTGAGTTTCGAAAACTTCAAGTCATCGACCTCTCTGACAATATCTTTACAGGTAAACTTCCAACAAAACACTTCCAATCTTGGAATGCAATGAAAATCGTCAATGGGAGCCACCTTTCATACATGCATGATGAGATACAGCCACTTTTCATTTATATTAGTCTTGCCTTCTATGAAAGTTCTGATTATGCATACTCGATGACAATTACCAACAAAGGTATAGAGATAATTTATGGAAAGATCCCAAATTTGCTCACTAGCATCATTCTTTCGGGAAATAAATTTGAAGGAGAGATTCCAACTTCAATTGCAAGTTTGAGAGGTCTCAATAATCTCAATCTTTCTCACAATAATCTTGAAGGCCACATCCCGTCATCCTTGGGCAACTTAAAAGCACTAGAATCGTTGGATCTATCAAGTAATAGGTTGTCAGGAAATATTCCTCAACAACTAGTCGATATCACATCCCTTGAAGTCTTTGATCTCTCATATAATCATCTCACAGGACTCATACCACAAGGAAATCAATTTGATACATTCGAGAATAGTTCATATCATGGGAATCCTGGATTATGTGGAAAACCTTTGTCAAAGAATTGTGAAACCTCTAAGCCCTCGAAAAAAGAAAACGAAGACTCGGAATCTCCATTTGTGCTTGATTGGAAAATAGTTTTGATAGGGTTTTCAAGTGGACTAATAGTTGGAGTGGTTCTTGGTCAGGAATTCTACACAAGAAAACATGAATGGCTTGTGAAGTTTTTTGGGATACAGAGCAGAAAGAGCGGACGCAAAAATTGAATGTAATTACTAATAATTAGCTTTACTTTTTCTTTTTCTTTTTCTTTTTTCTACCTGTATTTCACTGTATTCTTATTTCCTTTGTTGGCATTGCCTACATATGTTTTTCTTACTTTCTCAAATGTAATAGATTTCGGAAGGGTAAGGCTCATTACGTCCCCCTTGATTAGGTGTATCTATATTTTCTTTTTTAATAAAGTTTCCCTCGTACCGTCGAGGTTTTACCCAAACAAATAAAACTAGATTATATCATATACAATATAGAGATTAGAGGTTGCTATAATATCATCAATTCATCATTGTGATCAATTCCTTTATAATCTATAGCTAATAAATCATTTAGCTATTAAAATTTAAAACAACATCTCTCTTTATATCTAATGACAATATCGATTTTTTTTTATTTTATTAAAGCAAATGTAAAAGACAAATTGTTTATATAGATTAATACAAAAACTTAATTGATCAATTTCAAACATTATTATGTTTCCTAAAATTGTATAAATCAATCTTTTTCCGAGAGGTGCCTTGTAACAAATTTTTACTTGTAAAACAATCGTCTTCGATATAGTTCTATTTATGAAGGTTTTAGGAATGCTTTCATGAGATCTGGGATAGTACTTGTAATGTTACCCAAATTTTGTAAATTATTTTTATAAAATATAATTTAATAATAATATTATTAAACCTAAAATTTGGATAAAATTAAACTTGTCCTTAAATCCATAAATATTTTTTACTTTTGTTGATATTATTGGCAAATTAGTATTAGATTTAAAATAAAATATAAATAAATAAAAGCTTAAGACAAATAAGGCCGAAATATTTTTTGTTTTGGGCTATTAATGGGCCGAAAAAACCCAAATTGACCTAACAATGGGTACAAAAAGCTAGGGTTTGGTTTTGGGAACCTCAATGAACTGGCTGATTTCAATTTCGCTACTTTTCCACTCCTCCTCTCTTCGCTAAAGGTATCGTATTCCATCTCTTATCGATTTCTTTCATTTTTTTAATTCTCGATTATCCTTTGAAATCTTGTTTGTTTTCAATTGATTGTTTTGGGGCTGTTATCGGGATTTGCTTTTTTCTTACGATCTGTTTAGGTTTTCGTAACTTTGATAGCTGAATTGGATACGTTTTTGATTGAATCGATTAGCTGCGTTGATCGTGTTTGCCCTAATTTTAATCAATAATAAAAATTATTAATTTCTTTATTTGATCGATTGTGCCCTAATTTTTAGTATTTTCACTGAATTCGAAGGTCCTGCAAATATTTCCTTCTTGTTGTTTTCTCTTTTCCTGCAAAATTTGTTCAAAAACTTTGAGTTATCGATCAAAGTTTGAATCTGGGTCGTGTCTAACTTGACTGAGATTTTAGTGAAATTCAATTATAATTTTCTTTTTGTGTGGCTTTTGAATCTAGATACTCGTCTACTACAGGCATTGCCCGTTGTAGATGAACGATTTTCTTGCAGTGAATTGCCTTCCACGATATTTCTGATTATGCATACAATGATAATTAGCAACAAAGGTATAGAGATAAATTATGGAAAGATCTCAAATTTGCACAATAGCATCATTCTTTCGGGAAATAAATTTGAAGGAAAGATTCCAGCATCTATTGCAAGTTTGAGAGGTCTTAATAATCTCAATCTTTCTCACAATAATCTTCATCTTTGGGCAACTTAACCACACTAGAATCGTTGGACCTATCTAGTAATTTGCCGTTCAGAGATCACATCCTTTGAAATCTTTAATGTCTCATATAATCATCTCATAGGACTCATACCTCAAGGAAAGAAATTTGATACATTTGAGAATAGTTCATATCATGAGAATCTTGGATTGTGTGGAAATCCTTTGTCAAAAAATTGTGAAAATTCTGAGCTCTCGAAGAAAGAAGATGAAGACTCGGAATCTCCATTTGCTTTTGATTGGAAAATAGTTTTGATAAGGTTTGCAAGTGGACTATTAATTGTTGGAGTGGTTCTTGGTTTGGAATTCTACACAAGAAAACATGATCAATGGCTTGTGAAGATTTTTGGGATGCAAAGCATGAAGAGAAACAGAGGATGCAAAAATTGAATGTAATTTAGCTTCACTTCTTTTTTTATATCTCTATTTTACTGTATTGTTTTTTCGATTGTTGCATTGCATGCATGTGTTTTTCTTACCTTCGTAAATGTAATAGATTCTTGAAGGGTAAGGCTTATTAAGCCCCCTTAATTAGGTGTATCTATCTTTTCATTTTCAATAACGTAACCCTCGTACAGTCTATGTTTGATCAAAAAAAAGTTAAATGAGTTGAGAATTGCAAAGAAACGCTGCTAACTAGCTATTATTGTTTCATATTACATTAATATAGAGGCTGCTAACTTATATCATCATCCTGACGGATTCCTCCAGATCTATTGCGAACAAATCATTTATCTATTAAAATTCACAACCTCTCTCTTTAAATCTTATGACAATATCGAAAAAAATATATATATTAATAAATTGTAAAGACAAATTGTTTATATAGAAACATACAAAAACTTAATAGTTCAACTTTAAACATGATTATGCTTCCTAAAACTATCTCATAAATTAATATCCGATGAGTCATAAAACATGATAAGCTTATTAATAACATTTGGGCATATACAAATGATAGTCTTTGAATCGAGGGAGTGAGTGAAAATGTGAACTTTTTTTTGCCAACCTTTTTTTTTTACAAGGTTTTTCTTGTAATTAATCTTGCAAATTGCAATTATATATAAAATAGTGGCCTCCCAGATAATAACAATTTGCTGTTTCTATATATCACTCCATGCAGAGTCGCAGACTGTTTGGGTTGCAAGATCTGAACCTGTAACTTTGGAAGAGTTTCCAACCAAGAGTAAATGATTTTGGAAATTAATTAAAAGTATATATGGCCTTATTAGCAAGTCTTTTAGGAATGGAAAGGCGGAGGAGAACTTCCAAAATGTTGAGATCATCTCTGAGACATTACTAAACAAGAACGAAGGCAAGAGCCCTACAAAGAAAGTCGAGCAAAACAACGAGGAGACCCCTGAACAGGAAAATAAGAGACCAACAACCAAATACCCACACCTGGGCAGACTTAACACAAAAGCAAACCAAAAAAAACAGAGCACCAGCACAAGACAACCAGCACCAGAGCAACAGAGAAACACCCACGACCAAACAAAAACTCTTTAAGTAATTTCCCACGTCAAATTGTCATCGCCCTAGCTGGAACCCGACTCAATCAATTCATGTTGTACAATGATGTTTTCCCACATCAAAATGATGTTATCTACACGTAACGGGATTCTTTTTCTTTCTTAGAAATCTACAAGTTAATTTCTCACTTAATTCCTTAAGAGGGCGTAGAATCTTGATCAAATAGCCCTCTGTTTCCTAGACTGAAATGATTATCATGAAAATTAACAGTGTAGTAAAAGTTACTATGAAAGACAAAGAATAAAACATGATTTAGAAATCAGAATTGATATGAAACGGAAGAAATGTGTGGTAAGACAATGAAAACACTAAAAATAAAATAATGAGGAGGGTAATACGATTTAAACCCATAATCTCAATCAGGTAAGTGTGAAAGACTAACCGTTGGATCAATATCGTCTCTGTTTAACAAGTTAAGGTCATTTAAATTAATACCAATTGCAACGGACCAAGAAATCTACAAAATTCAATTGAAAGCTCCAGAAGTTAGCTGGTGCATGATTGATTGAAGTTTGATTCCTATCTGCAAGGGCCCTAACTAATAAGATTACACAATAGTTGACCTAATTAATATATATGAATTCAGTAAATTCTTACAGATTAGATTTTTATTGTGACCACATTTTTGAAGATTGTAAAAAAAATTAAATAATGTACAATCATCTCAAGGTGTCTATAACATTTGTAATGTAATAAAAGGTGTTTCGAAAAATTGAAATAGCATTTGAAAGGAGTAGTTCCCTTACTGTCTTGGTTATTGGCTGGTCCGGTTTTTCAGGAAAAACTTCATCTTCATTGGGTAAACTTACCAAGCTTGTTCACCTTGACACCTTGATGTTTCTTTTAGCAGTTTTTTGGGTGAATTGCCTATTTCAATCGGAAATATTTTGTTCTCTGAAACGACTACGTCTCGAGGGCTGCAACTTCTTAGGCTAAATTCCTTCTTCATTGGGTAATCTCACACAACTTACTTTTTGGACCTCATAACAAATTTTCAGGCCAAATTTTTTTAGATCTTAGCGATCTCAACTTAGTTGGTGACCGGAGAGATTTCCTTATGGCTCATGAACCTAGCACATCTTACTTATCTATATATGAGTAAAAAAAAATTATTTTTTTTTTTAAGAAAATTAGTTTTAAAAAATAAAAACAAATAGAAAAGGCAGAGATAAATGTGGCTCTTCAATGGATTGTTTGGTAAAAACACTAATTTTGCAATAGAAACCCCCTTAGTTATTTGGTTAGAAAGTGTTATTTCTTTTGTCAAAAACAAAGTGCTATTTCCTCACTATTATTTCATATTACATTATAGAGAGGCTGCTAACTAATATCATCATTGTGATTTGTGAGTCTCTGACAAATTCCTTAACGATATATTTCTAATAAATCATTTAGCTATTAAAACAACATCTCCCTTTAAATCTCATGACAATAATATATATATATATATATATATAAGTATCAACTTACTTATCAGACTTACCGATTTATGCATAATTGATCAAGTACATTATAAAATCTGTGGTCCTTTTTATTTTCTTCTCTTTTCTTGAATCTTGATGAGGCTGTTTTCTTCTGATTAGTAATTACAATATTGAAGACAATATCAGATTGGTATAATGATAATCGGTAAATCCCTCACATTTACACTATAAGATTGTAGATTCGAGTCGTATAATCACAGTCTTCAAACACTATATTATTGTATGAGATAATTAATCAAATGAGTTTTTATATATCATGTGGTACGATATTCGTCTTGAATTAGTTTTGTAATCCTTTGTTTTGAATGAATATTTCCCCTTTTTTTAAAAAAAAAAAGTTAAGAAAAGATTTTGGAGGATATAAATTCAAGATACAAGTTAAAGTCTAAATAAATTTATCAATAGTCTGAAAAATCGGTCTGTATTAAAATTATCTGGAAGAAAGATTAAAGTCTTTTAAAACAATTAAAGAAAGATCTAACAAATCATTCACAAGTCTTGGTAAAAGATCTAACAAATCTTTGGCTGTGTTGGTGGAAGTCTTGGTAACAGATCTAACCAATCTTTGGCTGTGTTGGTGGACGACCACAGAACATAATGACTTAGACTTAAAATTGATTAGCAATATTAGCATGAATTCGTCTGCTCCAATAATATTGTTCTTTCATGGCTACGTGTATATCCATTCCGGGACCCTGCCCGCACTTAATAATAATTTTATACCCTTGACCTTCGGTGTGGAAGGAAGGTGCCCATCTCTGTTAAGAGGTTATATTAAACTCCTAAATCTTTAATTACCATTTAAAACTCTTTCTGTTCCGATACATATCTATAATTCTCTGTATCCATTTCTTTCTCAAGCAATCAACAATCAAGAAAAGTCTTATAATTTTTGTGTTTAATCTAATTTAATATATTAAAAATTGTTTTTTATTGCTAAATACAACTTTAATTAATGGATCATTAGTTCTATACCGGTCAGTCAATTGCTCTTGTTCTCATTTCCTGGATTTTTGTTAGGTTAGAGATTGTCCATGGATGATAGAACTTGATCGCTACATGTATAGTTTTATAAGTGTCAATTTCATAATTTCTCACACACACACACACACATATATATATATATAATTTTTTTTAATTAATCAAGTTTATTCCTAAGTTTTTTTTTTTTTTCCTTTACTAGTTGATTGCTTGAGAAAGAATTAGAGATATGTATAGGAGGAGAAAGAGTTTAAAATGGTAGTTAAAAATTTAGGAGTTTAATACATATTATTTAATGATTTAAGAGAGAGAGATAAATTATTTTTTATTTTTTTATAATTTAATTCAAAAAGATTTAATCTCTTGAATTAATCCAAAGCTTGGGATAGTTCGTTCTAACTTTTATTATTGTTAGGTCAAACTGACAGTATAAAAAAAAAATACATATAGTTTATGATATGGTGTAGACTTCTCAAATTCTACCCTGTATCATAAGGGTTTTTTTTTTTTTTTTGGTATCCATGGATGTCTGGGCCAGCTTACGCGTACTTTGATTAATTTCACGAGGCCTTGAAGTTAACAACCGGGTAAGCCTTCAGTGGCTCTAAGAGAAACGTGGCTGCCAGGGATCGAAACCAGGACGTCCGAGTCTACGGCTCTCCCCAGTGACCAATGGCACCACCCCTTGGGGTTCGTATCATAAGTTTTTTTTTTTTTTGGTATCGAGAATCCCGGACTTCGTCCAGGCACCCATTCGCCTGTCCTCCCATTCGCCTGTCCTCCTTACAAAGATGTTTGGATGTTATGGAGTAAGAGATAGGAAACCTCGGCTCACACGCTCGGTCACACAAAGATGCAAGTGTGTAAATCAGAACTCGCTTTCACCTGGGTAGAATTTGAACTGCTGACCTGGGAGTTACCCGTGCTCCAAACCCGTCCTTCCACCAGCTGAGTTAGCGCCCTGATAGCTGACCACAATGTAATTTCTAAGAGTATAACCGAGGACTTGAGATTTTCATCCCAAACCTTGGACCACCAAGGCAACCACCTCATGGTTTCATACCATAAGTTATTATCAATTACTTTGGCAAGTGTTTGACTTGACTCACACAACTTGGACGATATGACAGTAACCTATAATTACTTTGGCAAATGTTTGACTTGACTCATACCCATAATATATAGAAGACCAAAACGACTTGGTTACAAGTTGTGTGCCTATAAATTAAAGCTCCTCCATTCTACTGGCTAGTAAAACAAAACCCTCTTGTGTCTTGCTTGTCTAAGAGAGAGTTGAAGAGATTTCTTTTGTTTAATCAATTAAGACGATCCATCATGGGGCTTTCAGTTCCATGTTTCTTCTCTTTTGTGCGCTTTCTCTTCTGCCTTTGTTTTCTTCATCATCTTGCCGTTTCTCATCTTTTTGCTTCTTCAATGATGCAGCCACTCTGTCATGACGATGAGCGTTCTGCCTTGTTGAAATTCAAGCAAAGCTTTTCCATTGATAAGTATGATTGTTTTGATCCTATTTCAGATTATCCTAAAGTTGAATCATGGAAGCTGGAAGGAGGAAATAGTAGCAGTGCTGACTGTTGTTCATGGGATGGCGTCAAGTGCGATGAGGAAACCGGTCATGTCATCAGCCTTGACCTCTCTAGTAGCTGTCTCTCTGGTTTTATCAACTCTACTAGCACCCTTTTCCACCTTTTCCATCTTCAATGGCTTAGCCTTGCTTATAATTACTTCAATCTCTCTGAAATTCCAGCTACAATAAACAACCTTTCAAGGCTATCACATCTAAACCTCTCTTTTTCTGCCATTTCTGGTCAAATACCACCACAATTGCTAGACCTCCGCAACTTGGTGTCTCTTGATTTATCGCATAATTATGTTATTGAGATTCCAGGAAATGAAACAAATTACTTAGAGCTTGGGGAGCCAAGTCTTCAAAATCTAGTTGAGAAGTTAACCAACCTCAAAGTACTTAATCTTGATAGAGTCCATATCTCCTCTCCCATACCTCATATGTTGGCAAATCTATCTTCTTTGACTTATTTATCTTTACAATATTGTGAATTACAAGGTGAATTTCCTACCAAAATCTTCCGGTTACCCAACCTTTCCATTCTCCAACTGAACCACAACAGTAATCTCACTGGATATCTACCACAATTTGAAAGGAGTAGTCCGCTTACTGTCTTGGCTATTGGATATTGCGGTTTTTATGGAACAATTCCATCTTCATTGGGTAACCTCACCAAGCTTGTTTCCCTCGATGTCTCTTTTACCGGTTTTTTGGGTGAGTTGCCTATTTCAATTGGAAATCTTGCTTCTCTGAAAGAACCAAGTCTCGAGGCCTACAATTTCTCAGGCCAAATTTCGTCTTCATTGGGTAATCTCACTCAACTTAATTATTTAGACATTTCTAATAGCCATAACAATTTTTCAGGCCAAAATTCTTCATCACTGTCTTGGATTGCTAAGAATACTAAACTCAAGTTTTTAGACCTTAGCGATCTCAACTTAGTTGGTGAGATTCCCTTATGGCTCATGAACTTAACACAACTCACTGATCTAGACATGAGTCATAACCAATTAACCGGTCCAATTCTTTCTTGTTTAATGAACATCAACCAGCTATCATCTCTATATCTGCAGTCGAACCAATTAACCAGAAATATCCCATCCGAAATTAGCAACCTAACCCAATTGGTTGACTTAGATCTTTCATCAAATTCATTGCAGGGCCCGATTCCTATTAACATCTTTCAACTCAAGAATCTTCAAAATCTTAGGCTTCAGTCCAATAACTTGAGTGGCACAGTGGAGTTTGACATGTTTCTTTCTCAACTTGAAAGATCAGAAATTCTAATCCTCTCATCAAACAATCTTTCAGTTCTCATGAACAATACCGTTGCTAATACCAATTCTCAGAAATTCTTCAATATAGGATTGCGTTCATGCAACCTTTCAAACATCCCAAATTTCCTCCGCAACCAAGATTCGTTACAAGTGCTAGACCTTTCCTCCAACAGTATAACTGGCAAAATCCCCGGGTGGTTACTAAATGATTCAGTGCCTAGATCCTTGGGATACTTAAACCTTTCTCACAACCTTTTCATAGGGTTTGACAGACATCCCATCGTTCTTCCCCGATATTTACGTACTTTAGATCTTAGGTACAATAAACTAGAAGGACCACTCCCAGTTATTCCATTGATGGAAATGTCCGAGTATCTTGTTTCAAACAACAAGTTGACAGGGGAAATTTCGCCATTGATATGCAAGTCGAAGCATCTTTATGCTCTTGACCTGTCAAACAATAACTTAAGTGGTGTGCTTCCACAATGTTTGGCCAATTTCAATGATGCCTTATCAATATTAGCATTGCAAAGTAATAAATTTCATGGAAGTATTCCTCAAACCTTCATTATTGGAACCAATTTGAAGATGATTGATCTAAGCAACAACCAGTTGCAAGGGAAGATTCCAAGGTCATTGGTAAATTGTACCAAGCTCGAATATCTTCATCTTGGAAATAATCAAATCGTTGATATTTTCCCCTCTTGGTTAGGAACTCTTCCGGAATTAAAGGTTCTTATCTTGAAATCTAATAGACTTCACGGTGAAATAAAAGAACCTGAGGAGAATTTTGAGTTTCCCAAACTTCAAGTCATCGACCTATCTCACAATATGTTTAGAGGAGAGCTTCCAATCTTGGAATGCAATGAAAATTGTCAATGGGAGCCACCTTTCATACATGCATGATGAGATACAGCCAACTAGGTATTATATCCAGCTTGTCTCCTACGACATTTCTGAGTATGCATACTCGATGACAATTAGCAACAAAGGTATAGAGCTAAATTATGGAAAGATCTCAAATATGCTCAACATCATCATTCTTTCAGGAAATAAATTTGTTGGAGAGATTCCAAAATCTATTGCAAATTTGAGAGGTCTTAATAATCTCAATCTTTCTCACAATAATCTTGAAGGCAACATCCCATCATCTCTAGGCTATTTAAAAGCACTAGAATCGTTGGACCTCTCAAGTAATAGCCTATCAGGAAATATTCCTCAACAACTAGTAGAGATCACATCCCTTGAAGTATTTAATGTCTCATATAATCATCTCACAGGACTCGTACCACAAGGAAAACAATTTGATACATTCGAGAATAGTTCATATCATGGGAATCCTGGATTGTGTGGAAAACCTTTGTCAAAACACTGTGAAACTTCTAAGCCCTCAAAGAAAGAAAACCAAGACTCGGAATCTCCATTTGTCTTTGGTTGGAAAATAATTTTGATAGGGTTTGCTAGTGGACTGATAGTTGGAGTGGTTCTTGGTCAGGAATTCTACACAAGAAAACATGAATGGCTTGTGAAGATTTTTGGGATGCAAAGCTTGAAGAGAAGGAGAGGACGCAAAAATTGAATGTAATCAACTCTACTTTTTATTTTTATATCTGTATTGTTTTTTTCTTTTTCCATTGTTGCATTGCATGCACGTGTTTTTTACTTTCTGGAATGTAATAGATTTTTGAAGGGTAAGGCTCATTACGTCCCCCCTTAACTATGTGTATCTATCTTTTCGTTTTTAATAAAGTTTCCCTCGTACCGTCGAGGTTACACCCAAACAAAAATTAGAATGAGTTCGATAAATGCAACAGAAATTTACGAAATACGTATTTCATTATAGAGAGGCTGCTAACTAATATCATCATGTGTGACGAATTCCTGGACGATCTATTTCTAACAAATCATTTAGCTAGTAAAACAACATCACTCTTTAAATCTCATGAAAATAATAATTTTGTATATAGAGAACGTATCAACTTAATTGTTAGCCTTACCGATTTATAGATGTGGATTTACAAAAATATCAAGTGTTTGATGAGGAGCTGAAAGAGAAAATAAAATGGGCATTGAAGGCAGAGTAGAGCTTTCTGGATACTAATTCTATATCAACTTCACTAATTTAAATTAAATACAAGAGATCCTTTTTATACTAATTCTCCTGAATTTATAATCTTTATACTCTCAAGCTCTGATTCCAGCTCACCATCACTCTTAACTAATTCTCATCATTGAATGGCACGGTCCAATAATAATATTTCAGGGCCTTCGATTCTTTGCTGAAACTAATGAGTCAGGAGTGATTGAAAAATCTTTGATAAGCACAAAGAAAAGTGATCTTTCCGACCACCTTATCGGAAAAGTCCCTACCATGAAGACAAAGATACACAAGTCATATCCAGTTGGACTTTCTTTATCTCGAGATGTTATATGGGGTCAGACTCATGATTTTTTGGTTCCTTATTTCCATGTCTGATTTTTTTTTTTTTTCCTTTCCTTTTTCTTGCTGAAAAAGTATTGATTTGATTTTTATTGTGCCCACGTTTTTGAATATTGTACAAAAAATTAAATAAGGTAAAATCTTCTCAGGGTGTCTACAACATTTGTAAAGTAATAAAAAGGTATTTTGAAATTGCTTTTGTTGGTTATTTGTCATTGTAAACTTGAAGCTCTGTTAATCTCTTCCATCTTCTTGTGGTTGCAATGTGTTCTGCTGTACAGTGGCATGGACAGCTGAACACATTACAAACACGATTAGATGGAAGAGCCGGACGGACCATCGCGTCCGGCCATGGCTGATGGGTAGTTTAACTTCTTACTATAGAGTGAAGGGTAGTCTATTTGTTGGATAATGGTCTTTGTTATTTATCTTCATGAATGGAAGTGTTTACGTACGTCAATTTTTCTTCATTTATCTTCAGATTCGACAATTATCGCAAGAGATCAAAGAGTTAACCTTATCCCGTTCAGTAACCATCTACAATGGGGGTTCTTCTAGTGGTATGTACATCAAATCTGTTTAACTATTTTCACAAAAGTAAATTTTTGGATGAAAATATTTGATATTTGAGGTGTTTAAAAACGGGGTTATGATACATGCACTGTCCCCACACATTTTTCATCTTACTTAAAGACAGCTTCGTCCAGCGAAATTCCAAGCATTTTAGGTTGCAAATTCTTGAGGTGGTAAGGGAATAGAAAATTTTCCCTTGCTGTAAATAACCCATTGATGTCAAACCCAATAGAAGAATTACACAATACAGGGTTGTCCACAAAAGTTACATTCAGAGAAGCGTGGTCATCCACTGGAACTTCTTTTGGAAGAGCTTGCAGATATGAATCCAGCTTTAAAATCCCTTCTTTAAGTTTCTTGGTGATAGCATTTTCAACTGCAGACAGTAGAATTTTAGGGTTTTATATTGTGATGTATTATTCTTCTCTCAATGGAGGAATATATAGAGAAATACAAGAGTAGTGAACAAGAATAGTGGGACCACATAAGAGTGGTGAACAAGAATAATGGGGACCACACATAAGAGTGGTGAACAAGAATAGTGGGGACCACATAAGAGTGGTGAACAAGAAAAAGAATTCCTAACTAAATAAGTAAATACAATATTTACATTCCAACTCTCCCCCTCAAGTTGGTGCATAGATATCACACATGCCCAACTTGGATAGGAATGTATAGAAAGGAACACTTGTAACAGCATGAGTCATCACATCAGCTAGTTGATCCGCACTCTTAATGTAAGGAACCTCTATTACACCAGAATTTAGATTATCCTTGATGTAATTCCTGTCAAGTTCAACATGCTTGGTTCGATCGTGCTGCACCGGATTATTAGCTATCTCAATGGCAGCCGTGTTATCACAAAAGAGCACCATAGGTTTTTTAGAGCCATAACCGAGTTCTCCTAAGAGAATACGTAACCAAGTAAGCTCTGTAGTAGCATGATGAAGTGCACGATATTCAGCTTCCGCACTGGACAAAGAAACCACATTCTGTTTCTTACTTCTCCAAGTCACCAAATTACCTCCCACAAATGACACATACCCTGAAGTAGACTTTCTGTCCAATTTGGATCCAGCAAAGTCAGAGTCAGTATATCCCATAATATCTAGGTGTCCATGCTTGGAGAACATAATATCTTTACCTGGAGAGGACTTTAGATACGCTAGAATACGGTTCACAGCACCCATGTGTCGATCACTCGGATTATGCATGAATTGACTCACGGCACTAACTGCATATGATATGTCAGGTCTAGTATGAGTCAGATAGATCAACTTCCCTACTAACCTTTGATATCTCTTCTTGTTCGTTGGAACTTGATCAGGATAGATAGTTAGACCATGGTTCACCTCAATAGGAGTATCCACAGGTTCACAGGCTGAGTTACCAGTTTCAGCCAAGAGGTCTAGGACATACTTCCGTTGAGAGAGAAAAATTCCTTGTTTGGATCGAGATACTTCAATGCCCAAGAAGTATTTTAGAGCCCCCAAATCCTTCATCTCGAACTCCTTAGCCAAAAGACACTGAAGCTTTTCTATCTCACTTATGTTACTACCTGTAACAATCATGTCATCAACATAAACAATAAGCAAGGTAATATCTTCACCATCTCTTTTATAAAACAGAGTGTGATCTGCCAAAGCCTGCTTAAAACCATACTCCTTCATTGAGTAGCTCAACCTACCAAACCAAGCTCTCGGCGACTGTATCAAACCATATAACGTCTTCTTCAGCTTGCATACCTTTGCTTCCTTTGGTGTAAATCCTGGAGGAGGATCCATATACACTTCCTCTATCAAATCACCATGAAGAAAGGCATTCTTCACATCAAACTGTCGTAATGGCCAGTCTAGATTAATTGCAAGAGAAAGTATAACTCTAACAGTATTCATTTTGGCCACAGGAGCAAAGGTCTCTTGATAGTCAATCCCATACGTCTGAGTGTAACCTTTAGCAACCAATCTGGCCTTGTATCTGTCAATTGTCCCATCCGATTTGTACTTTACTGTAAACACCCATTTACATCCCACTGTCTTCTTATTCAGAGGTAACTCAACCATTTCCCAAGTAGAATTCTTCTGAAGAGCTTTCATTTCCTCTACCATAGCAGACTTCCATTTGGGATCTCCAAGAGCTTCTTGAAAATGACTAGGAATAGACACAGAAGATAACTGAAGGGCAAAAGCTAGGTGAGACTTAGACAAGCGATGATAAGAGACAAAGTCAGAAATGGGATAAACAACATTAGAAGATGATTTGGAAAAACCCAACCTATCAGGCTCTTTACGGTCACGAAGATGATATCTCATACCCGTAGTATTTTCTAAATCTGTAGAGTTAGAATCCAAAATATCATCTGAAGTGGGAGCTATAGGTGAAAAAATATGTACCTCAGTAGGAGTCTGTACCACATGGTCAATCGCGGAAGAGTCATCTGATGGCATGGTAGTATCATCAAGAGGAGTACTTGAGTCAAGAGTGACACATTTGTTCCGTCTTGTGTAACATTTTTCAAACAACCGAGCTGGCCTCTCACTCTCACTAGATTCAGCCTCCACAGGATCAGAAGCATCTAAAGACTCCCCCTCACCTATAATAGCCGAATCCTCCCTTTTACTTGAAATCCACACCTTTTTTTCTTCCAACCATAGTTGTTCCTCTTCCTTACTACTAATCTCCCCCTGAAGAGGAATAATAGATACATCCCCAGAAAAATAGGACACCCGCTCACAAAACTGAACATCCATGGACATATAGTATTTACCCGTAGGAGGATGAAAACATTTATAGCCTTTTTGAGAATTTGAGTAACCCAAAAACACACACTTTAAAGCACGGGAATCAAGTTTATCCCTATGAAGTGGGTGCACATAAACATAACACACACAACCAAAAACCTTAGGGCAAATGTTAAGAGCTGAAGGGATATGGTGAAAACGTGACAACATTCTCAAAGGAGTTTGATAGTCAATGACACGGGTAGGCATTCGGTTGATAAGATAGACAACAGTCATGACAGCATCAGCCCAAAAACGTTTAGGAACATGCATAGTAAAACATAAAGCCCGAGCCACCTCAAGGAGATGTCGGTTTTTACGTTCTGCTATGCCATTTTGTTGTGGAGTGTAGACACATGTTGTCTGATGGAGGATGCCATGTTGTTAAAGAAATCAGCTAGAGGTTGATTCACAAACTCACGACCGTTGTCAGAATGAAACACCTTAACCGGGGTATGAAATTGTGTGACAATCATTTGGTAAAATTGAGGAATGACACGTATAACATCACTGTTAGATTTCATCAAATATATCCAACTTACCCTAGTACAATCATCAATAAAAGACACAAAATATTTATGACCTGAAGTAGAATGAGTAGAAAAAGGACCTCAAACATCAGTATAAACACATGAAAAAGGAATTGGACTTTTATTGAAACTTATTTTAAAAGGAACACGATGATTTTTAGCATAAATGCATTGTTCACATTTTAAACTAGAAGCAGGAATATTGTAAAACAACTGAGGAAATAAGCGTTCTAAATAGGCAAAAAATGAGTGCCCTAAACGATAATGCCATAAAATAATTTTCTCTCTGTCAAGTGTCTCTTTCCCTACTTGGAATCCTTGGCTAGACTTGTATTTCAATGCTCTCGCCTCCTCCCAATAATACAAACCTACTCTCTCTCTACCAGTGCCAATCGTCATCTTCGTGAGATTGTCTTGAAACACACAATGAGTAGGATAAAAGGTTACAGAACAATTAAGATGTTTGGTAATTTGGCTAATAGAGAGAAGATTATTAGAGAGATTAGGAGCAAGTAAGACAGAAGACATGGAAAAAGTAGGTGAGAGTGAGACATTCCCGGCCCCAGTAATTGGCATAGGAGTCCCATTAGCAACCTGAACAGACTTAACAGGTGAAGACATTAGAGAAGTAATTAGGGAGAAATTACTAGTCATATGATCAGTAGCTCCTGAATCAATAACCTAAGTGTTGTTAGTAGAAGAGAGTAATACCAAACTAGAATTACCTTCCTGATGGGACACTCGAGAGACATGAGAAGCAGAAGATGGAGAAGCCTCAGTTAGAGCAACATGAGGGGGTTTCCTGTTGCTTTTCCTCTCAGCTTGCTTGAGTTTATACCACTCCGGGTAGCCATGCTTCTTCCAACAGGTATCAACTATATGTGTGGTACTGTTGCAGTGAGTGCAGAGGCGAGTGTGAGGACCAGTAGGAGAGGCTAGCCGAAAATTGCCCTTCTGGATAGCAAGTGCTAAAGCCTCAGAACGATCCTCAGTACCCATGGTAACTTGTCTTTGCACTTCGCGACGAACCAATGAATATGCTTCTTCCAGGCTAGGTAAAGGCAAGGTAGCCAGAACACGACTACTAACCTGATCCAGGTTGTGATCAAGGCCTGCAAGAAACATGTAAATCCGATCCTCTGCTATACGCTTCATGTACTTCTCAGAATCTGCGGTACACTCCATATCATTAGGTCGTCGATAATCTAACTCCATGAAAACGGAGTTCAGCTCATTGTAGTATTCTGTAAGAAGCCGGCCATCCTGACGTAATTGAAATGTCTTCTTCATCAATTCATAGACCTGAGAAGAATCAGAGGCATCAAGATAACTCCTCTTAACTACATCCCACACTTACTTAGCCGTTCCACACTGCACAAAATGTGACATCAGATTGGTAGTCATGGAATTGATAAGCCAAGACTTAACAAGTGCATCTTCAGCTTCCCATTCATCATAGTTCGGGTCACTCTCTGAGGGTGCAATCTTCCTTCCTGTGATATATCCCTTCTTCTTTCTACCAGCAATGTGCATCTCCAAAACCTTAGACCCAATACGGTAATTTGTACCATCCAATTTAATATGGATTGAAGTATTTGTCTCTTGAATGGTGACAGTGGGTTGCATCTTGCTATCAGGAACCATAGGGACCTTAGTTCTAGACCCGGAAGGAATTTCGGTAGGAGGAATTTCGATAGTCATGTGATTGAGAGATGATGCGGCTAGGGTTTAGCTAGAAAATTGATAGTTTCGGTAGAGAAGAGAGGCTGTCCGGCCACACAAGAGGAGAGCGTAAGTTACTCTTGCAAGGTGTAGCGGCGGTGGCAGCAGATCTTCTAATTAGGTTTAGGGCAAAGAAAGAAAAAAAAAAAAAAAAGAGGCAGCGGAAAGATTCTCTTCTTTTTTTGCTCTGATACCAAGTAGAATTTTAGGGTTTTATATTGTGATGTATTATTCTTCTCTCAATGGAGGAATATATAGAGAAATACAAGAGTAGTGAACAAGAATAGTGGGACCACATAAGAGTGGTGAACAAGAATAGTGGGGACCACATAAGAGTGGTGAACAAGAAAAAGAATTCCTAACTAAATAAGTAAATACAATATTTACATTCCAACTCAGACCCAATTTTCTCGTCAAATGCATCAACCATCCTGAAAAGAGATCAATTTCAGACAGTCAAACATTGACCCCATCATTCAATTGAAATATGGCCTGCTGCACATAGGGATATCAGAGGACTATAAATGATGAACAAAATTTGCTGGGGAAATGGAAACCTGCTATTTTGAAGAAAGAGATAGCAGAGTAATTATGAAAAACGAGTACTTATATCCTCTCCGCATCCAAAACAGTGAATCCATAAACCAGAGAGTCACACAGAAGAAAACAGTTACCGGTGATAAGAAGAAAAAATGCCAGAATCATTAAACGCAAAAGTGGTAAAATGCAATCGTTGAACAGATATGATATCTATGACTTAACATATATAAAGTTTTCCTTTTAAAAAAAAAAACATATATAAGGCATTGGTTTGTTCAAAATCTTTCTTCTATATGTTAATTAGTAAAATTGGTTTTAAAAGTGAATGCTCATTATGCTCAAAGAGATACATAATAATTTATTAACAAAAAGCAACCGCACACTTGCAGAGTTCATAGAGCCATCTGATAATGGAGAGGGAGAAATAGGTTCCCTCTACATCATACCTTCATTATAAATAGCCGACCGCTTGAAATACTGAAAACAATTAAAAACAAACAGGATAATAATAGTTATGAACATTGCATACCCTTGATAGAGCCAGGAAGCTCCTCCATTCAATTTTATAGAGATATCTTTGACGTAACAACCGCAATCCTCAAGGGATAGTTTCAGAGTTCCCTTCCGGTTCTCCAAGCCTAAAGTAAGCCCCACTTCCATGCCTTCAACCTCACCAAGAAGCAGCACTCATCAAATTCCCTTTTTTGAAGGACAAATACAATAAGCGGATACATTATGCAACATCATCCTTCTCTAATACTAAGTCGTATGAAAGTTAAAACACCACAAAAGCAAGTACTGTAGTAACAATAGCAATTCATTCTTAATCTTATATTCACCAAACCATACCAACAGCATACAAAACACGACAAATGTCTTAAACACATGTACTGATTGAATACTGCATACTACACTAATATTCACATATATTACACCCATTATCTATGCAATCTCCTAACTAAATTCAACAATACAAAAATAACAGTTTATACGAATTTCGCCAACTACTCTAACTATCAACACATACTTGAGAAGCTAGAGCAACTCTATTCCATTCTATACAACCTTTGACCAACTTGATTTTCAATTAACAAAAATCTTTTTTTTTTTCCGCAGCACTGATTACATATAAAACAGACAAGCGACTTTATTTTCACACCATCACAAAAAAAAAAAAAAAAAAAAAAAAAAAAAAAAAAAAAAAAAAAAAATCCCAATTGCACATGAATCCAACTGCTACAAAAACGGCAACAAGAAACGATCTTTCATTTTTCTATAGCTAAATACCTGAACAGAAGCACTTCCTTTATCAGAAATATGAATTGGAACCAACACCCAAGTACTGTACTTATAAGACCAAATCATGCTCAGATTACAAGTAGCCCCAGACGCGACAATCACGACACTGGACTCTCCAGGCTTGACATAAGACGACAAAACGTTTATGTTATAAATAGTGATGTTCGACGCAAACATGTGAACATTTCCGATGACTGGGATTTTGACTGTTTTTTCAATCTTGGGTAATCGGAGTGGGATCATCGAAGATACAGCTTGGGTTATGAGGAGGTCTTTGACGAAATCGAGACCCTTTTGAGATATAACAATGGACGTGAACGATTCCTGGTCTGTTGATCGAAGATGGGTCTGTGAATGCGAAGTTGGGATGCATAGAGAAGAAGAAGCTATGAGAAGAAGTAGAAGAGGAAAAGCCGGTGACTTTATGAGAGTTTTCTTTTTGATTTTTCTGGGGTTTTATTGAATTTTTGATTGTTTGAGAATTTTGATTCGTTTTATTGGGATTTTTTTGAAGAGGAGTAGAGGCGTGGCGTGGAGTAGAGGTTGACAGCTTTGATAAGTAACTCATGGAGGGAGAAAAAGTTAGGTGTCAACTGGTAACGCCGTCGTTTTGACTCTTTCTCTTTTTCTTCTTCTGAAATGCCCAAACTGACCATAATTTATTTTTAATTTTTTTTCTTTTTCTTTTATAAAATTTTCTAATTACAAACCATTTTTTTTAATCTTTTCACAATATTTTTATAATTACTTTCCAAATTTAATTGAATTCATAAAATATTTAAAAAAGAAATTATTTCTTTATTAAAAACTATACGTTATTGATTTAATTTTAGATATTTATACATTTTAATATAATTACTAATTAATTAAAAAGTATATTATTATATACTAAAATACGAGATTATATATCATCATCTTATATGTTAATGTTCTGTATTCAAGTTGCTACCACATATATATATATATATATATATAAATAAGTGGTTCTCTCATAAGGGATCCCCTAATTTTAATTTCGGTAAAAACTGTGATGAAATCACATCTATTTTTATGAGTTTTGATATGATTTTTTTTTTTTTTTTTGATGATATGTTCAATAAAATCTATCTATGAATAAAATTTTAAAAAATTTCAACCAGTACAACTATTTTTCTTGAATTTTTCTATATTTTACCCATTTTTCGATGCCTTCAAATTTAACAAAATTGAAATAAATAGTTGTAGTACTCAAAAAAATTTAATTTTTTTTTATTGGTAGATTTTATTGAACTTATCATCCATAAAAAAATTTAGATAAAAAATTATAGAAATTGACGTGATTTCTTTATAATCCTTACCAAAATTAAAATAAGGGATCTCTTATGAAAGAACCTATATATAAAAGATTATGCGTTTGAAAATTTGTTGTGCAAGTGTTTTTTTAATATATATTTATGTTGAGCAGAAGAAAAACAATAGACAAACAATTGATTGAACTCAACTGATTTATTCATTGACTAATAATCATTTAAATAGAAATCCATAAACAAACTGACCAGAAATTTTGGAACCAACTAGTTCCACAACTGACACACTTTCTCCACTACTGGAGTATTCCTAAATAATTGGAAAGCACTACTACAGACTTCAACAGAGTGCCTATAGAATAGGACAACTACAACTTGATATTATTCAACAGAAAATAAATAGATAATTAACTCTTAACACCCTCCCTTAAACTGAATGATCTTCAGACATCAGTTTAAAAGAAAAAACAAAGCTTCCTTCATATCAAGTAACATCCTTGAATGAGCATACTCCCAACATTTGTCTCAGCTTCACAAACACAGGCAACTTGAGAGGCTTGGTTAGAATGTCTGCAGCTTGATCTTCACTCCTACAGAAAATCAAATCAATGGTACTATCTTTACACAAATCACGCAGAAAATGATACCTCACGTCTATATGTTTACTCCGCCCATGCAAAACAGGATTTCTTGAGAGCTTGATTGCTGATACATTGTCACAATAAATCAAAGTTGGTCCTTGTTGCCAGTAGTGGAGTGCTTCAAGTAGCCTTCTCAACCAAATTGCTTGACACGAACATGATGTTGCTGCAACAAATTCAGCTTCAGTGGTTGAAAGAGTCACAATTTGCTGCTTCTTTGATGACCACGAAACGGGCCCTGACCCCATCATAAAAACATAACCCGAAGTACTTTTTCGATCATCTTGATCTCCCGCATAATCACTGTCAGTAAATCCAAATAAACCTGACTTTTCTCCTTTTTTGTAAAAGAGCCCATAGTCAATGGTGCCTTGCATGTACCTCAAGATTCTCTTTGCAGCAAGAAGATGTATTTCTCTAGGACTTTCCATGTACCTGCTAATAAGACTAACTGCATACATTAAATCAGGCCTTGTAGCAGTTAGGTACATCAAGCTTCCCACAATCTGCTTGTAACCAGTGTTATCAACCTTCTCTCCTTCAGGATTTTTCACCAGCTTTAGACCCATCTCAGTAGGAGTGGTAACAGGATTACAATTCTTCATTTGAAACCTGTTTAAAACTTCTTGAACATACTTCTTTTGTGAAATAAAAATTCCAGCAGAAGATTGATTCACCTCTATGCCCAAATAATAGTGCATTAATCCAAGGTCAGACATATCAAATTCTGTCATCATGGATTTTTTAAAAACATCAAACATATCCTTATCACTCCCTGTGTAAATCAAATCATCAACATATAAACATACAATAAGAATTTTCTTCCCATCTCCTATTTTAACATAAAGAGTATGTTCATATGGGCACTTTTGAAAACCTTGATTAGTAAGGTAAGCATCTATGCGACTGTACCAAGCTCTAGGTGCTTGTTTCAGCCCATAGAGTGCTTTGTTTAATCTAAGTACCTTTTCTTCCATTCCTTGTTGCACATAACCAGGAGGTTGCTCAACATACACTTGTTCTTCCAACTCTCCATGCAAGAACGCAGACTTTACATCCAATTGAAAAATGAGCCATGAATTTTGAGCAGCCATGGAAATCACTAACCGAATAGTATCTAACCTTGCAACTGGAGCAAATACCTCTTTGTAATCGACACCATACTCTTGCTTGTAGCCTTTTGCCACCAAACGAGCTTTGTGCTTGTCTATCTCACCCTTCTCATTTAGCTTGGTTTTAAAAACCCATTTCACACCAATCTTTTTCTGTCCTTCTGGAAGGTCTGTCAACTCCCATGTCTTATTTTTTTTTATCGCCATAATCTCAGCATTCATAGCCTCTTGCCATTTTGGTTCTTTCACAGCTTCTTGAAAACTGATTGGATCACAATCTGAAAATAAACCAAAATGGGCAATAGTATCATCATTATCATCAGGTTGAACAACACCTCTAACCTCATAATCCATCATCCATGCTGGTCTTCTTTTCGAGCGTTGAGATCGTGAACTTGATGCTTCTGTAGGTTCTGCTAACTGATTTTCTCTAGAAATTGATGGCTGCAAATGTTGCTGCTCTAGCTGTAATGGTTGTTGGTCATATTGCTGATATGACTGACCATCCTTCTTATCGTCCCCATCTTCATCAAAGTTAACAGGAATGTGCTGCAGCTGCTGCGTTGAACCATTTTCTGTCCAATTCCATGTGTTCTCCTCATCAAAAATCACATCTCGGCTGGTAACTATCTTGTTTGTACTAGGATTGAATAGCTTGTAGGCTTTGGAATGTTCACTGACCCCAAGAAAAACACACTTTTCGCCTTTGTCATCTAGTTTCTTCCTTCTCTCATCAGGTATGTGAGCATATGTAACACATCCAAAGATTCTGAAATGATCTACGGCTGGTTTCCGTCCACTCCATACTTCCTCAGGTGTCATGTTTTGAACAGAGAAAGTGGGACTTCTGTTCAATACATGAATGCTCCAATTCATCGCTTCAGGCCAAAAACTCTTTGGAACTTTCCCTTTTGCTAGCAAGCTTCTTACCATGTTGAGAATGGTCCTATTTTTTCTCTCCGATACACCATTTTGCTGAGGTGTATAGGCTGTAGTGAGTTGCCTTCGAATACCTTGTTCAACACAGAAGGCTTCAAATTCTTTTGAGCAGAATTCTCCTCCACGGTCGGTACGAAGTGTCTTTATGGTACTTCCAACTTCATTTTCAACTTGTGCTTTGAAACTTTTAAATGCTTTAAAAGCATCAGATTTCTCCTGCAAAAAATACACCCAGGTTTTTCGACTAAAATCGTCAATAAAAGAAATAAAGTATTTCTTTTTGCCATTAGATACTGGGTTAATTGGGCCACATAAATCCGAGTGAATTAATTGTAGCGGCTGCTGTGCTCTCCACGCCTTTCTTTTTGGAAAAGGATCACGTTGTTGTTTACCAAGCACACAATCTTCACAAATTTTGGAGGGAGGAGTAATCATAGGAAGACCTGTCACCATCTGCTTCTGATAAAGTGTCTTTAGTCCACCGAAGTTTAAATGACCATAACGAAGATGCCAAAGCCATGTTGAATCATTCATCTTGGCCATCAAACAATCATGGATACTTTTGATTTGTAATGGGAACAACCTATTTGTTGTCATCTCAACATGTGCAATTGTTCCTCTCGCAGGATCATCAATTTGAAAAACACCATTCTTGATAGTAATCACATACCCTTTTTCTTGTAACTGGCCCACGCTTAGAAGATTAGTTTTCAAATCAGGAACATAAAAAACATTAGAAATAGTTGCAGTAGTATCATTCTTAGTTTTGATTTGAATGTCACCTTTTCCCATAACACTCACTGTTGAATTATCACCAAAAGTCACAGTTGTATGGAAAGCTTCATTTAAATGAGAAAATGATGACTTACTGCCACACATATGGTTGCTGCAGCCAGTGTCCAGATACCATAACTTCAATTGCGGTTCCTCCTCCTTGACATGATATGCCATCAAAAGTGTTTCTTCTTCCTGTTTCTCTGCAAAATTTGTCTTCTCTCCTCTTTCCCTGTCTCTAGGGAATTTAGTATAACATTCTGAACTATAATGGCCATAATTATGACACCTGAAGCATTCTACGTTGGATTTGTCAAAATATTGTCCACGTCCTCTTCCTCTTCCTCTACTTTGAGAGTTAGAGTGATAATCAGCGGGTTTCTCAAAAAATGGACCTTGTTGCCTGCTCCCATCTCTATTACTTCGACCTCCTCTTCCTCTTCCCCTGTCTCTGCCTCTGCCAAGACCTCTGCCTCTTGAACTTGAAGATTCAGCATGAGTTGAGGTTTTTAAGGCTTGTTCTTCTGTACTGGCATTTTCACTCTTGAATCTCTGCTCATGAACCAAGAGTGAACTATGTAATTCATCAATTGAGAGAATATCAATATCATTTGACTCCTCAATTGAGCAGACCACATAGTTGAATTTTGTGGTCATTGATCGAAGTATTTTTTCAACAACTGTAACATCTGCCATCTTCTCACCGTGGAGCTTCATTTTGCTTGCAATCGTCATCGTCCTTGAGAAATAGTCGTCAACGGATTCTCCTGGCTTCATGTGGAGAGTCTCAAAATCTTTTCGAAGTGCTTGAAGCTGTGCACGCTTCACTCTTGTGGTACCTTGATATTTCTTCTTCATGGAGTCCCAAATCTGCTTGGAAGTGTTCTTCTCTAGGATAGTCTCCAATATTGTACGATCAATTGCTTGAAACAAATAGTTTTTTGCCTTCAAATCCTTTAGCCTTTGATCTTCGAGAGTCTTTCTCTGAGTTTCTGTCAACACTGCATCCTCTGCTGGTTCAGCAAATCCAATTTCAATAAGATTCCAATACTCTTTGGATCTCAAAAAATTCTCCATTAACATGCTCCAATGATTATAATGACCAAATAAACGAGGTATGGCTGGCTGCACATACTGATCTTTAACCTTGTCGGTTGCCATGAGTTCTTGCTGCTGCAAATCAAAAAGCTGCTGCTTTTGGAGAAGTTTTTTGTTTGTTGGTCAAGCCCAGTGAGGCTCTGATACCATATGTTGAGCAGAAGAAAAACAATAGACAAACAATTGATTGAACTCAACTGATTTATTCATTGACTAATAATCATTTAAATAGAAATCCATAAACAAACTGACCAGAAATTTTGGAACCAACTAGTTCCACAACTGACACACTTTCTCCACTACTGGAGTATTCCTAAATAATTGGAAAGCACTACTACAGACTTCAACAGAGTGCCTATAGAATAGGACAACTACAACTTGATATTATTCAACAGAAAATAAATAGATAATTAACTCTTAACAATTTTTTATCCTTTTTAGTATTTTTTTTGTTAAAGAATACAATTTGAAAGCATGTAATGCCATTTATTTTCAATAGCATAGTTTATATATTTAAATGCCCATTTATAATTGCGAGGGTATTAGCGACATTTCGTATATACTTTTGATTCGATTCGATTCGATTCGATTCGTTTTGTTTTTGTTTTTCTGGTTCAGGTGCCGCAAGGGAACAAGACGACGACAACGATTTCATCATACACCGCAAAACGATGGCGCTGCAGGCTGGTGTTTCGACCTCCAAAGTTCTCATCCTTCTCGGTGCACGTCTCTCTCTCTCTCTCTCTCTCTCTCTCTCTCTCTCTCTCTCTCTCTCTCTCTGTTCTGTCAATTGAATTACTCTAAAAACTCTGTCGTTTTAAATGCTTCATTTTCTCTCTTCAATCTCTTTGATTTCTCACTATTTGATTGTATTCTCACAAGAAATTATTGAATTTTCCATAATTTTCAGTCTTATTTAAGCTTTCATTTTTTTTTTCTTTTTTGGCGGCTGTATAGGATTCATGCTAATTTTAGTCTATTTTAACTGTAATTGTTTCTCTCATATGTGTAGTTATATATATATATATATATTTGTTATTTGTTATGATGTTTAGATGTAAAAATTCTGTGGTCCAATGATTTAGGTTTGACTAGCATGATTGTTTTGAGGAGTGGAAGATTGTCTGAGATCATATCACAGCTTCAGGAACTGCTTAAAGGGGTTGAAGAAGTTGAAATCTCACCGTTTAAGTATGATAGTTCACTTCTTGCTGCTCAGGTATATCGAATTCTTCATTTATACTCTGCTGTCAACAAAAACATGATTATGATAGAAAAAAAGCAATTTTTCACTTCAGTTATGAAGAAGCTGGATTTTGTGCTTAAGTTTTTGAGTGTTGTGTATATGTATTCCATAATTGGTCAGTTAATGGGGTAATCAGTAGCATTATAATTGAGTAGTTGAAAGACTTTAATCTTAAATGAAAAATTGGTATGCTAAACTGTAGACTAAGACAAGCTTGAATATTTTCGTTTTAACTTCTTACTACGGAGTGAAGGGTAGTCTATTTGTTGGAAAATTGTCTTTGTTATTTATCTTCATGAGTGGATGTGTTTTTCTGCATTTATCTTCAGATTCAACAATTGTCGCAAGAGATCAAAGAGTTAACCTTATCCGTCCAGTAACCATCTACAATGGGGATTCTTCTAGTGGTATGTAAATCAAATATGTTTAATTTTGACAAATTTTTGGATGAAAATATTTGATATATATATTTGAGGTGTTTAAAAAAAAGGGTTAGTATACATGTACTGTCCTTACTCCTCACACATTTTCTTGCACACAGGGGGTTATGCATTGTATTTAATGCCAGCCGCAGCCCTTGGAGCAACGGGTTATTGTTACATGTGGTGGAAGGTTAGCTCTTTTACTTGTGACGTAGGCCGAAAAAACGCCTGTCCATGATGCTATAGTAAGCTTGTGGTTTTACTGATTCACTGGTATATTTGCATTACTTATATATTTCCTTGCAGGGATTGTCATTTTCAGATGTAATGTTCGTAACAAAGAATAACATGGCGAATGCTGTTGCAACCGTGTCAAAACAGTTAGAGAATGTATCTGAAGCATTGGCTGTAAGTAGAAATAGTTAGCTTGTTATGTAATTATATTTTTTTTCCGCTTCTATATCTTTTTACTCACCCACTCTATTTGTGCAGTCAACGAAGAGACATCTGTCAAAGAGGCTGGAAAATTTGGACTGGAAGGTGGAGGAGCAGATAGAAACATCTAAGCTCATTGTGAATGATGTACGTAATCTTATTCTCCTTTTGAGCTATATAAGACAGTACATATTGTCCATTTAAGACAGAAGATCTCGTAACCAAATTATGGCATGCTCTTTATGGTATAGCCTTTATAATTAAACTTTGTATTGATATTATTAAAACAATACCAATCCCCCATCCGTACAACACACACCAGAAACGCTGGTAAGTTGAAGAAATGTGATAAGATACTATAGGTGAAATGAAACATAATCTTATCGCTTTCTTTGTGAGACCCATTCTATAGATTCTGTCATATATGAAAGCTCGGTCTTTTTCTCCCCCTCAGTCTTTTTCTGCACAAATTAATTATCTTCCTCTCTTATAATTAAGCCTTTAGCTTATCAACTCTATACTTTGTTTGTGGTCAATATGTGCGACTTTGTCATACATTTTATCATAAAAGGGTGGTTAATATTATTTAGATTGGGGAAATATTGATGGTTAATATTATTATACGAAATGCTGTGCCCTGTGTTAGTCTGTACTGTTTATGGACTGCAATTAATTACAACAAGATAGATTAATATTTGCTTACTATGTTTACTGCTTGCAAGTAAGCGAGATGAAGTCCAACCTTTCTGAAATCGGGTTAGATTTAGATTCGAATTTTCAAATGGTATTCAGATTGGTGAGTTGCATGCTTTGTGTTATACCTTTCATTTACTTATGTTGTACAAAGTTTGTATATGCCAACAAAACTACCCTGCTGATAATTTATCTGTCAATTTTTTTTTTTTTTTGGTCTGTCCATTATTTAAACAGGAAGACAAGCTCCAGCTTCTCGAGGATAAACAAGTTAAATGCTCAATACTTTGCCAAGACGAGTGCCTACTGCACTAAGCATGCACTTTTTGAAGTGTTGACATTTTTCTCTTTCTTTGACATCATACTGGATGTGACTAACACAGGTCTCTTGTATCTGTGCCAAGTTGCCAGAGGTTTTAAAGATGCTCAAATTATAAAACCATTATAGGTTATTTGATTTATATATCCATGCCTTGTTTTTAAATTGGGTAATGATTGAACCTAAGGAGATTTCTTCTTGTTCTATGTCGAGTTATTAATTAAATTACAACTTTTTGCACTTTGGCAGAAAGTCGATGCTAAGCTATCAGACCATTCATCATTGACATACGAGGATAAATCATTAAAGGTACGCCAATTTTTCTTATTCTTCACTGTATTCTTGATTTTTATTTTCCCTCCAATGACAAGGTCCAATAAATATTTTAAGGCCTTCAATCCTGGGCCGAAACTAATGAGTCATAAGTGATTGTTAAGCACAAAGAAAAGTGATCTTGCTGACCACCTTATCGGAAAAGTCCCAACCATGAAGACAAAGATATACAGGTCATATCCAGTTGGGCTTTCTTTAGCTCAAGATCTTATATGAGGCCGAACTCATGATTTTTTGGCTCCTTATTTCCATATTTTATTTTTTATTTATTTTTTCCTTTTTCTTGTTGAAAAAGTATCGATCTGATTTTTATTGTGACCACATTTTTGAATATTGTACAAAAATTAAATAATGTACAATCATCTCGGGTATCTACAACATTTGTAATGTAATAAAGGTATTTTGAAATTGTATTTTGTTGGTTATTTGTCATTGAAAACTTGAAGCCTGTCAATCTCTTGTACATTTACCTAGTAGTATCAAGTACTTCTGCAGGAGGGACAGCAGAACAGACGGACTGTCGCGTCCGGCCATGGCTGATGGCAGCATGAACGACCCAAACATTGTCATCACACACACAACCCTCACATGATTCAAACTCATCATATGCACAGGTTTGCCCATTCTTGATTATTTCAACTGTGAAACTAAAATGAGCGACAAAGAATACTGCATACTTCGCTTTCTATAGTTAGGGGTGGCCTTGGCCTGTTAATTTTACGGAATCTTTTAGATTTCCTTTGTTTTTAGTACATGCAGTTTATATTTCAAAAAATATCCATGCAAATGAAAATTTTGAGTTCTTTTTCTTATAATAGATTTGGCTGGATTTATATACACCTTTCGATTGAAACCCAAAAATTTATCTCAAAAATGAACCCAAATGATACGATAAGTGATTTTCCTAACAATATGATTGTGGAAGTTGAGGTTGAAGTGGTCCAGGAAAACTTCTCAAACCCATTTTAATATGATTGTGGGATTGAGTCATCTTCTTTTTCCGTTTTCTAAATTTGTATTATTGTAAAACTATTTTTTTTCTTGTAATAGATTTGGCTGGATTTATGTGCACCTTTTAGTTGAAACCCAAAAATTTATCTCAAAAATTGACCCAAATGATGCGATAAGTGATTTTTCTAACAATATGATTGTGGAAGTTGAAGTTGAAGTGGTCCAGGAAAACCTCTCAAACCCGTTTTAATATGATGGTGGGATCGAGTCATCTTCTTTTTCCATTTTCTAAATTTGTAATGATTCAAAATAAAAAATTGATATGATCATTATTAGAGTAGGCATTTGTATTATTGTAAAACTTTTTTTTTTCTTGAAATTTATTTAGTACTTGAACAAGTCAGAAATATATCGAGAGCTACCGAAAATTAAACAGTACTGTAACTGACCTCCATTGTGATCTCTCGTGTGCCTATAAAAGCATCTTCATTCTACTAGCTAGTAAATTGAAACAAAAACCCTCATGTCTCTTGCTTGTCTATAAGAGATAGTCATGGGGCCTTCTGTTCCATGTTTCTTCTCTTTCTTGTGCTTTTGTTCTCTTGTTTTCTTTTCTTAATTTTGTTTCTTCAATGCAGCCAGTCTGTCATGATGATGATATGGGGTGGAATTTTCAAAATTTAAGAGAACAAATTCTACTCCCTATCACAAGTTTGAAAAAACTTCTTCTCTTATAATCTTTCAAGCTCAGTTGCATCCAAAAAACAACATTTTTGAACATCATGCATTACTTTGACAAGCAATTACTTTGACAAGTCTAATTTGGCTCGACTCACAGAACTTGAACGTTGTGTGCCTATAAATTACAGCACCTCCAATCTACTGGTGGTAAAACAAAACCCTCCTGTGTCTTACTTGTCTAAGAAAGAGTTCAAGAGATTTCTTTTGTTTAATCAAGACAATCAATCACGGGGCATTCGGTTCCATGTTTTTTCTCTTTTGTGTGCTTTGTTTTCTTCATCTTGCAGTTTCTCATTTTGCTTTTTCAATGCGGCCTCTTTTGTCATGATGATGAGCGGTCTACTTTCACTACAAGAAAAAGTTGTTTTTACCACACATGTGTCTATAGAGAGATAAAATTGTCTAAAAATTTACTCATTTATAGACACATGTCATCCATTTAAGAGAGGGTAATGGTTACCTCCCTTAAAGGGGGTAAGCAAAAGTGTTCTCTTTAAAAACCCGGAAACAAAATTGATCAGTTTTTTTTTCTTAATTGTTTGCCACGGATTGACAGGTGTGTCAAATATTACACTTATTTGCTGCAGTTATTTGCCACGGTAATTAAAAAACTTTAAAAGAATATATATCTATTTTTTTTTTTTTTTTTTAACTTTTCACTTTTCAAAGATACCCTAAATTGAAAGCTTCTCACTTCATAGCCGCCGCAGCACTTTTTCCACACCGCTGCTTCTCACTTGGTTGTCGTCCTTGTCGCCGTCAATGCTGCGTCTCGCTTCGTCGACGTGCGACGTCGTTGTGTAACCGCCGCAGTATTTCACTTCGTCGCCGTAGCGCCGCTCTTCTCACTACTTGCTGTAATCATTCATCTTTCTCTTCTTTTCTATTTTTACATTTCATTTTTCTTGCATTAATTTGGATTGCAGGTGAAGGAGATGGGTGGAAGAACCCAGACCGTAATTCATTTCAATATTAGAACGAGGTACATTTTCCTTGTGTTCTCTCATATTGCCATTTCTAATTTAAAAAATGATGTACTTGTACTTCATTTGAGCTGTTGGAATCCACAATTATCCGTATATTTTTCAAAATAACATTGATATAGCACAAATAACCTCATTCAATATTATTTTTGAAATCGTCTATCTACTTGTCCTTTGTAAGTCAAGTTGATTATTATTTTTGGAATAATGAATTTTAGATGAAAAGATCATGCAGCTATAGAGAAAGTTGTACATTTTTCTATATGTGAACTTTTTACTTGATAATTTTTGGAACTCACTTTGCAGGTTTAGATGGATTTGGAATTTGAGAACGTAATAGCTGCAATCCTTTTGAACAAAGCAGTGGAATTACATCGGCAAGCTGAGAAGGTGTTGGAGCTGTAGAACCAGTAGGTACTCTCTCTCTCTCTCTCTGTCACTCTCTGTAACTTGTTTTCCTTCATTTCAATTCTCTCTGGTTCATCATATGTTGAAGTAAAGTAATTACATGCAATCTAAGGGGAGGATGTTGATTCCAAGATCCCCGAGAGGAAATACCTTTTAAAATGCTTAGGATTCTAATGAGGACAGGACAGAGCTTGCAAGTGAAGGTGGTATTGCTTTCAGCTATTGGAAAATAGATTCTTATGCTGATTTTACTAATGTATGTTTATGTGTACTCAGTATGCTTGAGACTTTTTTTGAGTGTTGCTCTTTGAGAATGACATGGTATTGTTTATGTTTAGGTTTTTGGTACTGTTCTTTTTTGAGGTGATTATATCTTATGCAAATTCGAAAATGACTACATGATGTTTCATAGGTGTTTGATCAAATGACGGTTCATGCGTTTATTATCTCATTTGCATGCTTGTATTGGGTCATATTTATATGTTTTCATGTACTGTTTATGTATACATGATTTCAACCGACTCTTTTAGGAACAAAGTCATAGTGGGATGTTTTGTTTAATGTACTGTATATTTACAGATGTATTGTGCCCACCAAAGAAACTAAAATAGGTTCCCCTTTAGTAAGCTTATTAAGTTATTATTGATAACTAAATTAAACTTGTTTGTAAATATGCAGTTTCGGTAATATTAACAAGAAGTCGGATTGATGATGCAATTGGGCACAAGCAGCATTCAATTGCCTCAGGCTACCTTTTGTTATAGGCTTGTATATTGACACTATGATATTCATTTCCTGGTAGTCATTTAACTTTACACTATGATATTCATTTCCCGGTAGTCATTTAACTTTACATTGAATTATTGATCCTAATTATTTTTAACTTTACACTACCTTTTGTTTTCATGTACTGATAGATATTTGGTTCTTTAGTAGACATAAGTGTTTGCATTTTATACTTGTGGATTTTATTATGGTTAAATACTAGAGAAAGTAATGCGAATGGTAGGAGAAGACAAGTCTAATTGAAGAATTTTAATGGTTAGATTATGCCATCGGGGGATGCAGGTAACCAACTGTTAATATCTACCTGATATCCCACTTTTGATTTCAACTCCTGCAATTTTCACCCAAAAAGCATATTTTTAGGCCCAAATCCGAACAGGCCCAACCCCTAAGACATTAATCTTGGGGCTGGGCTTAACAGCCAATCTGAACGGCCCGCCCTGTACAGTAAATAGGCCCAACCCTAGTCTGAGTTCGAAATCCAGTGGGCTCAAAAATTTCTGGCCGGCCCGGCCTGGCCCTTTTAACACCTCTTAAGCACCTCCGGTCTACTAGTTAGTATAAATTAAAACAAAGGGTTAATATTAAAAACCTCCCTCACCTTTGAACTAATAAATGAGTATTTTGTATCATTTGCAAGTTAACATTCCCGTTTTTTAAATCATTTTATTAATTTATTTGGTAAAAGTATAAGAGTATAATGGTCAATTCATATAATTGAAGCTTAAATAGAGACATTTTGGACTTTTTAACGGTCAAACTCGGTTAACACAAACAGAATGCTAAAGGTATTAGTCCATATGGGAGGTTTCTAAAATAAAAGTATTTGTAACTATACATCCAATAATAGTTCAAAGTTGAGGGGAGGTTTTTAATATTAGCCCTAAAACAAAACTGTCACAATGATGATATGGGGTGGAATTTTCAAAATTTAAAAGAACAAATTCTAACCCGTATCATGAGTTTGAACAAAAACCTGTTCTTTTATTATAATCTTTCAAACTTAGTTACATCCAGAAAACAACATTTTTGAAAATCATGCACACTTGCATATTAAAAAAATTCCACACCATATCACATGTTTGACAAAATTATCATACCATCCAAATAGCATTTTCGAACGAACTTGACACTCATGGAAGATTAGACAACCACTCTTTCAGGATTTATGACATGCACAATTACTTTGACAAGTCTAATTTGGCTCGACTCAAACAACATTATTGTCTTTATATATCCCTTGCAATGAAAGAGAAATTTTAATTCGTCGAGGCCTAACTTATTAAGAGAAAAATCTTCAAATCTTTTTTTTTTTTTTTTTTTTTTTTTAAGATACGACACACATAATGACTTGACTTGAGAATAAAGAGTGATCAATTGGTCTGATATCATTTCTTATACATTTTCGAGTTTCTAAATATACATTTTTGAGTTTGCAATTTCAAATATATATTTTTGAGTTTCTAAATAGTGCCACATTAGCATTTCTATTCATTATGAAATTTCAAATATGCATCCATTTTATGACCAATTAAAATAAAACAATTATTCTACTCTCTCTTCTCTTTTATTTTATAATTAAATGAGTTTTAATATTATTGGTGGAAAGAGTCAGCAATTCTAGGAGAGTTTCTAGAATTAGAAACCCAATTCCATATTCTCTAACTAACATAATTTTTTAAAATTTTTAATTTTTTTTTCCTTTATTCTTCTTCTTATCTTCCACGAGACATGTTCTTCTCCTCTTTCCTTCTTTCTCTTCTACTTCAATGTTCTAACAAAGTTGTGAATCTATCTAAACCGAAAATGTTGGTCTGAGATCGTCAATGAAGCTAAGTGTCGGCATTAGAACCAAATTTCGAAGATTATATCTTTTTTTTTAACTATTACAATTTTTGAACCTGTAGTAGAGAGATACAAGACTCAACGTCACAATCTCATCGACGTGGGACAACCTCAATTTTGTCAAAATTATATTTTTTTTTACTTGCATCCATCAAAACCATATATCACATCCAAAAAACAACATGTATGCACATCATGCATGCACAATTGCACATTAAAGGTCATTTTAATTAAGAGCAAATTGCATTAAACTCCTTTGAGGTTTGTCCTTTTACACTAAGAAACAACTTTATCATTGATTGACACTCACATTTCCTGCCATTAGTCAAACTTAACTGTTGACTATATTTGACTGGCAAAATTAAGGGTATTTTCGTCATTTTAAGTTTATTAAAAAAAAGTTGAATAATTTTTTTTTAAAAAAAATACAAAAAATTTAAACATGTTTAAAAATTTAAGCTTATTTCATGAGCTGATCATTAGTAACTAAATTAAGGAACATTGTAGGAGAACCATGTTAGGTTTTGACTTGTATTCCTAAGTGAACCAAACAAGACTCAACTGATGTGGAGCTTCCTGGAGACGTGGGATACGTTTGGAAGATGAAATGGTGTTGTTTGAGGGAGGTTTGAAGACCAGAATAACGGAAGAATGAAGATTGTTTCAACGTATTGATCGCGGTTTTCTAAGCGATGTAATTTAAGGTGACTTGTAACGGTTTAGGAAGCGGGTGCGCAACCGTGACCCAAAACGTAGTCAATCATAAGCATGCGTGGAACGAGAAATCTTCAACGAAAAAGGAAAGTGTTCTTTTGGGAAGTTCTTGTGCTTGAAGGAAAATGAATACTCTTTATAAGAAGACTTGTCATAAAAGGAAATATTATTTATGTGAAACAAGTAAGTCTTGTACGTTTAGGAGTAGGATTTCATTTTATCTTAAACTCTCTGTAACTAGTATAAATAGTCTTAATATTTATGTTTAAGGCTGTGGAGAAAAAGAACACCATGTAACATCAGAGAGAGTATGGTGAGATCCGGGGAGACCCAAGGAAATATCCGGGGAGGGATCCAAGGGAATATCACTGGATCAAGTTAGAGATCCGTGGGTGATATTCAGGGGAGACCTAGGGGATATTGTGGGGGTACTCGGTGAGGATCTTGTGAGTGGGGTTTGGGTTGAGGTGAGAGAGTTAATCCTAGAGTATATGGTTGTAACAATTTATCATATAGTGGAACTTTCTTTGTCGTCCTAACGGCCCGTGGTTTTTTACTCGTTTTGGGTTTTCCACGTATATCTTGTGTTGTGAATGTTTTATTCACTCTCATCTATTTTTCTGCTTATTGACGTTATTATTTGCTATGAGTTATGGGTGTATATTAGGCACGGCGTTTCACGTTCATCGGTTCAAGAATTATCCCCAACAAACCAAATGGTCCAGATCCTTCTGTTGTACGTTCGTTTTAAATTAGGATATTTTAAAACAGAAGTCCTTTGCCTATCTCTAACGTAATCCATCCAACATCAACTACATTCAAGTCTTTTGCCATAACATCGATCCATAAAACAACATATTAATCCACATCATGCTTGCACATTATCGTCCTTATATATCACTTGCAATGACCAAGAAATCTTAAATCGTCAAAGCCTAACTTATTAGGAGAAAATTCTCCTGTGCACCTAAGCTATGCACCGTATGTCCGTATCCAACAATATTATAATCTTGAATGAATAATATTTCCACTTAGAAAAAAAGTTAAGAATTTTTTTTTGGGATGTAAATTCAAGAGACGACATCAAGAACAAGTTAAAGTATCTAAATTAAGTACCAATTACTCTGAAAAATCTGTGTGATTACAAAACCTAATTATTAAATTCTGGAAGAAAGATTAAAGTCTTTGAAACAATAAAAGAAAGATGATAGAGATTAAATGGAGATCAAATAAAGCAGAAAAATTTAAAACAATTACTTTCACATGTCTTGGTAACAAATATTTGGCTTCTTCTTCTATTTTTCTAGATACGCACATAATAACTTGACTTAAGACTTAAAGAGTGATTGTCTGGTATCCTTTTCTGGTCCAATATTGTTCTTTCATGCATGGCTATATATTAACCAAAATTACCAGGTGTATTCTCGGTTACCTCTGTTATACGTTCCCAATTAGGATATTTGATATCATCAATTAAATGCAAAACATAAGTCCTTTGCAGTAACCAATAAATCTTCATTGAAGCCTAACTAATTAGATTATCTTTAAACTCATTTACTAATCAAAAATTCTAATGAGAAAAAAGAACTTGATTACTTATTGGTGATTACTGATTACAATGTTTACTCGATCACAGTTAAGCTAATTAATATGTCTAAATTAAAAAAAAAATTTCTCATCATTTTAATTAGAACCAAATTTTAAAGATTATATATATTTTTAATTTTTTTAACTATTACAAATTTTTAACTTGCAGTAGAGAGATTCAAGGCTCAACTTCACAAGCTCATCCACGTGGGACAACCAATTTCGTCAAAATTATATATTTTTTATTACTTATCCATCAAAACCATAGATTTTTTAATTTATGAGAGTTAAAACGTATGGTGTAGAATTTTAAAATTATATTTGAAGAGAATAAATTCTACACCCCGTATCACAAGTTAGACAAAAACTTTCTCTCTTATGATCTTTCAAACTCCATCACATCTAGAAAACAACATTTATGAAAATCATGCATGCACAATTGCACATTAAAGGTCATTTTAATTAAAGATCAAATTGCACCAAACTACTATGAGGTTTGCCTGTTAATTGATACTCACCGGTCTCAATCATCTAGCCACATGTCTTGATTTGCTGGCCACTTAGGAGGGTGTATTCAATTAGGATTCTTAAAGACATTTAAAGACATTTTTTAAGTGACGGATTTTCATGGATTTTTACGGATTTTTACGAACTTTTATAAATCCACATGGATTTTCATTGATTTGTTTAGATATCTATCTCAGACTTTTATGGATTTGTTTAGACATCTATCTTAGACTATTATAAATTTGTTTAGACATCCATGGATTTTCATGGATTTGTTATCTCTGATTTCTATTATAAATGGAGAAGAGTGACGATATTTGTACCCCTTAAAAGCTGTATGTACACCCCTCTGGTAAGTCCAATCAACTTTATTATTATTTAAAAATTTGTTATTGAATTTATTGTTTTCAAAAAGAAAAAAAAAATTCTAACTCTTAAATGCATAAATTACATCAAGATGAGTTGGGGTTTGAGCTAATTTTATTTTAAAGTGGTATATTAAAATAATAAAAGAAGACAAAAAATAAAAATAAAAATAAAGGTAAGTTAAATGCATAAAACCTGTATAAAAGGTAAAACACAGACAAATAAAAAAATAAAATAATAATAATAAAAAAAAAACGTTTTTTGCTTGTATGTGTTGCTACTTGCCAGTGTGTATAACTCACAGGAAATAAATAAATAAATAAAGCACTAATCGTGGTAGTGTAATGTGCTTTGGTTTATTGTGTTTTCTTGTTTTTTTGTTTTTTGTTTTTTGTTTTTTTTTTTTGGGTTTTGTTGGGTAAGATTGCAGTCAAAAAATCAACAAGGGAAGATCATCGATCATGATTATTTGAGCAGAGAAGAAGTGATAAGAAGCAACACGTTTCTATTGAGAGAGAGAGAGAGAGAGAGCAAAGTCCACCAAAATCTTTGGGGAGAAGGCCGGACATATTATGACATTTGATAATTAATCTCCCACTATCAAGTCCACCAAAATCCACCAAAATCCATGACCTAAGAAAATCCTTTAAAATCTAGTCCTAATTGAATACACCTTGATTCTTGTAGACATTTTTAAAGTCTCAATTCAATATACCAAGATTTGAAAGGATTCTTTAAAAGTCCATAGAAATCCTAATTGAATACCACTGGATTAATATAGACTCTTTTAAAGTCTTTAAATGTCCTAATTGAATACACCGAGATTTATAATGTTTTTAAATGTCCCCAAGAATCCTAATTGAATACACCCTCCTTAATTCTTTCTTCTTTTTTTTTATTCTTTATGGTAGTCTTTTTTTTTTTTGAAAATTACTTATATTGGAAAAAAACAGCCGAACAACAAAGACAAGGCAGAGACAAGGGGACAGAAGCCCCACCCAAGGCCAACCCAGAGAAATAGGGAGGCAGACAATAGCAAACACAAAAGAAAAAACAGGGGAAGCAAAAACAAACGACACAGAACAGAAAACAGACCCGACAGCCCAAATCAAATCAAGCTCCACTCCAAAACATCTTCTTCACCAGCTGCACCTTTTTTGGCTAACAAATCCGCGAAAGAATTTGTAACTCTAGACCCATATTCCACATGAGCCATACTCAAGACACCCAGCAGATTCCTGATATCTAAAATCAGTTGAACATGCATCCAACTACCCACACCACTACCATTAATCCAAGACACCGCCGTCTTAGAATCACTAACCACCACAATACTTTTGTTTCTCAACTCCGGTTTAGGGGCACTAAGGTTGCAAGCCCTAGCAATAGCCAAAATCTCAGCTGAAATAATGTCCTGAGACCCAGCTTTTTCAAAAAAAAAAATGCACAAAACTTTGCCTTTACTGTCCCGCAGCACCCCTCATATACCCGCTTGACCCGACGGACCCCGAACCGAGCAGTCTACATTGAATTTCAGAACATCCGGAGCCGGAGGAATCCAATCGCCAACCTTATGAAGCTTCACCTTTTTACAAACCACACACCTCTCAGCCATATCCAAAAGAATAATAGAGATAGGATCCTCTGAACCCTTTCCAATGTTCTTAAACTACCAGGCAATCCAGAACTTCACCATATCCAGAGCTTGAACCGCCTGAACGTTGACATCTTTGAAAACCTTCTCATTTCTCGCTTCCCAAATGGTCCAAACTGCAGCGAAAAACATGGAAAACCAAGCCCTTTCCAACCTCCTAAATGGACAAAGACCAAGCCATTCCTTCCACCACAACAGCAAGGAAACCAGACTGCAGCTGCTCACTTTCCACATGTTCATGGCTTCGGTCCAGACCTTCCAAGCCCACTTACATTGCAGAAACAAATGATCAATGGTCTCCTCATGCTCGCCACACATAGGACAACCCAAGTTGTCGTCAAAAATCAATCCGAAACGTTTCAGAACCTCTCTAACCATCACTCTTCCGTGCAGAAGTTGCCATACAAAAATCTCGATTTTAGGCGGAACGGAACTCTTCCAAACACTCCTAAAATCAGTTGACAACCCGGAAGACCCCCCCTCAAGATTCTTCCAAACTGACTTGACAGAGAACTGACCATCAGAATTCAAGGACCAAACGATAGAATCCGTAATCTTTTCCCGAATCTTAATACCCTCTAAAAACCTCAAGAAAGAGTTCCACTGTTGTAATTCCCAATCGAAACACGGCCTTCTTAAAGGAATGTTCCAGCTCCATTTATTATCAACCTAGACCCCAAACTCACAAACACGCCCATTCTTGTTGGCAGCAAGGGAAAAAAATCCTAGGATAAACCTCCTTCAACTTAACCCCGTCTACCTTGACATCCTCCCAAAATCTCGCCCTATCCCCCCTCCCCACAATCACTTGAAACCCTCCTCCAGAACCTTCGCAATCTTCGTCCCATGCTCCAGCAGCCCGCTAACAGCTGACAAGCGTCGTTTTGCATGTCAAAAAAATTTATATTTAAAGTTCACCTTGTTAGTGCAAGTGACTAGAGACTAGTATAGCAACAAGCAAGGGTATCATCCACAGGGAGGTGTCATCCATCGACTGTCTCGAGTTCTAGTGTTTATTGAAAGCATGTAAATGGAATACGGAAATGGTGAGAATGGTGTGTGTGAGGTGTATGCATATTGCGGTGTGGTGTGTGTGGAAATGTAAAGTAAAGAATACAAATAAAAACAAAGAGAATATGGAGGGGTGAGAATGGTGTTTAAAGAGACAAATAATAAAATGGTGGTTTGGAGAGATGCATGATTGTGGTCATACAAGGTACTTATTAGTTCACCAAATACAAGTGCACACCTAGTTGATTGTTAGGCATTAAATTCATCCAGTTCAAGTTATGGGCATATTCTTTCAATTAAGAGATTCACAAACACAAATCACTCCCCAAAGGTCATGGCTAGAGCATGTGTGCTTGTAATCTCAACTAAGGGATTCGAGACACGAATCACTCCCCAAAGGTCATGGCTAGAGCAATTGTGCCTCAAGTCCCTACCATTAAGCATATGAACATAAGCCAAAACCTATTCTAGCATGGTCATGCATAAAACAAGTTTCATTCATTCTTTAGAGCTAAGTGGTCAGGACTATACCCGGAAGGTCATCCATGGAGGTACAATCCTAACCCACATACACTCAAACCCATCAAAACAAGGCATTTCGACCTTCCAAAGACATACACACACAAATGAGATATTTGATTACAACTACTCCTACATTTAAGTTAATCTACTCCTAATCCCATCCATGAACACATATCAATTTCCAATCTCCACACACATGCATATCAAGATAAGAGATTATGCAATAATAACAAGAATAAATCAAAACCCAAATAGATTTAAGAACAATCATAACATAAATAAGCACAAATATAGGTTTACAATATTTCCCAAGTGGGGTTACACATAAGAGAAAACAAGAAATACAAAGAGAAGAGTTTAAAGGAGACAACCCTTGAAGAAATCCCTCCAAGTTCTCCATGAATCCCTAGCTTGAAATTGGTCCAAAACCTCTCCTTTCTCCTTGCAATCTACTCCCAAATGTGGTGGAGGATGTGTAGAAAGTGGTGGTGGTGAGCTTCCCATGGAGGAGAACCTCCATGGGAGCTTTGGAAGCTTCTCTCTCTCTTGATTTGGTGAAGAAGATGAAAATGGAGTGAAGAAAGGTGAAGAATTTCGTGGGTCTCTCTTGAAAGAAGAGGCAAAGAGGTGTATTTATAGTTAGGGTAAGTTTGGGGACGAATTTGGGCTTGAAAAGACAAGTTTGCCCGTTCCAGGGTCATGGCGAGTGGCTGAGGCGAGTGGCTCACTCGCCATGATCAGTTGCCATGGCTTTTGTGAAGTTTGGGCAGAGGTTGTGGCGAGTGGGTGAGGTGAGTGAGTTCAGTCGCCATGGTTACTCGCCATGAACACTGGTGGAATTTTCAGCTTCGCACACCAGTCACTCAAACATGCATAACTTCCTCTAGAAAGCCCGAAATTACAATCCGTCAAATGTTATGAAATCTAGACATCCGGGGCTTTCTAAATATATGTGGATCTCATTGTGGTTCGATCCGAGGAGAAAGTTATGGCCCCTGAAAATAGGGTGTTCTGCACAAAGTCCTCTGCCGCGGTTCTGTTTCCAGCCTCGCGCACCGTTACGGAAACGTGCATATCTCCCTCCAAAAAGCCCGGAATCACGATCCGTAAAAACCTATGGAAAGTGGACTTCCGGGGATTTCCGAAAATATATTATAGGAAGCTCAATTCAATATGAGGAGGGATATATGGACCCAGAAATATAGGTGTTCTGCATAGACATCTTACAATTTCAGCCCATCAACCTTTGGAAAACAGAGTTGACCAGTGCCGCGGTCTCAATGTCGCGTTCTAGTTCAACGGCGGATCCACCACGGAAACATGGTTTTGCTTGCCGTGGTTGACCATGAATCACGTCGCGATTTGGGTCAACGGCGAGGCCGCGACAACTCTGAATGGCTTCCAATTCTCATTGCTTGCTCGATTTCGCCTCCCAAACTTGACTTTAAGCTCAACATCTTATTGTAGGGACTATGTACCTACACATGGCTCACAAAACCCATTATATACAAAAACAAGCTCGAAAACGAGAACAAACGATAGGGAATGGGGACCTCAAATAGGCATATAAATCGTCCGATCAACAGCCTTAGTAAAAAAAGAGGCAGAAAAACCCCCCTTCCAATCCCACATCAAAGAATTCGCATGGATTTTATATTTGGCACTGATAACTCTTTTCCATAACGATGACACTTCGTTCCCAAATCTCCACATCCATTTAGCTAACAAACCTTTGTTTTTATCCAAAATGGACCCAATACCTAAACCACCATTAACCTTGCTTTTGCACAGCATCTCCCAACTAATAGAGTGCAACTTCCGCTTTTCACTGCCATCGCCCCAGAAAAAATCCCGCTGCAGCCTCTCAATCCTTCTAGCCACACAAACTGGCATCCTGAAGACCGACATGTAGTAGATTGGTATGCTAGCCATAACAGCTTTAATGAGCACCATCCTACCCCCTTTGTTAAGGAAACCTCTCTTCCACGGAGCCAAGTGATTTTCAATACGACAAACTAGATCATCCCAAAAAAAAAATTGACACCGGCCTACCACCAAGTGGCAATCCTAAATAGGAAATAGGAAGGGACCCTTTTGCACACTTAAAAATTGCCGCGCAATTTTTCTCCCTCTCTCCACAATCACCAACCGGAACCACACAACTCTTGCTAAAATTAATTCTCAACCCAAAAGCCACTTTGAAACACCTAAGAATTCTTCTAGCATTAACCAAAAAATCCTCTCTAGGATGGAGGAAAAGAATAGTGTCGTCGGCAAACTGCAAATGCGACACTTGAATCTCGTCTGACCCAAGAGAAATACCTCTTATCATATTCATAGCCTCCGCTAACCTGAAAAACGCGCTCAACCCTTCAACTGCCACATTAAATAAAAAGGGAGAAAGGGGATCCCCTTGCCGAAGGCCCCTTCCAATACCAAATTGCCGCGTAGGACTCCCGTTAACCAATACAGAAAGCATAGGAGAGGAAATGCAACACCTAATCCACTGTCTCCATTTTTCACCAAACCCCATATCATACAAAATATTATCCAGAAAAGAATGATCAAGGCTATCGTACGCCTTTTCGAAATCGAGCTTAACCAAAAGGCCACCTCTTTTACCGTTTTTCCAGAGATGGATTATTTCTTCCGCTATGACAAAACCATCCAAAATGTGACGATTCCTCACAAAGGCCATTTGAGTCTCTCCCACCACTGACTCCATAATCCTTCTCATCCGATTAGCCAGAACCTTAGCCAAAATTTTATAAAAAGACCCCACCAAGCTTATAGGTCTAAAGTCTTTCATTGTCGACGGTTTGACACATTTTGGGATTAAGGCTATAAAGGACGAATTAAGCTCCTTAACAATAGAGCCATTACGATGAAATTCCTCCAAAAAATTCATAAAATCGCCTTTAATCACAGCCCAGTTTTCTTTAATAAAACTTAGATTAAAACCATCCGGACCGGGTGCTTTATTTCCATCACAGCTCATGAGAGCTTCCCACACCTCGTCCACACTAAAAGTCTCTTCCAAAGACTCCCGTTCCACCGCCGTAAGGCACTTGAGAGGGAGGCCATTAATTCTGGGACGACGCCATTGCACATTCCTAAACTGACTTTCGAAAAAATCTGCTACCCCATTAGAAACATCACTTGGAGAAATTTTAATAATTCCGTCAAAGGAAATGTTCTCAATAAAATTGTTCCTACGACGACCACTAGCCACAACATGGAAAAACCTCGTGTTTCTATCACCCTCTAGCAACATTTCACTCTCGAGGATTGTCTCCATTGTTGTTCCTCGCGTTTCAACCTCCTCCACAATTCAGCAATAGCTTCCATTCTATCCTCCCTTAAACTGGCCGACCACCCATAATTGGCTGCTTTATCATAGATAAACCCCAGCCTCTCCTTAATATCTTTGGTGGAATTCCTATTAAAATCTTTGGCAGCAGCCCATCTCTTGATTTTTCTCCTAGCTCTTCTTAACTTTAAATGAAGCACAACACTGCTGGACCCTTTAAAATTATTGCTGCACCAATCCATCTTGATCTCTTCCATAAGAACTCTATCATCAAGCCAAAAATTGTTGAATCTAAAAGGCCTAGGACCCCAAATCAACTTCGGAACCGACAAAGATATTGCACAGTGGTCCGAAATAGTCCTAGGAAGTTTGAATTGTTCCAAATCTTTGAACCAAGATAAAACAATTGGAGACACCAAAAATATATCCAACCTAGCCCACATACCGTCAACTCTATTATTCGACCAAGTGAAAGACCCACCCCTTAACGGGATGTCCACCACTTTCGCTTGGAGAATAAAATTACTGAAAGCTCTAGCCGACCACTTGTTAAAATCACCACCCTTCCTCTCCTCCTTATTGATGACAGTGTTAAAGTCCCCTCCCATACACCATGGCTGCGGAAAAAATTTCTGCACATTTAAAATAAAACCCCATAATTCTCTTCTCTCCCTTTCCGAGTTTGGCGCATACACATTGCATAAAACCACCTCCTGATTTAAGCTAATTAACAGCCCTACCAAAATGATACACCACTTATTCGAAATGCAATCCTTAATAGTCACCAAATCTTCATTCCACAAAGTTAATAACCCTCCAGCAGTCCCCTCAGCCTCCACACTAACACCTCTAGAAAGAACCTTGCCGCCAAACCCCTTGATAATTCTACTGTCAACTGATCCAAGTTTAGATTCTTGAATAAAAAAAACCGACGGCTTATTATTCAAGACCACTCTTCTAACTCTTCGCCTCTTCTCCGGCCTACCCAAACCTCTTACGTTCCAAGAAAGAGCTAACATTGGAAACAAAACAGTCCCTCCCTAGACATTGCACCAAAACACTACTCTACTGCCCTTTCCTCATCCTCTTTCTCCCTCATAAACACATACTCCGCAATATCCTCTTGTTGCCCATTATAATCGAAACCAAGGGCTGCACCCGTTTCTAAGACTTTCGTAACCTCTTCGGTCATGTTCCAAGTGTCCCTCGTAGCCATTTCTACTTCACCACCATTTATAATCCACCTACCTGAACCCTCGTCCTTCCTCCTCAATCTCTCGGCTTTCTCTAGTCTCTTGACCACTCTTTTTTCTATGACTTTTGCAATTTCTTCTTCAAGATTCCAAATAACTTTCCTATATTTAGACCTTGACCGGTGGCCTACAATACTCTCCCCACTTGTATGCTTTATGGAAAGAGAATTACAGAAAGAATTGGAATGCTTACCTCTAATGTTCTTTGGCTGCCTGGAAAATCTGGTCTTGCCACTCTGATTGCTACCACTATGATGTGAGGCTTCAGAAATTCTTTGCTCCGCCTCCTCTTCCTCCGGAGCATCATCAGAAGAACTACTAGCTGTGCTACCTCCATCAAGCTCTTCCTCACCACCTCGGTTTCTCAAGTCCACCACAAGATCAATACCTTTGTTAACGGTCATTTGAGTTTCCGGGACAAACTGGGTGGAAGAAAAATTCCTGTCTTTTGAAATGGGACCCCGACCATCTCCACTTTTTTGGGCCTTGTAGTATCCACCTTTGTCTTGCTTACCATTTTTGACTACTAAATCTGCTGGGTCTGAACTACTCAACTCCTTACTGGATCGATTTGATCCATTAATCACCCCACTGGGCCTTTTTCTAACCTTCAGATTGGGAATACTATTTACCATAGGTTCCTGAAAGAATGACCTCATCCCTGGCCCACCAACATTTTGAAACCCAATTGGCCTACTTTTGGAGCACTCTCCCTTAAAGAACTTGTTATTCAAAGGAGGCCCAACATCATGAGCCAAGTCTGACCCCGAATCATCTGAACTGCTCTCTGAGAGATGACTTCTTTTCTTATCAATCTTCAAAGCTCCATTTCCAAAATGCTGCCAAACATTAGGCTTTGGTCTATGGAGCCGCCTACCTTTCCCCTTGTCCACCTCCTCCCTATCTCCACCTACTGTCCTCCTAGCCAGCCTGGGACTTCTCCAACTAGTCTCCCTGACAGCCTTTTTTCGATCCCTGTTGTTGCCCAAAAACTCCTCCCTGCCACCTACTCTGGTCCTAACAGGACTGAAATCATCATCCCCAAAAGTCTTCTCTCCCATTTTCGGCTGAACCTTTTCTAAAACTTCCCATACTGTACTGATATTCAAATTTGAAATGCATGGTTTCAAACCCAACAACTTGTTGATCCACTCTTCTGAACCGGGGCTGATATTTCCACTAACTTGACAGGAAAAGATCGATTCCAGCCTTTCACGACAATCTCACATGAAAGGTGATTCCCTAAAGGAGCTAGAACCAACATTCTGCCAACGTCTAATCTCTTCCTAGACTCGGTGATTTCATCAATCCACAACACTTCTCCCACTATCCCTCCAAGTTTCTTAAAGAAAGCATTGCACCAACAGTTAAGAGGAACACCATGAACTTCAACCCAGCTAATCTTATCAATAGATGGGCTTCGCGACTGCTCACCCCAAATTTTCATAGACGAGAAACAATCTCTCCAAAAAAAACTGTTCATAACGAAACCATCTCTGTCACATGAGGACTCAAAGGACCACACAATATGTTTCCCACCCATAAACGTTGACGAAAAAACGAAACCCCTATCCTCCAATCTCTGGTTCACTAATGCTATACTGCCAAAATTCTTAAGAACTCCCACCGCCGACTTGGACAGCCACTCCTCCACCTCATTTAAACCAACCCAGGACATGACTAAATCATCTACTGCCTCTTTCTGATACTGGTGATCCACCTTTGTAGCTTCTGCATAGGACTTCCCTACTTGGACGAATGGTCTTCTCTTCGAACCTTCATACTCGCTCCCCTGCTTCCCCAATCCCTTTTGCTGACCATAGTGGTGAAAATCACTGCTATCTTGAATCTTGGATGCATTCCGACGACTATTCCAATCATGAGATGCTACCTTTGCCGCAATCGGCCACCCGTACATATGCATTCCGTTAACTTTCATTGCTACCTTTCTTGCCTCTTCCAAAGTTTCAAAACGGATAAACGCAAAGTGACTTCTGTTTGGATCCTTCTTAGCAGAAATGAAAACATCTCTAACCTTCCCAAAGACCTTGAAAATACCCTATAATCCCATGGAATCCACAATGGGATTGAGGTTACCTATGAATACCGATACTAGCTTCTCCCTAAAATCCTTTCCTCCATCAAATTTGTTGTACTCCGGGAAACCAGCTCTTCCTTTTGCCGCAACTTGGGAGTTCCTCTCTCTAAAAACCTCTCTCATCATCTTTTGCTAAACTTTCTTTATGGTAGTCTTGATAAACCTTTTGGACTGGAATTGGTTATAGGCTTTAGCTTCGGCTTGTGCTTGGGTCAATTTCTGGAGCTGGACCTTACACTACTTCACAATCTCATCCACGTGGGACAACCTCAATTTTGTCAAAATTATATTTTTTTACTTGCATCCATCAAAACCATATATAATTTAATTTATGAGAGTTAAACATATTTAAATTAAGATAAAATTATATTTGAAGAGAACAAATTCTACCACATATCGCAAGTTTGATAAAAACATGTTCTCTTATAATCTTCTAAACCCCATGTCTCCATCACATCAAGAAAACAACATTATCATTAATTATACATGCACAATGGCACATTAAAGGTCTTTTTAATTAAGAGCAAATTGCATCAAACTCTCTTGAGATTTTCCCTTTTACATCAAGAAACAACTTAATCATTAATTAATCCTCACCTTCCCTGCCGTTAGTCAAACTTAACTGTTGACCATGTTTGACCATCAAAATTAAAAGTATTTTTGTCATTTTAAGCTTATTTTTTTATAAAATAAAATAAAAAGTTAAATAAATTTTTAAAAAATATATAAAAAATTTAAACATGTTTAAAATCTCTAGATCAAATAACAAAAATAATAATAATGAAAAATTAAATAAAAAACAAAACAAAACAAAAATGAAAAGAATTTCCAGATCTCTTCCCAAATCCATCTCCTTCTTACTTGGATATATTTTTTTTATTTTATTTTTTTTTTTGGTGAAATTTTGCATTTTACATTTAATTGTTTGATGAATATCTTATCTTGATGCAACTCAGCTGGCTTTTGGAGACCTTCATCTCCTGCTCAAGCTATTTTATTTATTTATTTATTTATTTATTTTTGGAAATAGATTGAAGAGGATTTTGATTGATGAATGTGTGTTTGGATGATTGGATCTCAATTTTTTTTTTCCAAATTATTTTGTATTTGGAATTGATCGAAGAAGATGATTTGAATTGTTGGACAAGATTTGTGGATTTTGTTTTTGGGATTATTGATTTTGTGATTTTCTTTTGGAATTGATTGAAGAAGAAAGAAGAAAGAAGAAGATATGAATTATTGAATGAGATTTGAGGTTATTGTGTTTTGGAATTGATTTGTGATTTTTTTTTTTTTTTTGGAATTGGTTTTTTTTTTTTTTTTTGGAATTATTGAATGATATGAATTATTGAAGAAGATGTGATCTTTTTTTAATTTTTTTAAATATCATTTTTTTTAAATTCTTTTTAATTTTTTGTAATTTGATCTTCACCGTCCATCACCATGATGGATAGTGGAGATCAATCTTTCTTTTTTTAAAAAAATTTCTATTTATTGAAAAAAAAAATTAATTAATTTTTAAAAAATATCTATTTATTTTTCTTTTTTATAAATAGATTTTGAGTTTTTTTTTTTTCTTTTTTAGATTTTTTCGATTTTGGTGTATCATGGGTATTTTTGTCTTTTATTATTTTTTTAACGGTCAACTTGATCTCTCACTTAACAGTCAAACCCTAATAGCAAAGGAAGTGAGTAACAATTAATGATAAAATTATTTCTAGATGTAAAAGGACAAACCTCATGGAAGTTTGATGTAGTTTGCTATTTAATTAGATCTAATTAATTAAAGAGCAAATTGCACCAACTTGCTTAAGGGAGTTTGGTGCAATTAAAATGACCTTAATTAAATCTACCCCGTATCACAAGTTTGACAAAAGGATAATGTTTGGATACTGACCCATGATACTGACCCACCAATGGGGTATTGGCACGTGGCATTTTTCTTTCACTTTTTACATTTATCTCCTTACATTCTTCCAAAACGGACCACGTGACAACAACCCATTGGTGAGGTTAGTACCTAAGCATTGTCCTTGACAAAAACCTACTCTCTTAACTATCTTCCAAACTCCATCACATCCAGAAAATAACATTTATGAACATCATGCATGCACAATTGCACATTAAGGTCATTTTAATTAAATATCTATTGCAATCACCCAGAAATCTAATTAATTCATTGAAAGCTTAAAGCTCTAAATGTCAACACATAATAAATTTGTGGGAGCCTCGAGTATTAAATAAGTAAATGCTAACCACTAGACTACTAGAGTATTAAATTTGTGGGAGCCACGAGTCACAACTTGGACGATGACAGTAAGTCAGTGACCAATAATTGTTCTTTCATAGCTATATGAGCGAATAAGTAGAACTAGATGGACTTTTCTCAGTTACCTCTATTATACGTTCTCAATTATTTGATATTTTCATCGAAAATAAATTAGCATATTTGATAATTGATATCATTGAGGGATAATTACCCCGATGACCATCAATTTGGGTCACCATTATCAACATGGCCATTACATAGGGAATTGGTTTCAAAAATGACCATTTTTTGCGAACACTGTTACACTAAAGGTCATTCCATCCAATTCCTTCTAATTCCTTTCAATGAGTGTCATTTTGGTAAATAAGGGGATGATATTAATTTTTTTTTTAAATGTTTTTTGGAATTCAATTTTTTCTTTTGTTTTTTGAAACGAATAATTATATTTAGTGTATGTTTGAGAAATGCTATACGTATATGCACACACTAAATATAATTATTCATTTCAAAAAACAAAAGAAAAAATTGATTTAAAAAAAAATCTAAAATAAATTAATATCATCCTCTTTTTTACCAAAATGACACACATTGGATGAAAATTTAGGGATGGCAATTTGACCCGCATCCGCCCAAATCCGACTGCATAGATTCGGGTTTGGGTGGTGAATTTATGACCCGTGAACCCGTATAAATAAAAACCTAGCGGGTTCGGGTGCCGATGTGGGTTGAGAAAACGAACCCGCATAAATAAAAATTATATAATATTTATTATTTAAAATATTATAAATTTAAACTCCAATTGAACCTTTTAACCATATTGAAAATAAAATATAAAAACTCCACTCATTCTAAGTTTGAGAATTACAATTCTCAACCCTCATTTATATATAGCTAATGATAGGTTACACTTGTTGGTTTTACTCTTATGAAACATCGTGCTTGCTTATTTGTTTTGCCTTTAGAGATCCATTTAGAGTTTTACTTAGTAGTGTTTTATATTATTGTATTTGTAATTCTCCATGATATATTATAAATAAAGAGTAGTTCTGTATTGTATATATATAAATATATATATATAAAATATAATTAAATATTAAATATTTATAAATTAATATATTTTACGGGTTGGTGGGTGTGACCTGCAAACCCGCATAAAACCTGCAGGTGAAACCCGAACCCAAACCCGTTTATTTTCACGGGTTCATGGGCGGGTGTGGGTGAGGAAATTTTTTGCGGGTGTGGGTGTGGGTTTGGATTTTGCAAAACCCGCTCAAACCCGACCCGTTGCCATCCCTAAATGAAATTAGATGGAATGGTCATTAGTATAATAGTGTTCGTCAAAAATGACCATTTTGAAATCAATTCACCATCTAATGACCATTTTGATAGTGGTGACCCAAATTGATGACCACCGGGGTAATTATCCCTATCATCAATTAAGTGCAAAACATAAGTCCATCGAAAACAAATTAGCATATTTAATAATTGATATCATAACTTAACTGCAAAACATAAGTTTTTTTGTAGTAACTAATAAATCTTAATTCTTCTTTTAAATCGGACTGACCTGGAGAGAAAAAAAAATCACAGATGATCATATGCTGAAAAACTCCCCAATATAACCATATATAAATATAGAAAAAAAAAATTAAAACAAAATAGAGGGAAAAGAAAATTGAAAACAGAGGGCCGCACATACCCTAAAACATTAATCTAAATAGGCACACAGGCCTCAACCGAAGGCAAAGAAACATGAATTAAAGTAATTAATCAATCTATCCAAACCGGTGGATACTGAGCAACACTGTTAGAGATAATCATTAAAGAGAGTAATAATTATCGATCTGGAATTAATTCATTAATGCCTAACAGATCTATGATTACAATAATTATTAAAAACGGTTGAGAATCAAATTAATTATATGTGCTTCACACACAAATCTAGAATTAAGTTCCTGTCTATTCTCAACTTAAGTTCTCTTTCCAATTAAACTTAGGGGGAATTGCACAAACATCCCCCGAGGTTTGATAAAATTGCACAAATATGGTAGTTTTGACTATATACGCATAAACTTCCCTCAACATTTAAAAATTGTTGCACAAACATCCCCTACCTTTAAATTGACCCGTTAGTCAATGGTCAAACGTGTAAAAAGTCTAAAAATACCCTATATTTTTATTTTAAACAAAATTCAAAATTCAAAAATAAGATAAAAAAATATTAAAAAATCTTTTAGAAAATATGATTGTATCTTAAATCAGAAAGTTGGAAAAAAAAATCATCTTAAAAAAAATAAATTGTTTGTGCAATTCCCCCTTGATGTTAAATAAATTTAAAATTTATTTATTATTAAATTGTTTTAAAAACTATTTTTTTTATTTGTAAAGATGAATTTCTTTTTCCAGGTTTCAGATTTAAGACATTCATGTTATCTAAAATATTTTTATTTTTATTTTTATTTTTAATCTTATTTTTTAATTTTTTTAGTGTATTTAAAATAAAAAATAAAGGGTATTTTAAACTTTTTACACTTTTAACCATTGACTAACAGATTCATCTAACGGTAGCCGGCAGGGGATGTTTGTGCAACAATTTTCAAATGTTGAGGGAAGTTTGTATGTATATGACCAAAACTGTCATATCTATGCAATTTCATCAAACCTCGAGGAATGTTTGTGCAATTCCCCCTTAAACTTAATTCCCCAATTAATAAAAGCACTCACGGTTAAGCTAATTAATAGCATGTCTGAATCTGTAAGAAAAAAACAATTCTCATCATTTTAATTAGAACCAAATTTCAAAGATTAAATCTTTTTATTATTATTTTGGACTCCCTTTTAAGGATAAAATTCGTGGGAGCTAAACTACAATTACTTTGACAGGTATTTGGCTTTTAAAAAAAAAATATTTGGGAGTTGTGGAAGAGGATATTTTGATAGATGTTCAACTTCTGTCATCTTACTATATTCGTCATGGTCCACCCCAATTACTCTTATATCTATCGACCTTTCATCTAGCCTTATCAATTTATACATTCTTGATCGAGGATATTAAAAGATCTTTTGTGAAGTAAATTTTATTTTTTTTTTCTTTCTCTTCTCTTGATGAGGCTGTTTTCTACTAATCAGTAACTAAGGGCATCTCTAACCCAGCGATAAATTGGAGCAAATCATCAAATTGGAGCCAAAAAACCTCTCCAACTAGGCACCATCAATTGCGCCAATTTGTGTGTTCTGAACAATGTTGCGCAACCCTTGGGGTTGCGCAACACTGTTCAAATGGAGCAAAAAAATCACTTTTTTTTTTTATCTCTAAAGTTTTACTTAATTACAGTTTGACCCATATTTAATAAAATCTATTATGATGGTATCCTTTATTTAAAGGTTTTGTTTAATCACAGTTTTACCCTTAATCAATTAAATTTATTCCAATTTTATCCTTTTTATTATTTAATGATTTTGTTTAATTTATATTTGTTTTAATTTTTTTTTTAACTTCTAAAATTTTCAAATCGTAAAATTGAAATTGAAAGGCAATCTCAGCCAGCAACATTAAAACCAGAAACAACAAATGAAGATGTGTTCAAGGACCAAATTTTAGTTCACAATTATTGATTTTTTCCAATAAAAACACAATATGCAATCTTTTGCCCTAATTTTTATTTTTTTTATCTTGATTTATGGGATGTTCCATGGTTTGGGCTCGGGGATAGCCACGGCCATACCTTCGACATCACGAGTGAGCACCACCTGGCAACCGAGCCTAGAGTGCTTGTTCAACACCCGACCGCACGAGTACTTCTTGAGCAATTGTACTCCTCATCGTACGATATCGGCAGCAGCCTTTCAAACCACTCCTCGGCGATGTAGACCTTGCACTCGGTGGAGCAGGCGTCGATCTCCTCTAGGCGGTGGGAGGCCGGTTCGATGAGGCCGCTGTTTGTGAGGGCCTTGAGTAGAGTATGTCCTGACAGGCAGACGATCTCGTGCTTCTTGCCGTCGATGTCGATCACAGAGAGCTTGACGATCCTGTTGAAGACCTTGGCGGAGGCGGTGGATGTGGCGGAAGAGCAGGAGATTAGGGATTTAGAGTGGTGGAAAGAGAGGGAAGGAAGATGGTGGATTTGAGAGGAAAGCTTTTGAAGTGTTGATATGGCCATCGTTGAGAGCTATGTTACACACTTGCAAAATTCTTCATTTATATAATTTTTTTTAAAATAAAATAAAATTAGATAGACAAGAGTATGAATGTATCGAAAATAAAATTTATATTAACATTTTAAAATAAACTAAAATTTATGTTTTTTATTTTTTATTTTATGAAATGTAATGTTTAACTTAATTTAATAATAAATGCAATATTTTAGTTAATTTAATTTAATTTCTTAATGTACTAATTTCATAATTTCTTAACTTATTGCAATATTATGTTAATTATGGGGTGAAATGTTAATTGTTGAGAAATAATAAAAAAGGGAAAGAAAGGGAATATCCAAGGAAATATTTTTTTTAGTGTAATATTTGGTGCAATAGATTGGAGATAGAAAAGTTAAATAATGTGAAAATTGCACCATTGTAGTGCAAAAGTTGCACCAATTTGGGTTTTTAGGTTGGAGATGGTCTAAAGGAGCATTGAAGGAGAATCAAATCCATATGCTTTTTTTTTTTTTTTTTTTTTTTTTTTCTGTGGACAATGGACGGCTGCAGAACATGCTTCTTCTTCTTTTTCTAGATACTGACACACGTAATAACTTGACTTAAGAGTAATTGGTCTGGGACCCTTTAATTTTCTGGTCCAATATAAATCGTAATTCATCGATCCCTCTGTTATACGTTCTCATGAATTAGGAAATTTGATATCATCAATTAAATGCAAAATAGTCCTTTGCCTTTTTTCGTTTCATCTGGGGATTCTGGACTCGAACACTTCTGAATTGTTAGCTATCAAAAGAGCTATTGAGTTGATTGCTGATAATCGGTGCTTAATTGGTCGTGCTATTGATGTTGTTAGTGACTCGAAAGTGGCTGTTGCGTGGGTTAATCAAGGGGATTTCGGGAACGTGGCTCTGGTTAATGAGATTTACCACATCCGTGAATTTCTGAAAGACCAATGTCTTGTGAAGGTTGTGTTCGACTCGAGAATTTTTAATTCTTTTGCCGATAGTTTGGCAAAGATGGGAGCGAAGCAGACAGGGGACTTTGTGGATTGGAGTGATGGTTGAGCTGTTTGTTGTTGTTTTTGGTTTTTTGCGTGCCTTTTGGTGCTGTTTCAGCTTTGTTTTGCTGTTGGGGTTTTCTTCGCTTGTTGCTGTGCTGTTTGTTGCGCTTTGGGTGGTCTTTTGTTGTTTCTTTTTGGTTGTTTGGCTTTGCGGGTGGCTTGTGCCTACTTGTTGTGTGCTCTTTGTGAGCTTTGGCCCTTGGCCGTAATAAAATAACCTTTTCAAAAAAAAAAATTAAATGCAAAATATTAGTCTTTTGTAGGAACCAATAAATCTTCATTCATCGATCCCTAACTGATTAGATTATCTCTAAGCTTGTTTATTAACCAAGAATCCTGATGAGGGAAAACAAATTTGGTAGAGAGAGACATGATTCAAACTTAAAATCTCATTGATGTGGACGTGAGGGGTTCACTAATGGGGACAATCTCAACATTGTCAAAATGATCTATTTTTACTTGTATCAAAACCATGGATTATTTAATTTAAGAGACCTAAAACTTATTTAATTTATAGAATAATTCTTGGATATTGACTAGTCAGTACCCAAAAATCAAAATACTGACCCCACCGATGGGAGTGTAGTAAGTGGGCTTTTATCTTTTACTTTTTACATTTTACATTTATCTCACAAATTGGGTCACGTGCTACACTCCCATTGGTGAGGTGGTCAATATTTTGGGTACTAACCAGTCAATACCCAAACATTATTCTTTAATTTATGATATGGGGTTGACTTTTTAATGTGGACCGGTTGGCGAGCTCTTTCTTGGATCACTTAGAGCACCCAAAACGGGGCTGACTTCGCCAGAGGGAAAGGGCCTAAATGGCACCAAATCCATCTCAACTTTCGGAACTATCACTAGATTAATAATTCTTGTTTGAGAGCTTCTTTCGACAATCCAATTTTTTCTTTTTACACTTCTTTTCTAAAGACACTCCATTCTCAAATTTTAAATTTTAAAAAATTCAAAAGACACTTCATTTTATTCTAAGATTATCCCTTTTATCGTTTAGCACTCTTATTCTAAAGACACTCCATTTTAAAAAAATAAATTTCTAAAGACACACCATTTTATTTTAAGAAAAGTTAGGACGAACCATCCATCGTAGCCTTCATATTTATTCGAGGAGTAATCTTTTTTGAATTAAATTATTAAAAAAAAAAAGGAAGTATCTCTCATAAATCATTAGATTAAATACTACATATTAAACACTCTCTCATAAATATTTAATTACCATATTAAACTCTTTCTCCTCCAGTACATATCTTTAATTTTCTATCTCCATTCTTTCTTAAGCAAGACTAACAGTTAAGGAAAAAAAAACTTACGAATAAACTTGATTTTTAGGAACAGTATAAATGTATATATTAAAAAAAAAAAAAAAAAAGTACCCTAATTTTCAAAAAAAAAAAAAAAAATCAAAATATTAACATGCTTTTTATTACTTTTGTAGTATGTGATTGCCCAAAGAACTTTAATTCTTTCATTAGTTTTAGAAATTATAAGTTTAATCGAATCTAGTTGCAACAAAACAAGTTTTCATATATCTACATATTACTGTTAGTAAAAAACCAAAATATTCGTATGGTTTTTTTCTTTAACTATTAATTAGAGAATGATTGAGATATGATTTTTTTTTTTTTTTTTTTGAAAAATGAAGGGAGAGAGTGTTTAATATAATAATAACATATTTAGGAGAGAGAGTTTAATACGTAATATTTAATCTAATGATTTAGGAAGGAGAATTTCTTTTTTTTAATAATTTAATTAACTTGGAGTGTTTTTAGAATATTTTTTTTGTCTTATTTAGTAATTTAAATTCAGGTTAAAATTGTCATTAATTAAAAAAAAAAATTTGGAGTGTAAATAGATAATTTGTGGATTAAAAGAAGAAGCTCTCTTCTTGTTCTAATAGCACCAAAATAAGTGGTGAGACCAAAATGCCCTCATCTGTTTTTTTACCTTGATTTTTTACTTTTTAATTTATGTCTTTTTCTCTCCCTTTCTTTCTCTCATTTCAGACGAACACATCTCTCTTAAGTTCTCTTTCTTTTATTTAATTTTCTCACTTAATGAGTTGTACTAAGAGTGTGTTTGGTATGGTTTTTCAAGTAGAGCTTCTAGAGTAGATCTTTTTATAGTAGAGCTTCTAATGAGTTGAGCTTCTAACTAAAAAAGGCTTTTGATTGTGTAAATCACAAAAAAGGTATTGACAATGTGTTTTTAGAAATAGCTTTTGGTTGAGTGAATTATAAAAAAGGTGTTGACAATGTATTTATAATGAAAGAATTATGGTGGAATATCTAAAATTTATAAAGGGTAGTTGAGACAATTCATATGTTTTTAAAAAGTTCAAAAAAAAAAAAAAAAAAAAAAAAAACTTTTTGGAAAAGCCCAAAATTTGGGCTTCTCCAAATAGACATAAAATGGTTTTTTTAAAGGTTAATTAAGACAATTCATATAATAAAAAGGTTGTTTTGAGTTTTGCAAAACAACTAAAAAAAACTTCAAAATAACTTATAGTATTAAAAAAAACGTTTTTGATCCTTTCAAAAACCATGCTAAACATGCACTAGTGTTTAGCTTTCAATCCGAGATTCTTTCCCGATTTAGTTGAGGCGTTTTAGGAGTCAATGAGATTTCATTTCTCTATTTATTAGGTTGTATTAGGGTTGAAGTTCTTCAGTTTTGAATAAATAAAATTTCTTGAGTTCTCAACTCAATTTATCCCTCTTTTTCTCTCTTTTTCTAGAATTCTACTGGATTACAGGGAAATAGGAAACCTTATGCGTGTTGATCGCGTTTCGGTCTACATCACTTTTCAAATTTGAAGAGAACAAATTCTACCCCGTATAATAAGTTTGACAAAAACTGAAAACTTGTTATCTTATTATCAGTTACTTTTCCTAGTCTTTGGCTTGACTCACACAACTTGGACAATGACAGTAACCAATAACTACTATGACAAGTCTTTAGCTTGACTCACTCACTTTGGCTTGACTCACTTACTCACTCACAAAACGACTTGGTTGCAAGTTGTGTGCCTATAAATTAAAGCACCTCCATTCTACTGGCTAGTAAAACAAAACCCTCATGTATCTTGCTTGTACTGTCTAAGAGAGAGTTGAAGAGATTTCTTTTGTTTAATCAAAGACATGATGGGGCTTTCTGTTCCATGTTTCATCTGTTTTGTGCACTTTGTCTTCTGCCTTTGTTTTCTTAATCTTTCAGTTGCTCATTTTGTTTCTTCAATGCAGCCACTCTGTCATGACAATGAGCGTTCTGCCTTGTTGAAATTCAAGCAAAGCATTTCCATTGGTATGTATAAATATTATGATCCTATTTCAGATTATCCTAAAGTTGAATCATGGAAGCTGGAAGGAGGAAATAGTAGCAGTGCTGACTGTTGCTCGTGGGACGGCGTCAAGTGCGATGAGGAAACTGGTCATGTCATTAGCCTTGACCTCTCTAGTAGCTGTCTCTATGTTTCTATCAACTCTACCACCACCCTTTTCCACCTTGTCCATCTTCAATGGCTTAGCCTTGCTTTTAATGACTTCAATCTCTCTGAAATTCCAGCTACAATCAACAAACTTTCAAGGCTATCACATCTAAACCTCTCTCATTCTCACATTTCTGGTCTAATACCACCACAATTGCTAGACCTCCCCAACTTGGTGTCTCTTGATTTATCCAACAATTCTTTTGTTCATGTTCCAGGAAATCAAACATATTACTTAGAGCTTCGAGAGCCAAGTCTACAGAATCTAGTTGAGAAGTTAACCAACCTCAAAGTGCTTAATCTTGATCATGTCCATATCTCCTCTCCCATACCTCATATCTTGGCAAATCTATCTCCTTTGACTTATTTATCTTTACAACGTTGTCGATTACAAGGTGAATTTCCTACAAAAATTTTCCAGTTACCCAACCTTTCTGTTCTCAAACTAAGCCACAATAGCAATCTCACTGGATATCTACCAGAATTTGAAAAGACGAGTCCCCTTACTGTCTTGGCTATTGGAGGGTGCGGTTTTTCAGGAACAATTCCATCCTCATTGGCTAACCTCACCAAGCTCTTTACCCTCGATGTTTCTTTCAACAGTTTTTTGGGTGAGTTGCCTATTTCAATCGGAAATCTTGGTTCTTTGAAAGAACTAGATCTCCAGGGCTGCAACTTCTCATCAGGCCAAATTTCGTTTTCACTGGGTAATCTCACGCAACTTACTTATTTAGACCTTTCTCATAGCCATAACAAATTTTCAGGCCAAAATTCTTCATCATTGTCTTGGATTGCTAAGAATACTAAACTCAAGTTTTTATACCTTAGCGATCTCAACTTAGTTGGTGAGATTCCCTTATGGCTCAAGAACCTAACACAACTCACTGATCTAGACATGAGTCATAACCAATTAACTGGTCCAATTCCTTCTTGTTTAATGAACAACAACCAGCTATCATCTCTATATCTGCAGTCGAACCAATTAACCAGAAATATCCCATCTGAAATTAGCAACCTAACCCGATTGGTTGACTTGGATCTTTCATCAAATTCATTGCAGGGCCCAATTCCTATTAACATCTTTCAACTCAAGAATCTTCAAAAGCTTAGGCTTCGGTCCAATAACTTGAGTGGCATAGTGGTGTTCGACATGTTTCTTTCTCAACTTGAAAGTTTAGAAGTTCTAATCCTCTCATCAAACAATCTTACAGTGCTCATGAATAATACTGCTGCTAATACCAATTCTCAGAAATTCTACAGTATAGGATTACGTTCATGCAACCTTTCAGAATTCCCAAATTTCCTCCGCAACCAAGATTCGTTAAAAGCGCTAGATCTTTCCTCCAACAGTATATCTGGCCAAATCCCTGGGTGGTTTCTAAATGATGATTCAGTGCCTATCTTGCGATACTTAAACCTTTCTCACAACCTTTTCACAGGGTTTGATCAACATCTGATTGTTCTTCCAACATTTTTAGATACTTTAGATCTTAGATCTAATAAACTACAAGGACTGCTCCCAATTCCATCGATGTACATGTCCATGTCTGAGTATCTAGTTTCAAACAACAAATTAACTGGGGAAATTTCTCGGTCGATTTGCAACTCGGAGCATCTTTATGCTCTTGATCTATCAAACAATAACTTAAGTGGTGTTCTTCCACAGTGTTTGGCCAATTTCAGCGATGCCTTATCAATATTAGCATTGCAAAGTAATAAATTTCATGGAAGTATTCCGCAAACCTTCATGAAGGGAAGCAATCTGAAGATGGTGGATCTAAGCAACAACCAGTTGCAAGGGAGGATTCCAAGATCGATGGTAAATTGTACCAAGCTCGAATATCTTCATCTTGGAAATAATCAAATCACTGATATTTTCCCCTCTTGGTTAGGAACTCTTCGAGAATTAAAAGTTCTTATCTTGAAATCTAACAGACTCCATGGTGTAATAAAAGAACCCGAGACGAATTTTGATTTTCCCAAACTTCAAGTCATCGACCTCTCTCACAATATCATTACAGGTGAGCTTCCAACAAAACACTTCCAATCTTGGAATGCAATGAAAATTGTCAATGGGAGCCACCTTTCATACTTGCATGATGAGATACAACCAATTGTGCCTTTTGTCGAGTTTGCCTCCTACGATATTTCTGATTATGCATATTCGATGACAATTACCAACAAAGGTATAGAGTTAATTTATGGAAAGATCCCAAATTTGCTCACTAGCATCATTCTTTCGGGAAATAAATTTGAAGGAGAGATTCCAGCATCTATTGCAAGTTTGAGAGGTCTTAATAATCTCAATCTTTCTCACAATAATCTTGAAGGCCACATCCCATCATGTTTGGGCAACTTAACAGCACTAGAATCGTTGGACCTCTCGAGTAATAGGCTGTTAGGAAATATTCCTCAACAACTAGCAGAGATCACATCCCTTGAAGTCTTTAATGTCTCATATAATCGTCTCACAGGACTCATACCACAAGGAAAGCAATTTGATACATTCGAGAATAGTTCATATCATGGAAATCCTGAATTGTGTGGAATACCTTTGTCAAAACATTGTGAAACCTCTAAGCCCTCAAAGAAAGAAAACAAAGACTCGGAATCTCCATTTGTCTTTGGTTGGAAAATAGTTTTGATAGGGTTTGCAAGTGGACTAATAGTTGGAGTGGTTCTTGGTCAGGAATTCTACACAAGAAAACATGAATGGCTTGTGAAGATTTTTGGGATGCAAAGCATGAAGAGAAAGAGAGGACGCAAAAATTGAATGTAATCAGCTCTTCTTTTTATTTTTATATCTGTATTGTATTGTATTTTTTTTTTTTTTCCATTGTTGCATTGCATGCATATGTTTTTCTTACTTTCTAGAATGTAATAGATTTTGAAGGGTAAGGCTCATTACGTCCCCCCTTGACTAGGTGTATCTATCTTTTCATTTTCAATAAAGTTTCCCTCGTACCGTCGAGGTTTCACCCAAACAAAAATTAGAATGAGTTCGATAAATGCAACTGAAATTTACGAAATATGTATTACATTATAGAGAGGCTGCTAACTAATATCATCATTGTGTGACGAATTCCTGGACGATCTGATTCTAACAAATCATTTAGCTAGTAAAACAACATCACTCTTTAAATCTCATGACAATAATAAACTTGTATATAGAGAACGTATCAACTTAATTGTGGATTTACCAATTTATAGAAGTGGATTTAAATCTCTGCCTTACCAATTTATAGAAGTGGATTTAAATATCAAGTGTTTGATGAGGAGCTGGAAGAGAAAATAAAATGGGCATTGGAGGCAGAGTAGAACTTTCTGGATACTAATTCTATATCGACTTCACATACAAAGAAAATTCTCCTGAATTGAAGGAAATTTGGCGGGAATAACTTTATACTCTGTATACTTTCAAGCTCTGTTTCCAGCTCACCATCACTCTTAACTAATTCAGGGCCTTCAATTTATACTCTCAAGCTTGGTCCAATAAAAATATTTCAGGGCCTTCAGTTCTTGGCCGAAACTAATGAGTTAGAAGTAAAGATGCACATTTCCCCCCGGGGCCCCAATTTTCCCCGTCCCCATCCCCATTTGGGGATTTTTTTTTTTGGGGAAAAATGGGGAAATGGGGAAATGGGGAGGGATGGGGATGAAAATTATCCCCAAATTGAAATAGGGATAGGGATGGGGGGACCCCTCCCCATCCCCATTTCCCCATTTTGAAATGGGGAAATGGAAATGGGGATGGGGATGGGGATGGGGGGGAGGTCCCCCATCCCCATTTCCCCATTTCCCCCAATTATATATAATAATATAATTATAATTATAATATATATATTTTATATTTTTTTTATTCTTTGAAAACCTAACTCCCTAACCCTAAGTATATATACAATTTTACTCATTTTAACTTCAAGACCTAAAACCTAAAACCTAAAGTGGCTCTCATTTTCTCAACAATTAGTTGTTATTGTAATGAACTTTGAATTTCAAAACACTTTATTTTGTATTTGTAATGCACTAATGAATTTTATTTTATATTTGCAATGGAATGTTTGATTTTTCAGTTTAATTTGTAATTTTAATTCAAATGGGGAAACGGGGGAACGGGGAAACGGGGAAAATGGGGAATTGGGGATGGGGATGGATATAGGTCCCCCAAAATTCCCCATCCCCATTTTCCCCAAACGGGGTAATGGGGAGGGATGGGGGAAGGGTCTAGGTAGTGGGGATGGGGATGGGGGGACCTATATCCATCCCCATTCCCCAAACGTGCATCCCTAGTTAGAAGTGATTGAAAAATCTTTGATAAGCACAAAGAAAAGTTATATTTCCAACCATCTTAACAGAAAAGTCCCTACCATGAAGACAAAGATACACAGGTCGTATCCAGTTGGACTTTCTTTACCTTGAGATCTCATATGAGGTCAGACTCATGATTTTTTGGTTCCTTATTTCAATGTCTGATTTATTTATTTTTTTCCTTTTTCTTGTGACCACGTTTTTGAATATTGTACAAAAAATTAAATAATGTACAATCTTCTCAGGGTGTCTACTGTTGCGGAAATGCCCAGAAAATTCGCTAGAAAAATGCACACAACACACAAACACAGATATTTACGTGGTTCGGCAATTGCCTACGTCCACGGGAGGCAGCAAACTGATATTATTGGAGAAATTAATACAAATTACAGAAAACAGAATTTCTCTCAACTCTCTCTGGAACTCTCTCTGACTTCAGGAAGCTTTGCTTCTTTTCTGATTGCTCTCCCTTGCTTGCTTATCTTCTTGCTTTGCTAAGGGTCTTATTTATAAGTGAAATGTAGAGACAATCCACCCCCACTTTCCCTTAAATAATTGCTTGTAGGTGGAAAGTGGAAGACAATTGTACAGAAAATTTGTTGCGGAAATGCCCAGAAAATTCGCTAGAAAAATGCACACAACACACAAACACAGATATTTACGTGGTTCGGCAATTGCCTACGTCCACGGGAGGCAGCAAACTGATATTATTGGAGAAATTAATACAAATTACAGAAAACAGAATTTCTCTCAACTCTCTCTGGAACTCTCTCTGACTTCAGGAAGCTTTGCTTCTTTTCTGATTGCTCTCCCTTGCTTGCTTATCTTCTTGCTTTGCTAAGGGTCTTATTTATAAGTGAAATGTAGAGACAATCCACCCCCACTTTCCCTTAAATAATTGCTTGTAGGTGGAAAGTGGAAGACAATTGTAGGTGGAAAGTGGAAGACAATTGTAGGTGGTAGCCGAAAGTGAAAGTTGAGCCATGTGCCAACATCTACAACATTTGTAATGGACAGCGGAACACATTACAAACACAATCAGATGGAAGCCGGACGGACTGTCGTGTCCGGCCATGGCTGATGGGTAGTTTAACTTCTTACTATAGAGTGAAGGGTAGTCTATTTGTTGGATAATGGTCTTTGTTATTTATCTTCATGAATGGAAGTGTTTATGTATGTCAATTTTTCTTCATTTATCTTCAGATTCGACAATTGTCGCAAGAGATCAAAGAGTTAACCTTATCCTGTCCAATAACCATCTACAATCACTTCTGAAATCTGTTCAACTATAATCCCTAAATTTTTGGATGAAAATATTTGATATTTGAGGTGTTTAAAAAAGGGGTTAAGATATATGTACTGTCCTCACATTTTTCTTGTGTCCAGGGGGGTTATTCATCTTATTTAAAGACAGATTCGTCCAGCAAAATTCCAAGCATTTTAGATTGATCTAGGCATAGCACTGAAGGTAGCAAATTCTTGAGGTGGTAAGGGAATAGAAAATTTTCCCTTGCTGTAAATAACCCATTGATGTCAAACCCAATAGAAGAATTACTCAATACAGGGTTGTCCACAAAAGTTACATTCTAAGTGGCGTGATCATCCACTGGAATAGTGGAACGTCTTTTGGAAGAGCTTGCAGAAATGAATCCAGCTTTAAAATCCCTTCTTTAAGTTTCTAGGTGATAGCATTTTCAACTGCAGGTCCAATTGTCTCGTCAAATGCATCAACCATCCTGAATAACAGGCCAGAAAAGATATCAATTTCAGACAATCAAACATTAACCCCATCATTCAATTGAAATATGGCCAGCTGCACATAGGGATTGCAGAGGACTGTAAATGATGAACAAAATTTGCTAGGGAAATGGAAACCTGCTATTTCGAAGAAAGATACAAAAACAGTTACCGGTGATAAGAAAAAAGAGTAATTTTGAAAAAAGAGTACTTATACACTCTCCACATCCAAAACAATGAATGCATAAGCAAGAGAGTCACATAGAAGAAAACAGTTCCGGTGATAAGAAGTAAAAAAAGGCCAGAATCATTAAACGCAAAAGTGGTAAAATGCAATCGTTGAAAAGATATTGTATGTATGACTTAACAGATATAAGGCAATGGTTTGTTCAAAACCTTTCTTCTATATGTTAATTAGTAAAATTGGTTTTAAAAGCGACTGCTCATTATGCTCAAAGAGATACATAATAATTTATTAACAAAAAGCAACCGCAGACTCGTAGAGTTCATAAAGCCATCTGATAATGGAGAGGGAGAAATAGGTTCCCTCTACCTCATACCATCATTATAAATAGCCAACTGCTTGAAATACTGAAAACAATTAAAAACAAACAGGATAATAATAGTTATGAATATTGCATACCCTTGATAGAGCCAGGAAGCTCCTCCATTCAATTTTATAGAGATATCTTTGACGTAACAACCGCAATCCTCAAGGGATAGTTTCAGAGTTCCCTTTCGGTTCTCCAAGCCTAAAGTAAGCCCCACTTCCATGCCTTCAACCTTACCAAGAAGCAGCATTCATCAAATTCCCTTTTTTTGAAGGACAAATACAATAAGCTGATACATTATGCAACATCACCCCTCTCCAATACTAAGTCGTATGAAAGTTAAAACACCGCAAAGGCAAAGTCTGATAAAACCTCAACAGGTACAAGGCAAGTACTGTAGTAACAATAGCAATTCATTCTTAATCTTATATTCACCAAACCATACCAAAATGTCTTAAACACATGTACTGATTGAATACTGCATACTAAACTAATATTCACATAATCTATTAAACCCATAATCTATGCAATCTCCTAACTAAATTCAACAATACAAAGACAAAAGTTTATACGAATTACGCCTACTACTCTAACTATCAACACATACTTGAGAAGCTAGAGCAACTCTATTCCATTCTATACAACCTTTGACCAACTTGACTTTCAATTAACAAAAAACCTTTTTTTTTTCCGCATCACCGATTACATATAAAACAGAACAAGCGACTTTATTTTCAAACAATCACATGAGACCCAATTGCACATGAATCCAACTGCTACAAAAACGGCAACAAGAAACAATCTTTCATTTTTCTATAGCTAAATACCTGAACAGAAGCACTTCCTTTATCAGAAATCTGAATTGGAACCAACACCCAAGTACTGTACTTATAAGACCAATTCATGCTCAGATTACAAGTAGCCCCAGACGCGACAATCACGACACTGGACTCTCCAGGCTTGACATAAGACGACAAAACGATTATGTTATAAATCGTGATGTTCGACGCAAACATGTGAACATTTCCGATGACTGGGATTTTGACTGTTTTTTCAATCTTTGGTAACCGGAGTGGGATCATCGAAGATATAGCTTGGGTTATGAGGAGGTCTTTGACGAAATCGAGACCCTTTTGAGATATAACAATGGACGTGAACGATTCCGGGTCTGTTGATCGAACATGGGTCTGTGAATGTGAAGTTGGGATGCATAGAGAAGAAGAAGCTATGAGAAGAAGTAGAAGAGGAAAAGCCGGTGACTTTATGAGAGTTTTCTTTTTAATTTTTCTGGGGTTTTATTGAATTTTTGATTGTCTTAGAATTTTGATTCGTTTTATTGGGATTTTTTTGAAGAGGAGTAGAGGCGTGGAGTAGAGGTTGACAGCTTTGATAGGTGACTCATGGAGGGAGGAAAAGTTAAGTGTCAACTGGTAACGGCGTCGTTTTGACTCTTTCTCTTTTTCTTTCTTTTTGTGAAATGCCCAAACTGACCATAATTTATTTTTAATTTTTTTCTTTTTCTTTTATAAAATTTTCTAATTACAAACCATATTTTTTAATCTTCTTACAATATTTTTATAATCACATTCCAAATTTAATTGAATTCATAAAATATTTAAAAAAAGTGCTTTCATTTCAAAATTATTTTTTTATTTAAAAACTATACGTTATTGATTTAATTTTAGATATTTATACATTTCAATATAATTACTAATTAATTAAAAAGTATATTATTATATACTAAAATACGATATTATATATCATCACCTTATATGTTAATGTTCTGTATTCAAGTTGCTACCATATATATATATATATATATAAGTGATTCTCTCATAAGAGATCTCTTATTTTAATTTCGGTAAGGACTGTGATGAAATCACATATATTTTTATGAGTTTTGATATGATTTTTTTTTTTTTTTTTGATGATATGTTCAATGAAATCTACCTATAAATAAAATTTAAAAAAATTTCAAGCACTACAACTATTTTTCTTAAATTTTTCTATATTTCACCCATTTTTCGATGCCTTCAAATTTAACAAAATCGAAATAAATAGTTGTAGTACTCAAAAAAAATTTAATTTTTTTTTATTGATAGATTTCATTGAACTTATCATCTATAAAAAAATTCAGATCAAAATTTATAGAATTGACGTGATTTCATCAAGATCCTTACCAAAATTAAAATAAGAGATCTCTTATGAGAGAACTTATAAAATAATAGATATGTCCATACAGCTCATATTCATAAAATCCTTGATTTATGTAAAGAAAATAATATCATTCTTTCTAAAAAGAAAATTGAACTTTTTAAGAACAAAATAGATTTTTTAGGACTTAAAATAGATAAAGGAAAAATAGAGCTTCAACCTCATATAACTACAAAAATTTTAAGTTTTCCTAATAAATTAGAAGAAACTAAAGAATTACAAAATTTTTTAGGACTATTAAATTATGGTAGAAAATTTATACCTAACCTAAGCACCTTAGTTAGGCCTCTCTACAATAAGCTTAGTAAAAATGGTCAAAGATATTTTAATAATGAAGATGTAAAACTAATACAAAGGATAAAAGAAATAGTAAAAAATTTAGGACCAATAACTCTCCCGATTGATAGTTATTATAAAATAATCCAAACAGATGCTAGTAGCAAAGGGTGGGCTGGAATTCTTATTCAAAAACCTAATAAATGAAGTTCAAAAGATTTAGAAGAAATAGCAATGTATTCTAGCGGTAAGTTCTCAGAATCTGAATCAATATAAACACATACCCCACACTAGTAATAGCCAACAAAACTTTATTGTAGATTTATTAATTAATTTAGGACAAAACTTAGAAGAAAATATAGATAAGACTAATAAAAATATTACTGATCTAGCCAGTTTCTTTGAAAATAGTAAAATAACCACGTTAAAAAAAAAAAAAAAAAAAATCTAGACTATATAAAAGAACTGTTAGTAGAATTTAATAGTACAATAAAAAGATTCCCCAGTAAAAAGGAAATATTAGAACTAACTAATTTAATAGAACCAAAAACCCCTAAATCGGTAGAATTAGAAATAAGAAGTTTAGTTAAAAGCCTCAACTCAGAAATAGAAAATATAAAGCAGACTCAGCAAGAGTTAAGATCACAGATAAAAAGACTCACTGAATGAACAATTTAGATAGAGTACTTAAAGAATTAACAACAGAAGCCCCTAATAATTTACCAGTAGGAATAAGCGATAAAGTTTTTAATTTAGAAAGTAATACAGTCACTCAAGGACAGTGTAATACAATAATAAAGTTACTAGTCAAAGCCTTGGAAAGAATTGAAGAATTAGAAAATAAAATTGAGCAAAAAGATTTTGATCAAGATTATATAGCTCGGTTAATTAAAAGAATAGATATAATAGAGAAAAAGCAAGAAGCACAGTCTTCTCATAGTCAGCAAAAAGTAGAAATTAAAGATAGTTTAGGACCAAAAGTAAATCTCTTTAACAAAAATGGAATTAGTAAGAACCTCTAGTACAAAAATACCAGTAGCCAGTAGAGTTAGAAACATCTTAAATTATAGTAATAAAGGAAAAGAAATAATAGAAAAAACAGAAGATTTAATCCAAGAAGAAGATGTTAATAAAATGCTTGAAATGTTTGGGGGAAAGCACGGTTTTTGTCTTGACATTGATTCAGTCCCTTGTGAATGGATTGTTAACCAGCCTTACAGGTTAACAAACTATTTACCAGCTTATCACTATATTGTGATATTACCATACAATTTTCCTGTTGAATTTATACGAGAAGATTATCCTCATGACTATGATCAAGATGACATATGTCCTGAGTATCTTCAAAGATACAGAGCACAAAAATATTATACTTGTGTAAATTCATCCAGGCCAAAGCTGATTGGGCAAACTCCTCACATGTCTATCTTTGTAAGGAGTCACGAAGTCATGATGAAATACCCAATTCCATGGATTTTTCTTAGCCCAGAAACAGACGATTATTTAAGCGAAATCCAGGAAGCAGAACAAGATAGATTAAAAGAATTTCTCACTGAAGAAGAAATAGATTAACAGTTTGATGACGAAGCCTACCACAATCTAGATACCTAAAGATTGTCGGTAGAAAAAGGACAAAAGCAGTAAGAATATAAGATCGACAATGAAGATAGAATCAACAGAAGAAGTCAGAGATATGAAGATAAGAGTGTCAGAAGCAGACAATGAAGATAAGATTGTCAGAGATAAGAGTGTCAGAAGAGAGACAGAGATAATAATAATAAAGATAAGATTGTCAGATAAAGTAATAAATGTATAGTTTTACTATTAACTTTATCGGTCACTTGTTTTGGCCTTTCTTTCACAATTTTTGTATAAATAAGTTTGAGCTCTCATTTGCTAAACACACGAGCAAATCCAGAGCACTCAAAATCTTTCACAATCTCTCACTTGTAATTTTCCAACAACCCTCTTTAGCTATCAATAAAGCTGTGAATATTTTCAAGTAAGATTTTTCATCTTGTTTTTACTTTCTATTTTTAAATTTTTATTTGTTTTAAACACCAGGAAGTCTAGCCAGGTTAACGAAAGCATAAGATGAATAATAAATTTCTAGAGTAACTCGATCCTTATAGAGATTTTGAAAAACCTGTTTGCAACCTTAGAGTAACTTTTTCTATAAAAGTACTTCGTAGAGATCCTGTTTTTATGAAAACAAAATTTTAATGTTTTCTGGAAAAACTCCTTGGTGGTCTGTGTGGGTAAGTCTTGTTTGATAGGCAATAATAGACTTTAGGAGCATTTTGAAAACTCGTTTTGTTTAAATTTAAACCATGGGATCTTGAAAGGCCTGTTTAAGTTTCTCAACAGATCTTGCACCCCCGTTTTTCAAGTTTGGTATCAGAGCCTAGTTACCTTTAAATTTATTATTTAGCTTTAAATTCTGTAGAAATGCCCCTTGATAGTATAAATATTACCCTAGTTACATTTACAAAGCAGTAGAAAAGCTTCCTACATATATAAAGCAAACTATTTTTGGGATAGCCCAAAATATACATTTAAAACGTTTTATTAAAATACAAAAGTTCCTTGTAGTAGGTGTAGGATTACCCGAAGGTATGACTACATGGCTACAAGAGAAAAAAATCAATAACAAAGTTATATTCAAGTTTGTTTCAGTACAAATAAATTTAAATGTTTTACCATTAGATTTTGAAATCCCAGATTTTGCTGAAAGAGTAGGTATTGAAGAACTTTTAAGTGCTTGTCTATTTCTTATTAATAGGTAATTAAAAATTAACTCTGCTTCGCTAAAATTTAATCTTTTTAAATTCTCGTAAAACTGCTCTAATGTTCCAAAAAAGTAAATATTAAGGAAACAATTATGTAAATATTGCATTTAAAAATTTCTATTATATTTTTCTTCTTTTTGGTTGACGAAAACTTTCTTTTTCTTCACTTACGGTTCCTAATATTTCTTTCCAACGATTTTCTGCTGCCCTTGTTCCTGCTATTCTACCTCTTAATTTAAATTTTTCTTGTTCTGTTTCAGCTTCTTTAAGATTATTTTCTAACTTTCTTATATTAAATCTACAGGAATCTAGTCGTTCAGTTATATATTCTATTTGTTGATCTACTGGAAGGTCTTTGTTCATTTAATCTGGTTGATTTAAAGTTGACATTCTTTATTAGAAGACTCAATAGTGAATTTAGAATTAGAACCTGAACAAGTTTTAAGCTATGAAGAAATAGATGAATATCTAATGGAAAGTTACACTGAAGATATTTGTGTCGTTTCTAAAATAGAATCTAACCAAGAAAATATAGAAGAAAATAGTTGGCCCATAGATATAAAAAATAAAATAAGAGCATTAGAAAAGACAAAAATTATTGGTGATAACCCTTTAAACAAAAATTCTACAGAAGTATACAAGTTAGAAATAATAAATCCTGACATCACTATAATAACACAAGATTTAGCCTATAGTTTGGAAGATAGAAAAGAATGTAAAATGCATATTGAAGAGCTGTTGGAATTAGGAGTAATAAGATAAAGCACTAGTAGACATAGGAGCCCAGCTTTTATTGTTAGTAACCATAGTGAACAAAAAAGAGGAAAAAGTAGAATGGTAATTAATTACAAAAGATTAAATGATAATACTCTAAGAAATAGTTATAAACTCCCCAATAAAGATGAATTAGTAAATTGTATATAAAAGATTATGTGTTTGAACGCAAGTGTATATTTTTTTATCCTTTTTAGCATTTTTTTTTTTTTTTTTTTTTTGTTAAAGAATACAATTTGAAAGCATGTAATGCCTTGTATTTTAAAAAGTCTCTCCTCTGTGGTTTCTCTCTATAGAGCGAGTGTGAGGTTTTTCAAACCTAGTTTTTTCTTCTTAGTTTTACTCGTGCTATGGATTCTGAGGAATTTGTGAATCTTTGTGCAAACCTATCATTGAGGGAGAAGGAAGGGCCTGTCCTTCGTTTACGTGAAGGTTTGAAGTCGGCCGGAGTGCAAAGGCTCACCCTGAGTCTTGTGGGAAAGGTGTTAACTAATAAAATGGTCAACAATAATGTGGCGTAATGAAAAAGATTTGGCAGGTGAAGCAGGGAGTGGAAATAGAGATAGTTTCCTGTTACATTTTCAAGTTCTAATTCAAATGTGTAGAGGATCGACATCGGATTATGGCAGGGGGACCTTGGACTTTCGATGGTGCGTTAATTGTGTTGGAGGAACCGTCTGGTAAGGGAGACACTAAAAATATGAGTTTTAGATTTTCTGAATTTTGGATCCAGATTTATCAGGGTCCCTTTATTATGTATGTCAAAGGAGATTGGTCATTTTCTGGGTTGTATGGTGGGTGTGGTCAAGGAGGTTGACGTGGGAATCTCCTGGGAATGCTCGGGTGACTTTCTAAGGGTGCGAGTGTTGGTGGACATTACAAAACCTCTTCGACGATGTTTGAGGGTTGACGTGATGGGAGATGGTGAGGAGACTGTTATGATTCTACGGTATGAGAGACTTCCAACTCATTGTTTTAGATGTGGTCTTTTAGGACACTCGACGGCTGAATGTTTGGAAGCCCCAATTCTGTCTTCTACCACTAGTATGGAAGAATTGCCTTTTGGTGCCTGGCTTCGTACATCTGCACTGGACAAACAATGGCAACGTAGAAGCATTTTCAAACCTTCATATCCGATAAGGAAGCCAAGGGATGGTGGAGGAGCAATGGAGGGGCAACTACGGCCACCAGTGTCAAAATCCTTGACCATTATTAGAAAGGAACCGGATGGAGTAAATGCGAACGACTGTTTTGGAAAATTAGTTAATGAGAATGATTTGTGCAATAATAAGACTGATTGTCGGGATCGTTTAAATGAGAAGGCAATAAAGGCTGGTGGATTTATTTTTCAAAGTCAGCGCCTTGATATGGGTGAAGGAGAGGTTAATGAATGTGGGCCGGCTTCAAATGCTGATAAGCCCAAGTGGAAAGGGAAAAGGAAGGCGACATCTTGGGCCTCTGATAAGACTCCTAGTGGGAGGTTGAAACAAAATGTCATCACTGGAAATGGCCCAATGGGTTTAATAGAAGGAGATATTGGGTCTGGACAAGACAATTTGGAATTGAATAAATTGGGAGAAAAATCAAATGCAAGAATGCTATCGGGAGAGAATGAGGGAAAAACAATTAAGGGATATCTACGATAGAAAAGAAGGGCGAGGGGTGAAACTCAAACGTCGGTGCATGTGGTAGCCGGTGAAAAGATTTTGGGGAAACGACATCAAAGCAACGATGGAGGGGCGGAGCAAGTTGAAGTTGATGATGGGTCTAAAAGGTACAAATTTGTTACTGAAGGGGAGACACAGGGCTCTCAGATATCGGCGGCTAGGGACAGCCCGGCCGACCGAACGCAATGATGATTCTATCTTGGAACGCTTGGGCTTGGGGGATGGGAAGCCCTCGAGCAATTCGTGCCCTGTAGCTTTTGGTGCGGGAGCAAAAGCCTTCTATTGTGTTTTTATTAGAAACTAAAGGTGAGTATAAGCTGATGGAAATGGTGAGGATCAAATTGGGTTTTTCAAGCAAGTTGGTGGTAAATGCAATTGGTCGTAGTGGAGGATTATGTATGTTATGGGCAAGTGATGTGGATGTGGATTTGCTATCTTACGCCAATTACCATATTGATGTGAAGGTGAATTCCAATTCATACAAAGTTTAGAGATTCACCGGTTTTTTTGGGGACCCGGACTCGGGACAGAGACGACATTCCTGGAGCCTTCTGAAGCGACTTCATGGTATGTCTAGTTTACCATGGCTTTGTTTAGGAGACTTTAATGAAATAGTTGTTGGGGACAAAAAATTGGGAGGATTAGAACGACCGAGAAGGTTGATGAAAGATTTTAGAGAGGTTCTTGATTTTTGTGGTTTGGAGGATTTGGGATTTTCGGGACCGGAATATACTTGGTGTAATAAACGTACTGGAGAAGCAATGATTCAGGAACGACTTGATAGAGGGGTTAGTTGCTATAACTGGAAGATGTTGTTTCCAAGATCTTATGTTAAGCATTTGGATTTTCTGGGATCGGATCATAGGCCAATAGTGGTTGAGGTCCTGGATACTGAAGGTATAGAAATTAAGAGGAGAAAACGGGATGGGCGTTTTCATTTCGAAAGTTGCTGGGCAGAGGGAGAAGACTATCGTGATTTAATTAGATGCTCCTGGCATCCTTCCAGAGGTGGTTGTGTGGTAGACAATGTAGTTTCCACAATTAAAAATTGCACAATGAAACTTTCGAGTTGGAACACTAGAAAAAGAAGGGATATGAGGAAAAACATAGTTATGAACCCGATTCAACCAGATTCCTGGCAACATATTCAAAATCTGGAAGCAAAATTGGACAACTTACTGGAAATAGAAGAGAAGTATTGGCAACACCAAGTTTGCAAAAAGCTAGAACTATGATCTGGGGACTGTATGATAAAAGGGGAGCTTGGTGTGTGGACAGAGTTGCAATGGAGCGTGTTGTAGTTGATTATTTCTCAAATCTTTTCAAGTCAGATGAACATGATTTCGCGGCTGTTAATCAGGTACTGGGGTGTGTTGAACCGAAATTGTCGACAGTTTCAAGTGGTTTTTTGGATGGCATTTTCACTATGGATGAGGTTAGGCAAGCGATTTTTGATATGGCTCCGGGAAAAGCTCCTAGTGTAGATGGGCTACCAGTATTTTTCTATCAAAGATACTGGGATATTGTGGGGGGTTTAGTAACAGAAGCATGTCTAAAAATTTTAAATGAGGGTGAGTCATTGCTGCATTAAACCATACTGTGGTGTGTCTTATTCCAAAGGTTAAAGTTGTAGAACATGTCCAAGATGTCCGGCCTATTAGTCTTTGCACGGTGATGTACAAGATTATGGCGAAGTGTTTGGCGAATAGACTCAAGCACGTGATTGGTGAAGTTATTTCAGAAGAACATAGCGCCTTTATCCCGGGAAGGCTTATCACGGATAATGCCATTATTGGGTTTGAGTGTCTACATGCCCTTAGAACAAGGTCGGTGAGTTTGGGTGCTATGGCCTTAAAATTAGACATGTCAAAGGCGTATGATCGAGTAGAATGGGATTTTTTTGGCTCAGATTATGGGAAAGCTAGGATTCTCTGAAGCTTGGATTAAACGTATTATGTGCTGTGTTACTACGGTTTCATTTTCGTTCTTGATTAACGGGTCAGTGTGCGGTTTTGTTGTCCCTTCGCGCGGACTAAGACAAGGCAACCCACTATCCTCGTACCTTTACTTAATGGTTACTGAAGGTTTATCTAGCTTGATAAAAAATTCCATGGTGAGAGGGGAAGTTACGGGATACAAGTGTAGCAACACAGGGCATGTTGTCTCACACCTTTTTTTTATAGATGATAGTCTTCTTTTTTCGAAAGCTTCAGATGAGGAGTGTCTTGTTATACGAAGGCTTCTTGATGTTTATTCACGGGCTTCCGGACAGTGTGTGAATTTTGAAAAATCTGGCATGTGTTTCAGTAAATCAGTTGCGTGTGTAGAGGGCGATTGGTTGGCGGCTCTGGTTGGTGTCCGTAGAGTAGGTTGCCATGAAAAGTATCTGGGCCTTCCAAGCTTCATGTCTAAAAACAAATTGGCAGTGTTTAATGGCATTAAAGATAAGATTTGGTAGAAGTTAAAGGGTTGGAGGTGTAATCTGTTATCAGCTGCAGGTAAAGAAATTCTTTTGAAAGCTGTTGTGCAAGCAATCCCGGCCTATTCGATGAACCTCTTCATTTTACTGAAGACGCTTATCAAGGAGATCCATGGTTTGTGTAACCGGTTTTGGTGGGGAGGAACAGAGAAGAATAGAAAGTTACACTGGGCAACCTGGAAGAAATTGTGCACAAGTAAAGATGACAGTGGTATGGGCTTCAGAGATTTACGGATCTTCAATCAAGCTTTATTAGCTAAGCAAGGATGGCGTTTGCTTGTTAGTCCAAGATCGCTAGCTGCCAGAGTTCTTAAAGGCTGATATTTCCCGACAACTACATTTCTGAAGGCAGAGGAGTCTGGTAGTAGTTCTTACATTTGGAAGGGAATTATATGGGGTCGAAGATTATTAGAGAATGGCCTGCGTTGGCGTGTAGGGTCTGGTTCATCCTTATTGATCTATAATGACAAATGGATTCCTCGGCCATTCTCTTTCAAAATACTTTCTCCTCAGGCTAGAGAGAACCTGTATTTGGTAAGCCAGTTAAAGAATAGCTCCGGTAGTTGGAATGTATCTCTGATTAATGAGGTCTTTATGAGAGAAGATGCCGAAACTATTTTTTCCATCCCAATCAGTAATGTTCCATGCAATGACACTCCTTGCTGGCATTACTCAAATGATGGGAGTTTTTCTGTTAAGAGTGGGTATAAGCGAGGGATGTTGTGTGCTGAGGCTCCGAGCTCTTCTGGTCTTCAGCCCGGGGAGTCGTGGTGGAAGAATATTTGGCAAATTAAAGTCCCACCGAAGGTGAAAATTTTCCTATGGAGAGCAAGTAAAAATTATATCCCAACCATGGTGAACCTTGCAAATAGGAAAATTAATGTCAGCGGAATCTATCCTTTATGTGATAAGTTTTATGAAACCACGGCTCATGCTCTATGAGGATGTTCTAGATTGAAAAATCTTCGTAATTCATGCAGTTTTATGCAAGGTATTCGATGTAACGTATCAGTAAGTTTCTTGGATTTCTTCCAATCTTGTTTCGTCTCCCTTCTTGAGAAGGAAATGGCCATTTTGTGTGTGATGTGGTGGAGACTGTGGTATTTACGGAACCAGTTTGTTCATGGGAATTTAGTGCTTAATACGGACTCAGTTTTGGCGTGGTCTGAGGAGTTCATAGCGAGATTTTTAACTGCAAATGCTGCTGCAGTTGTGCCCAGAAATGGCCCTGTTGCAAGGGTTGTTTCGTGGAAACCTCCTTTAGAGGGAGTATACAAAGTTAACTCTGATGCTGCCGTACACAATGATCAGCTGGGTGTGGGGATTGGCCTGGTGGTACATGACTTCAAGGGGTTGGTAATGGTTTCAAGTGCCCAACGTATTTGTGCTAGATACAGTCCAATGGTAGCTGAAGCTATTCCTGTTTTAAGAGGAATTAATTTGGCCATTGAAACAGGTTTGACACCATTTGTAGTTGAGACCAACGCTTTGGCTGTGGTGAATTTGATCCAAGGTGGTAAGGCTCCCTCGGCTGACATTGGTTTGATCATTGCGGAAATTCTACATAAGCTTAATTTTAATGTTGGGGGGAATGTTGTGTATGTTTCTAGAAAAGCAAATTATGTTGCTCACTATCTTTCAAAATTGGCTTTATCTGTGGTAAATGACCAATTTTGGATGGAGGACTACCCTCCGTGTGTGGAGAGGTATATCTCGGATGAGGTTCGTTTTCGTTGAGGTTTTAATGACAATTTCGTTCTTTTCAAAAACAAAAACAAAAATGCCATGTATTTTCAATAGCATAGTTTATATATTTAAATGCCCATTTATAATTGCAAGGGTATTATTGACATTTCGTATATACTTTTGATTCGATTCGATGCGTTTTGTTTTTGTTTTTCTGGTTCTGGTGCCACAAGGGAACAAGACGACGACAACGATTTCATCATACGCCGCAAAACGATGGCGTTGCAGGCTGGTGTTTCGACCTCCAAAGTTCTCATCCTTCTCGGTGCACGTCTCTCTCTCTCTCTCTCTCTCTCTCTCTCTCTCTCTCTCTCTCTATCTCTCTGTTCTGTCAATTGAATTACTGCATTTATCTTCAGATTCGACAATTGTCGCAAGAGATCAAAGAGTTAACCTTATCCCGTCCAGTAACCATCTACAACGGGGGTTCTTCTAGTGGTATGTAAATCAAATATGTTTAATTTTGACAAATTTTTGGAAATGTTTGGATGAAAATATTTGATATTTGAGGTGTTTAAAAAAAGGGGTTATGATACATGTACTGTCCTCACACATTTTCCTGCACACAGGGGGTTATGCATTGTATTTAATGCCAGCCGCAGCCCTTGGAGCAATGGGTTATTGTTACATGTGGTGGAAGGTTAGCTCTTTTGCTTGTGACATAGGCCGAAAAAACGCCTGTCCATGATGCAATAGTAAGCTTGTGGTTTTACTGATTCACCGGTATATCTGCATTACTTATTTATTTCCTTGCGGGATTGTCATTTTCAGATGTAATGTTCGAAACAAAGAATAACATGGCGAATGCTGTTGCAACCGTGTCGAAGCAGTTAGAGAATGTATCTGAAGCATTGGCTGTAAATAGAAATAGTTAGCTTGTTATGTCATTATATTTTTTTTTCTGCTTCTATCTCTTTTTACTCACCCAGTCTATTTGTGCAGTCAACGAAGAGACATCTATCGAAGAGACTGGAAATTTTGGACTGGAAGGTGGAGGAGCAGATGGAAACATCTAAGCTCATTGGGAATGATGTACATAATCTTATTCTCCTTTTGAGCTATATAAGACAGTAGATGTTGTCCATTTAAGACAGAAGATCTCGTAACCAAATTATGGCATGGTCGTCTATGGTATAGCCTTTGTAATTAAACTTTGTATTAATATTATTAAAGCAATACCAATCCCCCATCCGTACAACACACACCAGAAACGATGGTAAGCTGAAGAAATGTGATAAGATACTATAGGTGAAATGAAACATAATCTTATCGCTTTCTTTGTGAGACCCATTCTCTAGATTCTGTCATATATGAAAGCTTGGTCTTTTTCTCCCCCTCAAGTCTTTTTCCGCACAAATTAATTCTCTTCCTCTTTTCTAATTAAGCCTTTAGCTTATCAACTCTATACACTGCTTGTGGTCAATATGTGCAAGTTTTTCATACTTTTTATCATAAAAGGGTGGTTAATATTATTTATATTGGGGAAATATTGATGCTTAACTAGATTATACCAAACATAATATTGGCTACTTATTATATGAAATGCGGTGCCCTGTGTTAGTCTGTACTATTTATGGACTGCAACCAATTAAAACAAGAGAGATTAATATTTGCTTGCTATCTATACTGCTTGCAGGTAAGCGAGATGAAGTCCAACCTTTCTGAAATCGGTTTAGACTTAGATTCGATTTTTCAAATGGCATCCGGGATGGTGAGTTGTATGCTTTGTATTTTACCTTTCATTTACTTCTGTTGTACAAAGTTTGTCTATGCTCACAAAATTACCCTGCTGATAATTTGTTTGTCAATTATTTAAACAAGAAGACAAACTCCAGCTTCTCGAGGGTAAACAGGTTAAATGCTCAATACTTTACGGAGATGAGTGCCTACTGCAATAAGCGTGCAATCAACCAGTTTTTGAAGTGTTGAATTTTTTCTCTTTCTTTGAACATCATACAGGATGTGACTAACACAGGTCTCTTGTATCTGTGCCAAGTTGCCGGAGGCTTTAAAGATGCTCAAAATATAAAACCATTTCAGGTTATTCGATTTATATATCCATGCCTTGTTTTTAAATTGGGTAATGATTGAACCTGAGGAGATTTCTTCTTGTTCTATGTCGAGTTACTAATTAAATTACAACTTTTTGCACTTGGGCAGGTCGGTGCTAAGACCATTCATCATTGACATACGAGGATAAATCGTTAAAGGTATGCCAATTTTTCATATTCTTCACTGTATTCTTGTTTTTTTTTCCCTCCAATGATTTCAATAAATATTTCAGGGTCTTCAATTCTTGACCGAAACTAATGAGTCAGAAGTGATTGGTAAATCATTGATAAGCACAAAGAAAAGTGATCTTGCCGACCACCTTATCGGAAAAGTCTCTACCATAAAAACAAAGATACACAGGTCATATCCAGTTGGACTTTCTTTAGCTCGAGATCTCATATGAGGTCGTACTCATGATTTTTTGGTTCCTTATTTCCGTGCCTGATTTTTTTTTTTCCTTTTTCTTGTTGAAAAAGTATCGATATGATTTTTATTGTGACCACATTTTTGAAAATTGTACAAAAATTAAATAATGTACAATCATCTCGGGGTATCTGCAGCATTTGTTAGGGGTGGCCCTTGGCTTGATTATTTCAACTGTGAAACTAAAATGAGTGAAGCGTCTGGCTTGGATAAATTGCACAGGGATTCCTTTATGCTATTGGAGTCCTGAATTCTTTGTGAAGCTGGGCTGGGTGATTGGGGAACCTCTTCTGGTGGATGAAGACACCTCTTTAAGGAAAAGGCTGGATAAAGGAAGAATTTTAATCCTTGTTCATCAGCAAGAGGTGGTGTCTGCTAACATAAAAGTGGATATGGGGAAAAACTCTTTCTCTGTTATGGTGAGAGAGGAAGATACTCAGGTTAATGGCCTATGGATTGAGCAGTTTTTGGGATTGCATAAGGTCGATACTCATGATATGCAGAAGTGCAGGAGGGAAGAAGATGAGTGTGAGGAAGACGATAGGGAGACAATAGGGGGGAAGGTAGGTGTGAGATGGCAGTCTAGGACAGTGGGATATGAGGCATCAGATACAGCTGAGGAGAGGCAGGGTAGGCGTCAGACTAGAAGGAGGAGAACAGCCGGTAGGGGGATAAAGGAGTTTGAACCTTCCAGCCTAGAAATGTCAGAAGATGACAGAGATTTTTCGAATTTTCAAAGGAAAGTCACTCAGGAAAAAGGTAAGAAGATATGGGTTCCCAAATCAAGACAGGCTGTGCAGAAAGAGGGGCATGGAAAGTTGATAATTGGAGAAAGGCATAGTCAAAGAGGTAGGGGGGTGCTATCTGACAGTACGTCTACATCAGCAGAGGAGGGGCTGTTTTCAGATTTTAAGAAATGGAGGGGTGAATGTTCAAGAAAGGTTATTCAAATTGAAGGCAGGGACAGTCAGGATATGAAGAAAAGTGGCGCCACTAGGAGTAGGTCTTTAGATGGGCCAATCAAAGACTTTCTGGATAAGGTGGAGCAGGCGAATGGGCCTATTGAGAAGGAAGTGGATTATGGGCCTCAGAAAGTTATGGTATCCAAAACTCAATCCCTTAATGGGCACCTAAGAGAGTATTTGGAGAATATTGAGCAAGCTTTCATAAGAGCAAAATTTAGAAAAGGCCTTTCTCAGCCGTTGGAGAACTCTTTACCTCAAATTCAACACAGCCCATTAGAGGGATCCAATAGATACATTTCGGATTCTGTTGTTCAAGAAACTAAAGCTTCTTCCATCTCAGCCAACACTGATGCAGAGGATGACAAAGATGGGGGCAGCTTTATTTCAATTTCGGCAACTAGAGAGGTAGATGAAGTGGAGAGTGGGCCAATTCAAAGGAAGCAAAAGAAGAGTCAGAAATGCAAGTGCAAAGCTTCGAGATTGAACTGGCAGAAGAAATCAAAAGCTGTTAACAGGGGAGAAGAAACAGTTCAAGCTGAAGATTGGAATGTGGATGAGGAAGTTAACAAGGTGATGGAAATGGGAGCTCAGCTGGGAGTTGATTTTAATGGGAAGGAGAGGGAGTTGGTAGAATTTCTGAGAAGAAGGGAAAAAGAAGATGCTGACCGTCTTGGTCAGAATGGAAGACAGTGATGTCGGTCTGGTGCTGCTCGGTTTGGGGTTATTTTTTCTTAATGTTAGTGGTTTCTTGGAACATTAGAGGGTTGGGTAGAAAGGACAAAAGGAGGGTGGTGAGGAATTTGGTTAAGAACTCAAAACCAATGGTTCTTTTCTTACAAGAAACAAAGTTGGGAGTCTTTGACAAAAGTATTGTTAATTCGTTAGGAGGGGGTTGGATGTCTAGAGGGATGGGAATGGAGGCTCAAGGGGCAGCTGGAGGGGTGATCACTTTATGGAATGATGACCTTTTTTCTGTGAAGGCTTGCATTAACCATCAAAGGTGTATTATTATTGCTGGTGTGCTTCTAAAAATCAGTAAATATATGGTCTTTTGCAATGTTTATGCGGCCAATGTAGAAAGGGATAGGAAGGAGTTATGGGACTTCATAATTCAAGCTCAAGCTTCGTTTCCGTATCCGTGGTGCATTGGGGGGGATTTCAATACGGTGCTAAACCCTTTGGAAAGAAGAGGTCGGGTTTGTGATATGGGATCGATTAGGAATTTTAATGATTTCATCCTTCAGGCTAGAGTTGTTGATCTCCCGATGTGTGGGTCGCGTTTTACTTGGTCGAACAATAGAGAGGAGGCCGCTTGGGCTCGCCTGGATAGGTTTTTGATTTCTCCGATCATCCTTTCTTGGTACCCGAATCTAATTCAGTCAGCGATTCCTAGAAGCGTTTCCGATCACAATGCAATTACGCTAGGTGAACCAAAGGAGGATTGGGGTCCTAGTCCGTTTAGGTTCTATAACAGTTGGATGGAGGATAAAGATTTGATGGAGCAATCTATGAAGGGTTGGAAGGGGTGTAATCTGAAGGGTTCCTCCGGTTATGTGTTGGCTGCAAAACTAAGGGCTGCTAAAGGGGCTATTAGGCGTTTTCTGCCTGTTAGAAATAGGGAGGCGTTTTCTCTAAAGGTGTTTGAACTTCGGCTGCTTGAGGTGGACAAAAAGGCTGTTTTGAATGGGTGGACCGATTTTTTGAGGAAGGAAAGATTAGAGATTTTGGGGGAAATGTGGAAAGGTATTAGGTTGGAGGAACAAAAGTGGTGTCAGAAATCCAGAGTGATGTGGTTAAAAGAGGGAGATAAAAATACCAAGTTTTTTCATAACTTGGCGAAGGGGAGAAGAAGAACGAATTATATTGGGGAAATGACTTTTGAGGGGAGGAAAATTTCGAAGCCTTCAGAGGTTAAGGATGGGATTGCGGATTTCTTCAGAAATCATTTTAGGAAAGCTGAGTACCACAGACCGGTAATGACGGGTTTGGAGTTGAAGAGATTGTCGGACCAAGAAAGGGACATGTTAGAAAAACCTTTTTGCAAGGAGGAAATTTGGGATGCGATTAGCGGATGCAACGGGAATAAAGCTCCAGGTCCAGACGGTATGAATCTAAACTTTATCAAAATTAATTGGGGGGAGATTCAGGATGATTTTTGGAAGTTTATTTCTGAGTTTTATCATGATAGTTCCATTATTAAAAATCTGAATAATACCTTTATAACTCTTATTCCCAAATGTGGAAATCCTGAATCCATGAAAGATTATAGACCTATTAGTCTGGTTAGTTCTTTGTATAAAGTGCTTGCAAAAGTTTTAGCAAATCGTCTGAAAGGTGTTATGGATTCTATTATTGGTGAGACGCAAATGGCGTTTGTTAAAAACCGTCAGATTACTGATAGTTTCGTGATAGCGGAGGAGGTGATTCACTTGTGGAGGAAGGATTCTGAGGGAGGTCTTATCATAAAGCTTGATTTTGAAAAAGCTTATGATAGTGTTGATCATGATTTCGTTGATTCGATGATGCTAAATATGGGGTTTGGGGATAGGTGGAGAATGTGGATGAAGAGTTGTATTACCACACCAATGATGTCTGTTCTCGTGAATGGGAGTCCGTCGTCGGAGTTTGGTTTGGGAAGGGGGCTTAGGCAAGGAGATCCCTTGTCCCCTTTTCTTTTCAATATAGCTAGTGAAGGCCTAAGTTGTTTACTTAGGAAAGCTACGGATACGGGTCTGTTGAGGGGTGTGGTTTTTGGGGACAATGAGGTTCACTTGACTCACTTACAATTTGCAGATGATACCATTCTCTTTCTCAAGCCAAGTTTGGATTACGTTCGTAACGCTAGGAGGATTCTCAGAGTTTTCGAATTGGTCTCCGGTCTCCGCATTAATTTTCACAAGTCGTGTGTTGTGAAAGTGGGGAAAAAAGGGTCTAGGAGCATGGAGTGGGCGATGGCTTTTAGATGTAAAAGGGAAGATCTTCCGATTTCGTATCTTGGTTTTCCTCTTGGAGCCAAACCTTGGGCTAAGTCTTTTTGGGATCAATTAGTGTGTCGTATGGAGAGTAGATTGGCGCCTTGAAAGAAGAGATTTCTGAACAAAGGGGGGCGTTTGGTCCTTATCAAAGCGGTTTTGTCTAGCATGCCCAATTATTTTTTGTCAGTTTTTAATTTGCCAATCGGTGTTGCAAAAAAAATGGAAAAAATTCAACGTTCGTTTTTTTGGGGGGATGAGACCTTGAAAAGGAAGATTCATGCTGTTGATTGGGTTTCTATGTGTCAGAGTAAGAAAAATGGGGGTTTGGGTATAGGGAGGATGAAGGATAAGAATAGTAGTCTTCTTGCGAAATGGGTTTGGAGGTTTGGCAATGAGGATGTTACGTTGTGGAGAAGGGTTATTTGCGCTAAGTATGGCATTCGGAGGGAGTCGCTGAAGTGGGACTGGTTCACTAGTTCCGGTTCTTTTTTTGTGAAGGCTGTTAATAAGCTCTTTGCCCATGGTTCTTCTACGGAGCAAATTTTAAAAAATGGCTTGAGAGTTGTCTTAGGGGATGGTAGGAGGGTTGAGTTTTGGAATGAGATGGGAGGTGAGTTTCCTCTCATGCATGCTTTCCCTAGGATTTTTACTCTCTCTTCTAAGAAGGCAGGAGTGGTGGAGTCTTTCGGCGCTTGGCAAGATGAGTGTTGGGAATGGAATATTCAGATGAGAAGACAGCCATTTGATTGGGAGCGGGATCAATGGAATGCTTTTCTCTGTAGGCTTGCCCAATTTAAACCTCGTAAATATATTAAGGATGCCCTTGCCTGGAGTTACTGCCCAAATGGGAGTTTTTCAGTGAGTTCGTTTCGTCGTTGTCTTGAGAATACGTCTTTAGAGGCTGGTAGGATGGATCCCTCCCTGATCTGGAAAGGCATTTGCCCTCATAAGATTGAGGTCTTCACTTGGCAGCTGCTAAGAGGCAGAGTTATGGTCAGAAGTGTGATGAAAAATTTTGGTTTCTCCCCTAACTTTTGTACTGAGTGCCCGGTTTGTAAGACCTCGGAGGAAACGACAGATCATCTTTTTCTTCATTGCAAAAGGGCTGCTGAGATTTGGCGTACCTGTATGGCCTGGTGGAGAGTGTCCTGGTGCGCGAATAACACTCTTACGGAATGGGCTGCAGGGTGGTTCGGATTGTGTCCAAAAGCAAGTCAAGGAAGAGCTTGGAACACCCTCTTCTTTGCTATCATTTGGACCATTTGGGAAGCAAGGAACAATATAGTCTTTGGCAATTCTGATCTTGGGGTCTCGCAAGCCATTGACATCATCAAGTTCAGAGTCGCCTGGTGGTTTAAATACCACAAGGAAGGCTGCGCCGTTTCGGTGTCTGTTATTCTGCAGAATGTGGCTGAATTTTGTCTTGTTTCCAAGAAAAAAAGGGCTGCTCTGGCTTCCGAATGGTCCCCCCCAATGCATGGTGCTTTGTGTTTCAATGTGGATGGGTCAGCTAGGGGAATCACAGGAGCAGCTGGAATTGGCGGAGTCTTGCGCGATCATAGAGGAAAGGTCCTTGGTTCTTTCTCTAAGTATGTGGGGCAGGCGGATGCAATAACGGCTGAGATCATGGCTATCCATCAAGCTTGCTTTTTGTGTGTTAATTCGCCTGTTTTGAAGGGGAAGCAAATCACTATTATAAGTGACTCTAAAGGGGCTGTTTCCTGGGTGAATGGGTCAGATTTTGGAAGCTTGAACCATGTTAATTTTATCTACGACATCCGCAATTTCTTGTTTCAGCTTGATAGATCTGCTGTCATTTTTAGACCAAGGTCTAGCAACTGTCATGCAGATTTTTTGGCTAGGAAAGCTTCTAATATGGAGGGGGACACGTTTTTGTGGGAAGTGGATTGAGGTCTTGTCTGTTGTGTTTTCTTGTTTTTCTTTTGTTTGGGGCGCTGTTCATGCGTTTTGTTTTTGTTTCTTTTCTGCCTTGTGGCTGTTGCCTGTTTGTTGTTGTTTGTTGTTCGGTTTTCTTTGGCTGCTGCTTGGGTGTTTGTTGCTCCTCTGTTTTCAGGGGTTCGGTGTGGTTTGTATCCCCTGCTTGGGGTTTTGCTGGCTATGTGCCTTTTATAATACTCGGCTGTTCAAAAAAAGAAACTAAAATGAGTGAAGAAGAATACTGTATACTTCTCTTTCTATAGTTAGGGGTGGCCTTGGCTTGTTAATTTTATGGAATCTTTTGCCAATTCTGTGTTTGGGAATTTTAGATTTCCTTTGTCGCAGTACATGCAGTTCATATTTCAAAAAATATCCATGCAAATGGAAATTTTGAGTTTTTTTTTCTTGTAATAGATTTGGCTGGATTTACATGCACCTTTCAATTGAAACCCAAAAATTTATCTCAAAAATTGACCCAAATGATACGTTAAGTGATTTTTCTAACAATATGACTGTGGAAGTTGAAGTTGAAGTGGTCCAGGAAAACCTCTCAAACCCATTTTAATATGATGGTGGGATCGAGTCATCTTCTTTTTCCATTTTCCAAATTTGTAATGGTTCAAAATAAAAAAATTGATATGATCATTATTAGAGTAGGCATTTGTATTATTGTAAAACTTTTTTTTTTTCTTGAAATTTAATACTTGAACAAGTCAGAAATATATTGAGATCTACCGAAAATTAAACAGTACTGTAACTCACCTCCATTGTGATCTCTCGTGTGCCTATAAAAGCATCTCCATTCTACTAGCTAGTAAATTAAAACAAAAACCCTCATGTCTCTTGCTTGTCTATAAAGAGATAATCATGGGGCTTTCGGTTCCATGTTTCTTCTCTTTCTTATGCTTTTGTTCTTTGGTTTTCTTTTCTTAATTTTGTTTCTTCAATGCAGCCAGTCTGTCATGATGATGATATGGGGTGGAATTTTCAAAATTTAAGAGAACAAATTCCACCCCCTATCACAAATTTGAACAAAAACTTGTTCTCTTATAATCTTTCAAGCTCAGTTGCATCCAAAAAACAACATTTTTGAACATCATGCATTACTTTGACAAGCAATTACTTTGACAAGTCTAATTTGGCTCGACTCACAGAACTTGAACGTTGTGTGCCTATAAATTACAGACCTCCATTCTACTGGTGGTAAAACAAAACCCTCCTGTGTCTTACTTGTCTAAGAAAGAGTTCAAGAGATTTCTTTTGTTTAATCAAGACAATCAATCACGGGGCATTCGGTTCCATGTTTTTTCTCTTTTGTGTGCTTTGTTTTCTTCATCTTGCAGTTTCTCATTTTGCTTTTTCAATGCGGCCTCTTTGTCATGATGATGAGCGGTCTACTTTCACTACAAGAAAAAGTTGTTTTTACCACACATAATTAAAAACGAGTTCATTTTTGCTCACTCCCCTTTCTCTTACCCCCCCTCCCAAACACATGACATGTGTCTATGAAGGGGTAAAATTGTCTAAAAATTTACTCATCTACAGACACATGTCATTCATTTAAGAGGGGGTAATGGTTACCTCTCTTGAAGGGGGTGAGCAAAAGTGTTCTCCTTAAAAACATGGAAACAAAATTGATCAGTTTTTTTTTCTTAAGGCTCCGTTTGGTAGGGAGGAAAGAAAATAGGAAGGATGGAAAGATTTGGAAAGAATTGAAGGGATAGAAAACATAAGGGAAAGAAAGAAAAATTATTTTCCCTCGTGTTGTTTGGTAAATAGGAAGAAAAGAAAAGATCATTTTATCAATTTTACTATTTTACCCCTTATATTATATTTTATATATTAGTTTTTTTTGGATAAAATTGTAATTTACCAAATGGTGGGCCCCACTTCTTTTTTTACTCTTTCTTTCCCTCCCTTTTCCTCCCACTTTTGGGAGGAAAGAAAATTGTGGATCCCACACCCATTTTTCTTTCCACTTTTCCTTCCACTTTTCTTTTCCCTCCATTTTTCTCTCTATACCAAACACACACTTCTCCCTTTTCCCTCCACTTTTCCCTCCACCCCTTTCTTTCCTCTCCCTTTTCCTCCCTACCAAACATAGGCTAAATGTTTGCCACGGATTGATAGGTGTGTCAAATATTACACTTATTTGCTGCAGTTATTTGCACGGATTGACAGGTGTGTCAAATATTACACTTATTTGCTGCAGTTATTTGCCACGGTAATTAAAAAACTTTAAAAGAATATATATCTAATTTTTTATTTTTTTAACTTTTCACTTTTCAAAGATACCCTAAATTGAAAGCTTCTCACTTCATAGCCGCCGCAGCACTTCTTCCACACCGCTGCTTCTCACTTGGTTGTCGTCCTCGTCGCCGTCAATGCTGCGTCTCGCTTCGTCGACGTGCGACGTCGTTGTGTAACAGCCGCAGCATTTCACTTCGTCGCTGTCGCGCCGCTCTTCTCACTACTTGCTGTAATCATTCATCTTTCTCTTCTTTTCTATTTTTACATTTCATTTTTCTTGCATTAATTTGGATTGCAGGTGAAGGAGATGGGTGGAAGAACCCAGACCGTAATTCATTTCAATATTAGAACGAGGTACATTTTCCTTGTGTTCTCTCATATTGCCATTTCTAATTTCAAAAATGATGTACTTTTACTTCATTTGAGCTGTTGGAATCCACAATTATCCGTATATTTTTCAAAATAACATTGATATAGCACAAATAACCTCATTCAATATTATTTATTTTTGAAATCGTCTATCTACTTGTCCTTTGTAAGTCAAGTTGATTATTATTTTTGGAATAATGAATTTTAGATGAAAAGATCATGCAGCTATAGAGAAAGTTGTATATTTTTCTATATGTGAACTTTTTACTTAATAATTTTTGGAACTCACTTTGCAGGTTTAGATGGATTTGGAATTTGAGAACGTAATAGCTGCAATCCTTTTGAACAAAGCAGTGGAATTACATTGGCAAGCTGAGAAGGTGTTGGAGCTGTAGAACCAATAGGTACTCTCTCTCTCTCTCTCTCTCTCTCTCTCTCTCTCTCTCTCTCTCTCTCTCTCTCTCTCTCTCTCTCTCTCTCTCTGTAACTTGTTTTCCTTTATTTCAATTCTCTCTGGTTCATCATATGTTGATGTAAAGTAATTACATGCAATCTAAGGGGAGGATGTTGATTCCAAGATCCCCGAGAGGAAATACCTTTTAAAATGCTTAGGATTCTAATGAGGACGGGACAGAGCTTGCAAGTGAAGGTGGTATTGCTTTCAGCTATTGGAAAATAGATTCTTATGCTGATTTTACTATGTATGTTTATGTGTACTCAGTATGCTTGAGATTTTTTTTGAGTATTGCTCTTTGAGAATGACATGGTATTGTTTATGTTTATGTTTTTGGTATAGCTCTTTTTTGAGGTGATTATATCTTATGCAAATTCGAAAATGACTACATGATGTTTCATAAGTGTTTGATCAAATGACGGTTCATGCGTTTATTATCTCATTTGCATGCTTGTATTGGGTCATATTTATATGTTTTCATGTACTGTTTATGTATACATGATTTCAACCGACTCTTTTAGGAACAAAGTCATAGTGGGATGTTTTGTTTAATGTACTGTATATTTACAGATGTATTGTGCCCACCAAAGAAACTAAAATAGGTTCCCCTTTAGTAAGCTTATTAAGTTATCGTTGATAAATAAATTAAACTTGTTTATAAATATGCAGTTTCAGTAACACAAGCAGCATTCAATTGCCTCAGGCTACCTTTTGTTATAGGTTTGTATATTGACACTATGATATTCATTTCCCGATTTAACTTTACATTGAATTATTGGTCCTACTTATTTTTAATAGCTTAAGCTGATAGATATTTGGTTATTTAGTAGACATAAGTGTTCGCATTTTTTACTTGTGGATTTTATTATGGTTAAATACTAGAGAAAGTAAAGCGAATGGTAGGAGAAGACAAGTCTAATTGAAGAATTTTAATGGTTAGATTATGCCATCGGGGGATGCAGGTAGCCAACTGTTAATATCCACCTGATATCCCACTTTTGATTTCAACTCGTGCAATTTTCACCCAAAAAGCATATTTTTATAAAAAGCCCATTTTATTGGGTCCGAACAGGCCCAACCCTTAAGACATTAGTCTTGGGGCTGGGCTTAACAGCCAATCTGAAACTTTAAGTCCAGCCCAGCCCGGCCCGTACAGTAAATAGGCCCAACCATAGTCTGAGTTCGAAATCCAGTGGGCTTAAAAATTTCAGGCCGGCCCTGCCTGGCCCTTTTAACACCTTTTAAGCACCTCCGGTCTACTAGTTAGTATAAATTAAAACAAAGGGTTAATATTAAAAACCTCCCCTCACTTTTGAACTAATAAATGAGTATTTTGTATCATTTGCAAGTTAACATTCCCGTATTTTATATCATTTTATTAATTTATTTGGTAAAAGTATGAGGGTATAATGACCAATCCATATAATTGAAGTTTAGATAGAGACATTTTGGACTTTTTAACGGTCTAACTCAGTCAACACAAACGGAATACTAACAGTATTAGTCCATATAGTTCAAAGTTGAGGGGGGGTTTTTAATATTAACCTTAAAACGAAACTGTCACAGTGATGATATGGGGTAGAATTTTCAAAATTTAAGAGAACAAATTCTAACCCGTATCACGAGTTTGAACAAAAATTTGTTCTTTTATTATAATCATTCAAACTTAGTTGCATCTAGAAAACAACATTTTTGAACATCATGCACGCTTGCATATTAAAAAAATTCCACACCATATCACATGTTTGACAAATTTGAACAAAAATTTGTTCTTTTATTATAATCTTTCAAACTTAGTTACATCCAGAAAACAACATTTTTGAACATCATGCACGCTTGCATATTAAAAAAATTCCACACCATATCACATGTTTGACAAATTTGAACAAAAATTTGTTCTTTTATTATAACCTTTCAAACTTAGTTGCATCCAGAAAACAACATTTTTGAGCATCATGTACGCTTGCATATTAAAAAAATTCCACACCATATCACATGTTTGACAAAATTATCATACCATCCAAATAACATTTTTGAACGAACTTGACTCACATAGAAGATTAGAAAACCACTCTTTCAGGATATATGACATGCACAATTACTTTGACAAGTCTAATTTGGCTCGACTCAAACAACAATATTGTCTTTATATATTACTTGCAACGACATAGAAATTTTAAGTCATCGAAGCCTAACTTATTAAGAGAAAAATCTTCAAATCTTCCTTTTTTTCTAGATACGACACACATAATGACTTGACTTAAGACTAAAGAGTGATCAATTAGTCTGGTATCCTTTTCTGGTCCAGTATTGTTCTTTCATGCATGGCTATATATTAACAAGAATTATCATGTGTACTTTTCTCGGTTACCTCTATTATACGTAATTCTCAATTACGATATTTTGATATCATCAATTAAATGCAAAACATAAGTCTTTGCCGGTAACTAATAAATCTTAATTCATTGAACCCTAACTCATTTAGATTATCTTCAAACTCATTTACTAATCAAAAATCATAACGAGGGAAAACGAACTTGATTACTCATCGGTGATTACAATGTTTACTCACAGTTAATCTAATTAATATGCCTGAATCTGTATTTTTTTTCTCTCATCATTTTAGTTTGAACCACATTTCAAAGATTATATCTTTTTTAAAAAAAAAACTATTAATTACAATTTTTGAACCTGTAGTAGAGAGATACAAGACTCAACTTCACAATCTCATCAACGTGGGGCAACCTCAATTTCGTCAAAATTATATTTTTTTTACTTGCATCCATCAAAACCATATATTATTTAATTTATGAGAGTTAAACATATTTAATTTAAAATACGGGTGGAATTTTAAAATTATATTTGAATCAATAATTTACTAAGTCAATAACCAATAATTGTTCTTTCATGGCTATATGAGTGATTTAGCGGGACTAGATGGACTTTTCTCAGTTACCTCTGTTATATATTCTCAATTAGCATATTTGATATTTCCGTTGAAAACAAATTAGCATATTTGATAATTGATATCATCAATTAAGTGCAAAACATAAGTTCATTGAAAACAAATTAGTATATTTGATAATTGATATCATCAATTAAGTGCAAAACTTAAGTCTATTGCAGTAACCAATAAATCTTATTCTTCTTTTAAATCGGACTGATCTGGAGGGAAAAAAACATCACAAATTTCAAAGATTAAATCTTCAAAAAGAAAAAATTGAACTCCCTTTTAAGGATTAATTAATTCGTGGGAGCTAAATTACAATTACTTTGACAAGTATTTGGGTTGAGTCACACAACATGGAAGATGACGGTAACTAATAATTTCTATCAGGATAAAACAACATATTAATCCAACATCATGCATGCGTATTATTGTCATCATATATCACTTGCAATGACCAAGATATCTAGAGTCGTCGAAGCCTAACTTATTAGGAGAAAAATCAGAAAAATCAAAAAAAGCCTGACTTAATGTCTAAATGTAAAGCAGAAAATTTTAAAACAATTACTTTCACAGGTCTTGGAAACAAATCTAACAAATCTTTGGCTGCATTGGTAGACGACCACAAAAAAATGATTTTTTTTTTTTTTTTTTTTTTCTGGATACGATAAACATAATGACTTGACTTAAAAGTGATTGGTCTAGTATCCTTTTCTGGTCCAATTTTGTTCTTTCATATGGCTATATATCAGCAATTAACCGGAACCAGATGTACTTTTCTCTGTTACCTCTGTTATACGTCCTTAATTAGCATATTTGATATGATCATATAAAACATAAATCTGAATTCATCCAAGCGTAACTAATTAGATTATCTCTAAACTCATTTACTAATCAAATTAAAGGAAAACAAACTTCATTATTCATTTGTGATTATAGTATTTAGTACTCACAATTGAGCTAATTAACATGTCTCAATCTAAAAAAAAAAAAAATTCTCATCATTTTGGTTAGCTAGAACCAAATTAATTTCAGACATGACTCAACTTCACAATCTCATTAACCAAGACTCAACTTAAGTTTACTTTCCAATTATACTTAAGGGAATTTCTATTTTAATTTTTTTGGATATCCACCGTTTTATTTAAAAAAAAAAAAACTTTTTTCAATTTCTTTTATTTAAGAATATATTTTTAAAAAACTTGGATGAAAATGACGAAAAAACCCTCCCTGCTGTTAAGTTTGACTGGTCAAATCTAAAGGCAAGTAAGTTTAATACTTCAATGTCTTGTCCATTAACAATTAAATTAATTGCGAGGGGATGTTTATGCAATTAGCCAAGATCTAATAAAAGTCAACTGACGGTCTGATTGTTCAAACCATAGGATTTGATTTAGTATTTGATCAAAAGTTAGAGGGTTATTTATGATTCTCCCTTAAAATCTTCAATGCATTTCTTTCAAAAAAAAAAAAAAAAAAAATCTTCAATGGACTAGAGTCGTATGCACCAAATCCAACAATATCATAGTCTTCAATGAATATTTCCACTTAAAAGACAAAAGTTGAGAAAAAATATTTGTGGATATAAATTCAAGAGACAGACATCAGAACAAGTTAAAAGTATCTAAATGTACCAATTACTCTGAAAATCCAGTGTGATTGCAAAACCCAATTAAAATCTAGAAGTAAGATTAAAGTCTTTAAAACAATTAAAGAAAGATGATAGAGATTATATGGAGATCAAATAAAGCAGGAAAATTTAAAACACTGTCACTCACAGGTCTTGGTAACAAATCTAACAAATCTTTGGCCGTGTCTGTGGACAACCGCAGAACATGCTTTTTTTTTTTTTTCTAGACAACACAAATGACTTGACTGATTAGATGCAAAACATAAGCCTTTTGCAGTAACCAACAAATCTTATTTCATCAATGTCTAACTGATTAGATTATCTCAACATTATCAAAATTATCTATTTTTACTTGCATCAAAACCATATATTATTTAATTTAAGAGACCTAAAACTTATTTAATTTATGATATTGGGTAGAGTTTTCAAATTTGAAGAGAACAAATTCTACCCGTATCATAAGTTTGACAAAAATTGAAAACTCGTTATCTTATTATCAATTACTTTGTCAAGTCTTTGGCTTGACTCACACATATATAGAAGACCATAACGACTTGGTTGCAAGTTGTGTGCCTATAAATTAAAGCACCTCCATTCTACTGTCTAGTAAAACAAAACCCTCTTGTGTCTTGCTTGTCTAAGAGAGACTTGAAGAGATTTCTTTTGTTTAATCAATTAAGACGATCGATCATGGGGCTTTCTGTTCCATGTTTCTTCTCCTTTGTGCGCTTTGTCTTCTGCCTTTGTTTTCTTCATCATCTTGCAGTTTCTCATCATTTTGTTTCTTCAATGATGCGGCCATTCTGTCATGACGATGAGCGTTCTGCCTTGTTGAAATTCAAGCAAAGCTTTGTCTTTGGTAAGCATGATTGTTGGGATCCTATTTCAAATTATCCTAAAGTTGAATCATGGAAGCTGGAAGGAGGAAATAGTAGTAGTGCTGACTGTTGCTCATGGAACGGCGTCAAGTGCGATGAGGAAACCGGTCATGTCATCAGCCTTAACCTCTCTAGTAGCTGTCTCCGTGGTTCTATCAACTCTACCAGCACCCTTTTCAAACTTGTCCATCTTCAATGGCTTAGCCTTGCATATAATGACTTCGATTTCTCTGAAATTCCTGCAACAATCAACAACCTTTCAAGGCTAACACATCTAGACCTCTCTCATTCTGTCATTTCTGGTCAAATACCACCACAATTGCTAGACCTCCGCAACTTGGTGTCTCTTGATTTATCCAATAATGGTTTTATTGGCATTCCAGGAAATGAAAGACATTACTTAGAGCTTGGAGAGCCAATTCTTCAAAATCTAGTTGAGAAGTTAACCAACCTCAAAGTGCTTTGTCTTGATCAAGTCAATATCTCCTCTCCCATACCTCATATCTTGGCAAATCTATCTTCTTTGACTTATTTATCTTTACAAGATTGTCGATTACAAGGTGAATTTCCTACCAAAATTTTCCAGTTACCCAACCTTTCCGTTCTCCAACTGAGCTACAATAGCAATCTCACTGGATATCTACCAGAATTTGAAAGGAGTAGTCCCCTAACTGCCTTGGCTATTGGAGATTGCGGTTTTTATGGAACAATTCCATCTTCATTGGGTAACCTCACCAAGCTTGTTTACCTCTATGTCCCTTTCAACAGTTTTTTGGGTGAGTTGCCTAATTCAATTGGAAACCTTGCTTCTTTGAAAGAACTAGATCTTCAGGGATACAACTTCTCAAGCCAAATTGTGTCTTCAATATTGGGTAATCTCACTCAACTTGATTATTTAGACCTTTCTCATAGCCGTAACAAATTTTCAAGCCAAAATTCTTCATCATTGTCTTGGATTGCTAAGATAACTAAACTCAAGTTTTTAGACCTTAGCGATCTCAACTTGGTCGGTGAGATTCCCTTATGGCTCATGAACCTAACACAACTTACTTCTTTAGATATGAGTCAAAACCAATTAACCGGCCCAATTCCATCTTGTTTGATGAACATCAACCAGCTATCGTTTCTACACCTACAGTCAAACCAATTAACCAGAAATATCCCATCCGAAATTAGCAACCTAACCCAATTGGTTGAGTTGGATCTTTCATCAAATTCATTGCAGGGCCCAATTCCTAGAACCATCTTTGAACACAAGAATCTGCAATATCTTATGCTGCAGTTCAATAACTTGAGCGGCACAGTGGAATTTGACATGTTTCTTTCTCAACTTGAGAGGTTAGAAACTCTAATCCTCTCATCAAACAATCTTTCAGTGTTCATGAACAATACCGTTGCCAATACCAATCCTCATAAATTCATATCTATAGGATTGCGTTCATGCAACCTTATTTCAGAATTCCCAAATTTCCTCCGCAACCAATATTTCTTACGAGTGCTAGATCTTTCCTCCAATAGTATAACTGGCAAAATCCCTGGGTGGTTTCTAAATGATTCAATGCATCACTTGCAATTCTTAAACCTTTCTCACAATCTTTTCACAGAGTTTGACCAACATCCCAATGTTCGTCCACCATATTTTTTAACTACTTTAGATGTTAGGTACAATAAACTAGAAGGACCACTCCCAGTTATTCCATCGAAGTTCATGTCCGAGTATCTAGTTTCAAACAACAAGTTGACAGGGGAAATCTCGCCATCGATATGTAAGTCGAAGTATCTTTATGCTCTTGACCTATCAAATAATAACTTAAATGGTGTGCTTCCACAATGTTTGGCCAATTTTAGTGATTCCTTATCAATATTAGCGTTGCAAAGTAACAATTTTCATGGAAGTATTCCGCAAACCTTCATGAATGGAAACAATCTAAAAATGATTGATCTAAGCAACAACCAGTTGCAAGGGACGATTCCAAGATCATTGGTATATTGTACCAAGCTCGAATATCTTCATCTTGGAAATAATCAAATCACTGATATTTTCCCCTCTTGGTTAGGAATACTTCAGGAATTAAAGATTCTTATCTTGAAATCTAATAGACTCCATGGTGTGATAAAAGAACCTGAGGCGAATTTTGAGTTTCACAAACTTCATGTCATTGACCTCTCTCATAATATGTTTAGAGGTGAGCTTCCAACAAAACACTTCCAATCTTGGAATGCAATGAAATTTGTCAATGTGAGCCTCCTTACATACATGCAAGCTGAGACGCAACCAAATGGGTTTGATATTGCGTATGCCAATTGGCCCAATTATGCATACTCGATGAAAATTACGAACAAAGGTATAGAGATGAATTATGGAAAGATCCCAAATATGCTCATTAGCATCATTCTTTCGGGAAATAAATTTGAAGGAGAGATTCCAGCATCTATTGCAAGTTTAAGATGTCTTCATAATCTCAATCTTTCTCACAATAATCTTGAAGGCCACATCCCATCATGTTTGGGCAACTTAACAGCACTAGAATCATTGGACCTCTCAAGTAATTGGCTGTCAGGATATATTCCCCAACAACTAGTAGAGATCACATACCTTGAAGTCTTTAATGTCTCATATAATCATCTCACAGGACTCATACCACAAGGAAAGCAATTTGATACATTCGATAATAGTTCATATCATGGGAATCCTGGATTATATGGAAAACCTTTGTCAAATAATTGTGAAACCTCTAAGCCCTCGAAGAAAGAAAACGAAGACTTGGAATCTCCATTTGTGTTTGATTGGAAAATAGTTTTGATAGGGTTTTCAAGTGGACTAATAGTTGGAGTGGTTCTTGGTCAGGAATTCTACACAAGAAAACATGAATGGCTTGCGAAGTTTTTTGGGATGCAGAGCATGAAGAGAAAGAGAGGACGCAAAAATTGAATGTAATTACTAATAATTAGCTTTACTTTTTTTTCTTTTTCTTTTTTCGACCTGCATTTCACTGTATTCTTATTTCCTTTGTTGGCATTGCATGCATATGTTTTTCTTACTTTCTCAAATGTAATAGATTTTGGAAGGGTAAGGCTCATTACGTCCCCCCTCGACTAAGTGTATCTATATTTTCTTTTTTAATAAAGTTTCCCTCGTACCGTCGAGGTTTTACCCAAACAAATAAAACTATATTATATCATATACAATATAGAGATTAGCGGTTGCTATAATATCATCAATCCATCATTGTGATCAATTCCTCGATAATCTATAGCTAATAAATCATTTAGCTATTAAAATTTAAAACAACATCTCTCTTTATATCTAATGACAATATCGAATTTTTTTTATTAAAACAAATGTAAAAGATAAATTGTTTATATAGATTAATACAAAAACTTAATTGATCAATTTTAAACATTACTATGCCTCCTAAAATTGTTAGCAATGTGCGGTTTGGGAAATATAAAATCGAATACATGTTTCTCTATCACTCTATATAACTTTGTAAGAGTTGCCAATAATTTTGGAATACTGCCTTGTAACAAATTTTTACTTATAAAACAATCGTCTTTGACTTTATTTATGAAGGTTTTAGGAATGCTTTCATGAGATCTGGGATAGTACTTGTAATGTTACCCAAAATTTTGTAATTTTTTTTATTATATAAAATATAATTTAATAATAATAATATTAAACCTAAAATTTGGATAAAAGTAAAATTTACCTTAAATCCATAATTTTTTTTTACTTTTGTTGATATTATTGGCAAATTAGTATTAGATTTAAAATAAAATATAAATAAATAAAAGCTTAAGACAAAAAAGGCCGAAATATTTTTTGTTTTGGGCTATTAATGGGCCGTAGAAGCCCAAATTGACCTAACAATGGGTACAAAATGCTAGGGTTTGGTTTTGGGAACCTCAATAAACTGGTTGATTTTAATTTCGCTACTTTTCCACTCCTCCTCTCTTCGCTAAAGCCTAAAGGTATCGTATTCCATCTCTTATCGATATCTTTCATGTATATTTTTTTATTCTTGATTATCCTTTGAAATCTTGTTTGTTTTCAATCGATTGTTTTGGGGTTGTCGATTTTCTTTGTTCTTACGATCTGTCTAGGGTTTCGTAACTTGGTTAGCTGAATTGGATACGTTTTTGATTGAATCGATTAGCTGTATTGATCGTGTTTGCCCTAATTTAATCATTAAGAAAAATTGTTAATTTCTTTGTTTGATCTTGTGTGCCCTATTTGTTGGTATTTTCACAGAATTCGATGATCCTGCATATATTTCCTTGTTCTTTTCTATTTTCCTGCAAAATTTGTCCAAAAAACTTTAGGTTATTGATCAAATTTTGAATCTGGATTGGCCTGAAATTTTAGTGAAATTCAATTATAATTTCCTTTTTATGTGGCTTTTGAATCTCTATTTTGTGAGTCTTGACTTGCAGTAGCAATTTTTTGTTATATAGTTGATAAGAATAGAAAATTATATAACAATTTTTTGTTATATAATTTCCTTCACTTCCGATTCTCCTAGCCTAAAGTAAGCCCCACTTCCATGCCTTCAACCTTACCAAGAAGCAGCACTCATCTTATATTCACCAAACCATACCAACAATAGCAATTCATTCTTAATCTTATATTCACCAAACCATACCAACAATATACAAAACACAAAAAATGTCTTAAACAATTGAATACTGCATACTAAACTAATAGCAATCTTTCATTTTTCTATAGCTAAATACCTGAACAGAAGCGCTTCCTTTATCAGAAATCTGAAGTGGAACCAGCACCCAAGTACTGTACTTATAAGACCAATTCATGCTCAGATTACAAGTAGCCCCAGACACGACAATCACGACACCAGAATCTCCAGGCTTGACATAAGACGACAAAACGTTTATGTTATAAATCGTGATGTTCGACGCAACCATGTGAACATTTCTGATGACTGGGATTTGACAGATTTTTCAAACTTAGGCAACCGGAGTGGGATCATCGAAGATATAGCTTGGGTTACGAGGAGGTCCGAGGAGGTCTTCGACCAAATCGAGACCCTTTTGAGATATAACAATGGACGTGAACGATTCCGGGTCTGTTGATCGAACATGGGTCTGTGAATGCATCAATTGATCATAGCGAAGAAGAAACAAACGACCCCTTAGTCTATTTTAACTGTAATTGTTTCTGTCATATGTTTAGTTTTTATTTATATATATATTTGTTTGTTATTTTTTATGCTTTTTAGCTGTAAAAATTGTGTGGTCCAATGATTTAGGTTTGACTAGCTCGATTGTTTTGAGGAGTGGATGAAGATTGTCTGAGATCATATCACAGCTTCAGGAACTGCTTAAAGGGGTTGAAGAAGTTGAAATCTCACCGTTTAAGTACGATAGTTCACTTCTTGCTGCATAAATATTCAACGAATTTAATCATGGTCTTCAACTATATTTCTTATTATAAGTTATCATTCATTAGAGAACCACTTGTATAGTTGTATAGAAAATCACACGGACTTACACACTTTCATTTATAAAATCACAACTAGTATTGTAATTCATATAATAGAGCAAGTTGTGTATATATATAAACTTAAAACAGTATGTAATAACCTACACACTCCCATCTTGTGACAACTTACAAAATAGCAACGAAAAAAAAAAAAACTTGAGAGATGATGAGAGAGAGTGCTAGAGAGAGAGGCTCCCGTTTTCCTTTTCAAATTGGTCACAGGTTGACAGAAGGTGTGGTTCTAGATGGGAAGGACTTTAAGAAGAATCTGGTGTCGGTTTTTGTTAACAATCTCAATCCCATTGTGAATTCTGTGGGATTATGGGCATCTTTAAGCCATTCGGAAGAATAAGGGATGTCTTTTTATCCCCTAAAAGCAACACAAGGAAGGGATCCTATGCGTTTATAAGGTTTAGGACCTTGGAAGATGCTCTGTATGCCTAAAATTAAAGTAACATATTTCAGCAATTAACCAGAACCAGATGTACTTTTATCAGTTACCCCTGTTATACTTTCTTAATTAGCATATTTGATATGATCATCAAAAACATAAGTCTTTTGCAATAACCAATAAATCTTAATTCATCTAAGCATAACTAATTAGATCATCTCTAAACTCATTTCACTAAAAAAAAAAAAAAAAAAAAGTGACATATAGTGATAAAAATTATTTGTCACTACAAGTAAAGAAATTGTCATAATTTCAATATTGTGACAAAAAAGTGTCACTAACAATTCGTCACTTTTGCCCCTGTCACTAAAATCACTAAAAGTATTTGTGACATTTTTTTGGTACTTGTCACGAATCATAACTTTTAGTGACATATTATCACTCGACCTTAATTAGTGACAAAATAAAAATTGTGTCACTAAATTTATATATAGTGATAATTAATTGTTTGAAGATTTTGTCACTATATATCTTCTCAGTGACAATTTATTATTTTAAAATTGTGTCATTATTCACAAACTTAGTGACAATTAACCCCAAGGGGTGGTGCCGCTGGTCACTTACGAATCAAATTAAAGCAAAACAAACTTCATTATTCATTTGTGATTACGGTGTTTAGTACTCATAGTTGAGCTAATTAACATGTCCGAATCTAAAAATAAAAAATAAAAAATTCTCATCATTTTGATTAGCTAGAGCCAAATTAATTTCAGACATGACTCAACTTCACAATTTCATTGATGGAGACTCAACTTAAGTATTAAATCTTTAATTAGAACCAAATTTCAAAGATTAAATCTTTTTTTTTTCTTGAACTCCCTTTTAAGTATTAATTAATTCGTGGGAGCTAAATTACAATGCTTTGACAGGTATTTCGATTTTTAAAAAAAAATTTGGGAGTTGTGGAATAGGATATTTTGATAGATGTTCAACTTCTGTTATCTTACTGTATTCATCACTGTCCACCTCAATTACTCTAGCCTTATTATAAAAGCATCTCCAATGCTTGTGAAAAAATTATATGCCACATAGGATAAATAGACATTGTGTTCAAATATGTCTATCTAATGCATATATTGTTGCTCACGGTCAAACTAGAGATGCACATTTTTTCCCGGGGCCCCACTTCCCCACGTCCTTGTCCCCACCCCCATTTGGGGATTTTTTTTCTGGGAAAAATGGGGAGGGGGTGATGAAAATCATCCCCAAATTGAAATGGGGCTCCCCATCCCCATTTCCCCATTTTCCCCACAATTATATTGAAATGGGGATGGGGATGGGGGGGAGGTCTCCCATCCCAATTTCCCCATTTCCCCATTTCCCTCAAACATATATAAATATAATTATAATATGTATTTTTTTTTTATTATTCTTTGAAAACCCTAACTCCCTAAGTAAATATACACATTTTATATAAAATGCACTAATGAATTTTATTTTGTATTTGTAATGGAATGTTTGTTTTTTTAGTTTAATTTGTAATTTTTAGTCAAACGGGGGAAACGAGGAAATGGGGAAAACGGGGAAAATGGGAAATTGAGGATGGGGATGGATATAGGTCCCCCCAAAATTCCCCATCCCCATTTTCTCCAAATGGGGAAATTGGGGGGTGGTGGTGAGATGGGGGAAGGGTCTAGGAAGTGGGGATAGGGATGGGGGGACCTATATCCATCCCCATTCCCATTCCCCAAATGTGCATCTCTAGGTCAAACTGATGTGTCAAAAATAATTATAGATACTGTTGAGTTGCCTGACTATTTTCAGAGGCTTTGTTAGACAGCTATTTTGTAGGCTGACTCAGCATTGGAGATAAATATAAAAAATTAAGAAAGTTGTTTGATTAAAAATACAATAAAAAGTAAAAAAGAAAAATAATAATCAAACATGTCGTTAATAAGTTAATATTTTAGATAGATGCATTGGAGACATTTTTTATTTGGCTATCTATCAAATATACTTTCTATGCCATGTAGGAAGCAAGTTTCTCAATAGTGTTGACATATCAACAATTATTGAGATGCAATCCACTTTTGTATCGGAAATGCTCCAAGTTTTACAAAAACTGAAAACTTGTTATCTTATTATCAATTACTTTGACAAGTCTTTGGCTTGACTCACACAAATATAGAAGACCAAAACAACTTGGTTGAAAGTTGTGTACCTATAAATTAAAGCAGCTCCGTTCTACTGGCTAGTAATTAAAACAAAAACCTCTTGCGTCTTGCTTGTCTAAGAGAGAGTTGAAGAGATTTGTTTTGTTTAATCAAGACGATCAATCATGGGGCTTTCTGTTCCATGTTTCTTCTCTTTTGTGTGCTTTCTCCTTGATCGGACGATTTATATACCTATTTGAGGTCCCCATTTCCTATCGTTTGTTCTCGTTTTCGAGCACGTTTTTGTGTATAATGTGTTTTGTGAGCCTTGTGTAGGTATATATTCCCTACAATGGTGTTTGAACGTAAAGTCAAGTTTGGAAGGCAAAAATGAGCTAAAAAGTGAAGAATTGGAAAGTATGCAGAGTTGCCACGGCCTCGCCATTGACCCAAACCGCGGCGTGATTCATGGTCAACCAAGGCAAGCAAAACCATGTTTCCGTGGTGGATCCGCCATTGAACTAGAACGCGACACTGAGACTGCGGCACCAGTCAACTCTGTTTTCCAAAGGTTGATGGGCTGAAATTGTAAGATGTCCTTGAAGAACACCCATATTTCGGGGTCCATATCTCCCTCCTCATATTGAACTGGGATTCCTATAATATATTTTCGGAAAGCCCCGGAAGTCTACTTTCCATTGGTTTTTACGGATCGCGATTCCGGGCTTTCTGGAGGGATATATGCACGTTTCCGTAATGGTGCGCGAGGCTAGAAACAGAACCGCGGCAGAGGACTTTGTGCAGAACACCCAATTTTCGGGGGCCATAACTTCCTCCTCGGATCGAACCACAATGAGATCCACATATATTTAGAAAGCCCCGGATGTCTAGATTTCAGAACATTTGACGGATTGTAATTCTGGGCTTTCTAAAGGAAGTTATGCATGTTTGAGTGACTGGTGTGCGAAGCTGAAAATTCCACCAGTGTTCATGGCGAGTAACCATGGCGACTGAACTTACTCGCCTCATCCACTCGCCTCAACCTCTGCCCAAACTTCAAAAAAGCCATGGCAACTGATCATGGCGAGTGAACCACTCGCCTCAGCCACTCGCCATGACCCTGGAACGGGCAAACTTGTCTTTTCAAGCCCAAATTCGTCCCCAAACTTACCCTAACTATAAATACACCTCTTTGCCTCTTCTTTCAAGAGAGACCCACGAAATTCTTCACCTCTTTTCACCCCATCTTCATCTTCTTCACAAACCAAGAGAGAGAGAAGCTTCCAAGCTCCCATGGAGGTTCTCCTCCATGGGAAGCTCACCACCACCACTTTCTACACATCCTCCACCACATTTGGGAGTAAATTGCAAGGAGAAAGGAGAGGTCTTTGACCAATTTCAAGCTAGGGATTCATGGAGAACTTGGAGGGATTTCTTCAAGGGTTGTCTCCTTTAAACTCTTCTCTTTGTATTTCTTGTTTTCTCTTATGTGTAATCCCCACTTGGGAAATATTGTAAACCTTATTTGTGCTCAATATATGTTGGTTGTTTTTATATTCATTTGGGTTTTGATTTATTCTTGTTATTATTGCATAATCTCTTATCTTGATATGCATGTGTGTGGAGATTGGAAATTGATATGTGTTCATGGATGGGATTAGGAGTAGATTAACTTAGATTTAGGAGTAGTTGTAATCAAATATCTCATTTATGTATATGTCTTTGGAAGGTCGAAATGCCTTGTTTTGATGGGTTTGAGTGTATGTGGGTTAGGATTGTACCTCCATGGATGACCTTCCGGGTATAGTCTTAATCACTTAGCTCTAAAGAATGGATGAAACTTGTTTTATGCATGACCGTGCTAGAATAGGTTTTGGCTCAATGTTCTGGTGCTTAATGGGTCTTTGACCTTAAGACACATGTTTTTCCATGACCTTTGGGGAGCAAGAATAGATTTTTGTTTCCTTAATCAATGAATGATTCGTAATAATAGATGATTTGGTTTCGAAACTCCTTAATCGTGAGAACGAGCCCATAACTTGAATTGGATGAATTTAATGCCTAACAATCAACTAGGTGTGCACTTGTATTTGGTGAACTAATAAGTACCTTGTATGACCACAATCATGCATCTCTCCAAACCACCCTTTTATTATTTGTCTCTTTAAACACCATTCTCACCCCTCCATATTCCTTTTATTTTATTAGCATTCCTTTCATTTACATTTCCACACACACCACACACACACACCATTCTCACCACATCCGCATTCTATTTACATGCTTCCAATAAACACTAGAACTCGTTATGGTTGACGGATGACACCTCCCTGTGGACGATACCTTTGCTTGTTGCTATACTAGTCTCTAGTCACTTGCACTAACAAGGTGAACTTTAAATATAAATTTTTTGACACGCAAAATGACGCTTGTCACTCCTCTGCCTTTGTTTTCTTCATCAACTTGCAGTTTCTCATCATTTTGCTTCTTCAACGATGCAGCCACTCTGTCATGACAATGAGCGTTCTACCTTGTTGCAATTCAAGCAAAGCATTCTCATTGGTAAGGATTATTGTCTTCATCATGATCCTTTTTCAGATTATCCTAACGTTGAATCATGGAAGCTGGAAGGAGGAAATAGTAGTAGTGCTGAGTGTTGCTCATGGGATGGCGTCAAGTGCGATGAGGAAACCGGTCATGTCATCAAGCTTGACCTCTCTAGTAGCTGTCTCTATGGTTTTATCAACTCTACCACCACCATTTTCCACCTTGTCCATCTTCAATGGCTTAGCCTTGCTTTTAATGACTTCCATACCTCTGAAATTGCTGCTACAATCAATAACCTTTCAAGGTTAAAACATCTAAACCTCTCTTCTTCTTTCATTTCTGGTCAAATACCACCACAATTGCTAGACCTCCGCAACTTGGTGTCTCTTGATTTATCCGGTAATTCTTATATTGAGGTTACAGGAAATAAAACACCTTATTTAGAGCTTCGAGAGCCAAGTCTAAAAAATCTAGTTGACAAGTTTACCGACCTCAAAGTGCTTAATCTTGAATATGTCGATATCTCCTCCCCCATACCTCATATATTGGCAAATCTATCTTCTTTGACTTATTTGTCTTTAGTAAATTGTGGATTACAAGGTGAATTTCCTACCAAAATCTTCCAGTTACCCAACCTTTCCGTTCTCCAACTGACAGGTAATAGCAATCTCACCGGATACCTTCCAGAATTTGAAAGGAGCAGTCCCCTTACTGTCTTGGCTATTGGATCGTGCGGTTTTGCGGGAACAATTCCACCTTCCTTAGGTAATCTCACCAAGCTTGTTTCCCTCGATGTCTCTTTTAACAGATTTTTGGGTGAATTGCTTATTTCAATTGGAAATATTGGTTCTCTGAAACGACTACATCTCGAGGGCTGCAATTTTTCAGGCCAAATTTCTTCTTCATTGGGTAATCTCACTCAACTTGACTATTTAGACCTTTCTCATAGCTGTAACAAATTTTCAGGCCAAAATTCTTCATCACTGTCTTGGATTGCTAAGATAACTAAACTCAAGTTTTTATACCTTGCTAAGATAACTAAACTCAAGTTTTTATACCTTAGCGATCTCAACTTAGTCAGTGAGATTCCCTTATGGCTCATGAACCTAACACAGCTTACTTCTTTAGACATGAGTCAAAACCAATTAACCGGCCCAATTCCATCTTGTTTGATGAACATCAACCAGCTATCGTTTCTACACCTGCAGTCAAACCAATTAACCAGAAATATCCCATCTGAAATTAGCAACCTAACCCGATTGGTTGACTTGGATCTTTCATCAAATTCATTGCAGGGCTCGATTCCTATTAACATTTTTCAACTCAAGAATCTTCAATATTTTAGGCTTCGGTTCAATAACTTGAGTGGCACAGTGGAGTTTGACATGTTTCTTTCTCAACTCGGAAGTTTAGAAGCTCTATGCCTCTCATTTAACAACCTTACAGTGCTCATGAACAATACCGTTGCTAATACCAATTCTCATAAATTCTTAACTATAGGATTGCATTCATGCAACCTTTCAGAATTCCCAAATTTCCTCCACAACCAAGATTTGTTAAGAGTGTTAGACCTTTCCTCCAACAGTATATCAGGCAAAATCCCTGGGTGGTTTCTAAATGATTCAGCGCCTGACTTGATATACTTAAACCTTTCTCACAACCTTTTCACCGGATTTGACCAACATCCTATTGTTCTTCCACAATATCTATTCACTTTTGATCTTAGGTTTAATAAACTACAAGGACCACTCCCAATTCCATCAAGGTTCACGTTTGAGTATCTAATGTCAAACAACAAATTAATTGGGGAATTTTTGCCTTTGATATGCAAGTCGAAGTATCTTTATGCTCTTGACCTATCAAACAATAACTTAAGTGGTGTGCTTCCACAATGTTTGGCCAATTTAAGTGATTCCTTATCAATATTAGCATTGCAAAGTAACAATTTTCATGGAAGTATTCCGCAATTCTTCGTGAATGGAACCAATCTAAAGATGATTGATCTAAGCAACAACCAATTCCAAGGGAGGATTCCAAGATCATTGGTAAATTGTACCAAGCTCGAATATCTTCATCTTGGAAATAATCAAATCACCGATATTTTTCCCTCTTGGTTAGGAAATCTTCGAGAATTAAAGGTTCTTATCTTGAAATCTAACCGACTCCATGGTGAAATAAAAGAGCTTGAGGAGAATTTTGAGTTTCCCAAACTTCAAGTCATCGACCTATCTCACAATATGTTTAGAGGAGAGCTTCCAACAAAACATTTCCAATCTTGGAATGCAATGAAAGTTGTCAATGGGAGCCACCTTTCATACATGCATCATGAGATACAGCCAAATGGGTTTTATGTCCAGGTCGCCTGCTATGACATTTTTTATTATCCATACTCGATGACAATTAGCAACAAAGGTATAGAATTATATTATGGAAAGATCTCAAATATGCTCACTAGCATCATTCTTTCGGGAAATAAATTTGAAGGAGAAATTCCAGCATCTATTGCAAGTTTAAGAGGTCTTCGTAATCTCAATCTTTCTCACAATAATCTTGAAGGCCACATCCCATCATGTTTGGGCAACTTAACAGCACTAGAATCGTTGGACCTCTCAAGTAATAGGCTGTCAGGATATATTCCCCAACAACTAGCGGAGATCACATACCTTGCAGTCTTTAATGTCTCATATAATCATCTCACAGGACTCATACCATAAGGAAAGCAATTTGATACATTCGATAATAGTTCATATCATGGGAATCCTGGATTATGTGGAATACCTTTGTCGAAGAATTGTGAAGCCTCTAAGCCCTCGAAGAAAGAAAACGAAGACTTGGAATCTCCATTTGTGTTTGTTTGGAAAATAGTTTTGATAGGGTTTTCAAGTGGACTAATAGTTGGAGTGGTTCTTGGTCAGGAATTCTACACAAGAAAACATGAATGGCTTGTGAAGTTTTATGGGATGCAGAGCATGAAGAGAAAGAGAGGCCACAAAAATTGAATGTAATTACTAATAATTAGTTCTACTTTTTTTTTACTTTTTCTTTTTTCAACCTATATTTCACTGTATTCTTATTTCCTTTGTTGGCATTGCATGCATATGTTTTTCTTACTTTCTCGAATGTAATAGATTCTGGAAGGGTAAGGCTCATTATGTCCCCCCTTGACTAGGTGTATATATGTTTTCTTTTTTAATAAAGTTTTCCTCGTACCGTCGAGGTTTTACCCAAACAAATAAAACTATATGATATCATATACAATATAGAGATTAGAGGTTGCTATAATATCATCAATTCATCATTGTGATCAATTCCTCGATAATCTATAGCTAATAAATCATTTAGCTATTAAAATTTAAAACAACATCTCTCTTTATATCTAATGACAATATCGAATTTTTTTTTATTAAAACAAATGTAAAAGACAAATTGTTTATATAGATTAATACAAAAACTTAATTGATTAATTTTAAACATTATTATGCCTCCTAAAATTGTATAAATCAATCTTTTTCCGAGAGATGTTAATTTGGGAAATATAAAATCGAATATATGTTTCTCTATCACTTTATATAACTTTGTAAGAGTTGCCAATAATTTTGGAATAGTGCCTTGTAACAAATTTTTACTTAATAAACAATCGTCTTCAACTCTATTTATGAAGGTTTTAGGAATGCTTTCATGAGATCTGGGATAGTACGTGTAATGTAACCCAAATTTTGTAATTTTATTTTATAAAATATAATTAATAATAGTAATAATATTAAACCTAAAATTTGGATAAAATTAAAATTGACCTTTAATCCATAAATATTTTTTACTTTTGTTGATATTATTGGCAAATTAGTATTAGATTTAAAATAAAATATAAATAAATAAAAGCCTAAGACAAATAAGGCCAAATTTTTTTCGTTTTGGGCTCTTAATGGGCCCAAAAAAGCCCAAATTTACATAACAATGGGTACAAAAAGCTAGGGTTTGTCTAGCTTTCAATTTCGTCGCTAAAGGTATCGTATTCCATCTCTCATCTATTTCTTTCTTGTTTTTTTTATTCTCGATTATCCTTTGAAATCTTGTTTGTTTTCAGTTGATTGTTTTGGGGTTGTCATCGGGATTTGCTTTGTTCTTACTTTCTGTTTAGGGTTTCGTAACTTTGTTAGCTGAATTGGATACGTTTTTGATTGAATCGATTTGCTGCGTTGATCGTGTTTGCCCTAATTTTAATCAGTAAGAAAAATTGTTAATTTCTTTGTTTGATCGCGTGTGCCCTAATTTTTGTTATTTTCACTGAATCCGAAGGTCCTGCAAATGTTTCCTTCTTTTTGTTTTCTCTTTTCCTGCAAAATTTTGAATCTGGGTCGTGTCTAATTTGCCTGAGATTTTAGTGAAATTCAATTATAATATTCTTTTTGTGTGGCTTTTGAATCTAGATACGCATCTACTACAGGCATTGCCCGTTGTAGATGAACGATTTTCTTGTAGTGAATTGCCTTCTACAATATTTCTGATTACGCATACGATGACAATTAGCAACGAAGGTATATAGATAAATTATGGAAAGATCTCAAATTTGCACACTAGCATCATTCTTTCGGGAAATAAATTTGAAGGAAAGATTCCAGCATCTATTGCAAGTTTTGAGAGGTCTTAATAATCTCAATCTTTCTCACAATAATCTTCATCTTTGGGCAACTTAACCACACTAGAATCGTTGGACTATCTAGTAATTGGCCGGCCGTTAGGAAATATTCCTCAACAACTAGCAGAGATCACATCCTTTGAAATCTTTAATGTCTCATATAATCATCTCATAGGACTCATATCTCAAGGAAAGCAATTTGATATATTTGAAAATAGTTCCTATCATGGGAATCTTGGATTGTGTGGAAAACTTTTGTCGAAAAATTGTGAAAATTCTGCGCTCTCAAAGAAAGAAGATGAAGACTCGAAATCTCCATTAGTCTTCGATTGGAAATGTGAATTTTTTTGCCAACTTTTTTTTACAAGGTTTCTTCTTGTAATTAATCTTGCAAATTGCAATTATATATAAAATAGTGGCCTCTCAACATTTACAGAGAAAAAAGTTGTAAATCTGTTGTGAGAGATAATAACAATTTGCTGTTTCTCTCTATCACTCCATGCAGAGTCGCAGACTGTTTGGGTTGCAAGATCTGAACCTGTAACGTTGTAAGAGTTTCCAACCAAGAGTAAATGATTTTGGAAATTAATTAAAAGTATATCTATGGCCTTATTAGCAAGTCTTTTAGGAATGGAAAGACGGAGGAGAACTTCCAAAATGTTGAGATCATATCCGAGACATGTATCTTATAATAATTATATATTCAATACATTTGATTATATATAGTTCATATGACATAACCCAGGTTAGTATGGGAAATTCTTCAATTGGGCGCATAAACCACGTCATTACAATTCAATATTTCATTAATCTTGTAAATAAATAAAAAATAACTTTTCTATTACAAAAAACTCTTGCTAGACCTTTTGTTCCAATGTTCCACACGTAACGTAACAACTGATAACTTTTTTTTTTTTTTTTTTTGGGAACTGCCTCATTTTATAGAACAAAAGAACGAAGGCAAGAGCCCTACAAAGAAAGTCAAAGCACAAGCAAGCAAAACAACAAACACCCACACCTGGGCAGACTAACAAAAGCAAACCAAAAAAACAGAGCAACAGCACAAGACAAAGCAGCACCGTAGCAACAGAGAAACACCCACGACCAAACAAAAACTCAAGTAATTTCCCACATCAGATTGTCATCGCCCGAGCTGGAACCCGACTCAATCAATTCATGTTGTACCGTGAAATTTCGCTCCACTAGGAATCTTCGGCATTATTTATCTCCAAAATGATGTTTTCTACACGCAACGGGATTCTTTTTCTTTCTTAGAAATCTACAAGTTAATTTCCCAATTAATTCATTAAGAGGGCGTATAATCTCGATCAAATAGCCCTCCGTTTCCTAGACTGAAATGATTATCATGAAAATTAACAATGTAATAAAAGTCGGTCAATAAAGTTATTATGAAAGACAGAGACTAAAACTGATTTAGAAATCAGAACTGATATGAAACGGAAGAAATGTGTGGTACGTCTCAAGGGCTGCAACTTCTAAGGCTAAATTCCTTCTTTATTGGGTAATCTCACACAACTTACTTTTTTGGACCTCGTAACAAATTTTCATGCCAAAATTCTTCATCACTGTCTTGGATTGCTAAGCATCCTAAACTAAGTTTTTTAGATCTTAGCGATCTCAACTTAGTGGGTGAGATTTCTTTATAGCTCATGAACCTAACACATCTTACTTATCTGGATATGAGTAAAAGAAAAAGAGTTTTTTTTTTTAAGAAAATTAGTTTTAAAAAATAAAAATAAATAGAAAAGGCAGAGTTAAATTTGTCTCTTCAATAGATTGTTTGGTAAGAACACTAATTCTGGAATAGAAACCCTCTTAATTATCTAGTTAGAAAGTGCTATTTCTTCTGTCAAAAAATCGAAATAGCATCATTGTGAGTCTCTGACGAATTCCTTAACGATCTATTTTTAACAAATCATTTAGCTATGAAAACAACATCTCCCTTTAAATCTCATGACAATGATATATATATATATATAGTATCAACTTATTTATCAGACTTACCGATTTATGCATAATTGAGCAAGTACATTATAAAATCTGTGGTCCTTCTTATTTTCTTCTCTTTTCTTGAATCTTGATGAGGCTGTTTTCTTCTGATTAGTAATTACAATATTGAAGACAATATCAGATTGGTATAATGATAATCGGTAAATCCCTCACATTTACACTATAAGATTGTAGATTCGAGTCGTATATTCACAGTCTTCAAACACTATATTATTGTATGAGATAATCAATCAAATGAGTTTTTTTATATCATGTGGTACGATTTTCGTCTTGAATTAGTTTTGTAATCCTTTGTTTTGAATGAATATTTCCCCTTTTTAAAAAAAAGTTAAGAAAAGATTTTGGAGGATATAAATTCAAGATACAGACATCAAGAACAAGTTAAAGTTTAAATAAATGTATCAATAGTCTGAAAAATCTGTCTGTATTAAAAGTATCTGGAAGAAAGATTAAAGTCTTTTAAAACAATTAAAGAAAGATCTAACAAATCATTCACAAGTCTTGGTAAAAGATCTAACAAATCTTTGGCTGTGTTGGTGGAAGTCTTGGTAACAGATCTAACCAATCTTTGGCTGTGTTGGTGGACGACCACAGAACATAATGACTTAGACTTAAAATTGATTAGCAATATTAGCATGAATTCGTCTGGTCCAATAATATTGTTCTTTCATGGCTACATGTATATCCATTCCGGGACCCTGCACGCACTTAATAATAATTTTATACCCCTAACCTTTGGTGTGGAAGGAAGGTGCCCATCTCTGTTAAGAGGTTATATTAAACTCCTAAATCTTTAATTACCATTTAAAACTCTTTCTGTTCCGATACATATCTATAATTCTCTGTATCCATTTTTTTCTCAAGCAATCAACAATTAAGAAAAGTCTTATAATTTTTGTGTTTAATCTAATTTAATATATTAAAACTTGTTTTTTATTGCTAACTACAACTTTAATTAATGGATCATTAGTTCTATACAGGTCAGTCAATTGCTCTTGTTCTCATTTCCTGGATTTTTGTTAGGTTAGAGATTGTCCATGGATGATAGAACTTGATCGCTACATGTATAGTTTTATAAGTGTCAATTTCATAATTTCTCACATATATATATATATAAATTTAATTAATCAAGTTTATTCCTAAGTTTTATTTTTTTCTTTACTAGTTGATTGCTTAAGAAAGAATTAGAGATATGTATAGGAGGATAAAGAGTTTAAAATGGTAGTTAAAAATTTAGGAGTTTAATGCATATCATTTAATGATTTAAGAGAGAGAGAGAGATAAATTATTTTTTATTTTTTTATAATTTAATTCAAAAAGATTTAATCTCTTGGATTAATCCAAAGGTTGGGATAGTTCTCTAACTTTTATTATTGTTATGTCAATGGCACCACCCCTTGGGGTTTGTATCATACGTTTATTTTTATTTTTTTGTATGAAGAATCCTGGACTTCGTCCAGCCACCCGTCCGCTTGTCCTCCTCACAAAGATGTTTGGATGTTATGGAGTATGACAGATAGGAAACATTGGTCCACACCCCCGGCCACACAAAGATGCAAGCAGGTAAATCAGAACTCGCCTTCATCTGCATAGGATTTGAACTGCTGACCTGGGAGTTACCCGTGCCCCAAGCCTGTCCTTTCACCAGCTGAGCTAGCGCTTTGATGGCTAGCCACAATGTAATTGTCAAGAGTAGAACCAAGGACTTGAGATTTTCATCCCAAGCCTTGGACCACCAAGGTTTGTATCATAAGTTATTATCAATTACTTTGGCAAGTGCTTGACTTGACTCACACAACTTGGACGATATGACAGTAACCTATAATTACTTTGACAAATTTTTGACTTGACTCACGCACACATAATATATAGAAGACCATAACGACTTGGTTGCAAGTTGTGTGCCTATAAATTAAAGCATCTCCATTCTACTGGCTAGTAAAACAAAACCCTCTTGTGTCTTGCTTGTCTAAGAGAGAGTTATAAAGAGATTTGTTTTGTTTAATCAATTAAGACAATCAATCATGGGGCTTTCTGTTCCATGTTTTTTCTCTATTGTGCGCTTTCTCTTCTGCCTTTGTTTTCTTCATCATCTTGCAGTTTCTCTTCATTTTGCTTATTCAATGATGCAGCCACTCTGTCATGACAATGAGCGTTCTGCCTTGTTGCAATTCAAACAAAGCTTTTCCTTTGGTAAGGATGATTGTTGGGATCCTATTTCAGATTATCCTAAAGTTGAATCATGGAAGCTGGAAGGAGGAAATAGTAGCAGTTCTGACTGTTGCTCATGGGATGGCGTCAAGTGCGATGAAGAAACCGGTCATGTCATCAGCCTTGACCTCTCTAGTAGCTGTCTCTCTGGTTTTATCAACTCTACCAGCACCCTTTTCCACCTTGTCCATCTTCAATGGCTTAGCCTTGCTTATAATTACTTCAATCTCTCTGAAATTCCAGCTACAATAAACAACCTTTCAAGGCTATCACATCTAAACCTCTCTTTTTGTGCCATTTCTGGTCAAATACCACCACAATTGCTAGACCTCCGCAACTTGGTGTCTCTTGATTTATCGCATAATTATGTTATTGAGGTTCATGGAAATGAAACAAATTACTTAGAGCTTGGGGAGCCAAGTCTTCAAAATCTAGTTGAGAAGTTAACCAACCTCAAAGTACTTAATCTTGATAGAGTCCATATCTCCTCTCCCATACCTCATATGTTGGCAAATCTATCTTCTTTGACTTATTTATCTTTACAATATTGTGAATTACAAGGTGAATTTCCTACCAAAATCTTCCGGTTACCCAACCTTTCCATTCTCCAACTGAACCACAACAGTAATCTCACTGGATATCTACCACAATTTGAAAGGTGTAGTCCGCTTACTGTCTTGGCTATTGGAGATTGCGGTTTTTATGGAACAGTTCCATCTTCATTGGGTAACCTCACCAAGCTTGTTTCCCTCGATGTCTCTTTTACCAGTTTTTTGGGTGAGTTGCCTATTTCAATTGGAAATCTTGCTTCTTTGAAAGAACTAAGTCTCGAGGCCTACAATTTCTCAGGCCAAATTTCGTCTTCATTGGGTAATCTCACTCAACTTAATTATTTAGACATTTCTAATAGCCATAACAATTTTTCAGGCCAAAATTCTTCATCACTGTCTTGGATTGCTAAGAATACTAAACTCAAGTTTTTAGACCTTAGCGATCTCAACTTAGTTGGTGAGATTCCCTTATGGCTCATGAACTTAACACAACTCTCTTATCTAGACATAAGTCATAACCAATTAACCGGTCCAATTCCTTCTTGTTTAATGAACATCAACCAGCTGTCATCTCTATATCTGCAATCGAACCAATTAACCAGAAATATCCCACCCGAAATTAGCAACCTAACCCGATTGGTTGACTTGGATCTTTCATCAAATTCATTGCAGGGCCCGATTCCTATTAACATCTTTCAACTCAAGAATCTTCAAAATCTTAGGCTTCAGTCCAATAACTTGAGTGGCACAGTGGAGTTTGACATGTTTCTTTCTCAACTTGAAAGATTAGAAATTCTAATCCTCTCATCAAACAATCTTTCAGTTCTCATGAACAATACCGTTGCTAATACCAATCCTCATAAATTCTTCAATATAGGATTGCGTTCATGCAACCTTTCAAACATCCCAAATTTCCTCCACAACCAAGATTCGTTACAAGTGCTAGACCTTTCCTCCAACAGTATAACTGGCAAAATCCCTGGGTGGTTACTAAATGATTCAGGGCCTAGATCCTTGGGATACTTAAACCTTTCTCACAACCTTTTCACAGGGTTTGATAGACAACCCATCGTTCTTCCCCAATATTTACGTACTTTAGATCTTAGGTACAATAAACTAGAAGGACCACTCCCAGTTATTCCATTGATGGAAATGTCCGAGTATCTTGTTTCAAACAACAAGTTGACAGGGGAAATTTCGCCATTGATATGCAAGTCGACGCATCTTTATGCTCTTGACCTGTCAAACAATAACTTAAGTGGAGTGCTTCCACAATGTTTGGCCAATTTCAATGATGCCTTATCAATATTAGCATTGCAAAGTAATAAATTTCATGGAAGTATTCCTCAAACCTTCATTATTGGAACCAATTTGAAGATGATTGATCTAAGCAACAACCAGTTGCAAGGGAAGATTCCAAGATCATTGGTAAATTGTACCAAGCTCGAATATCTTCATCTTGGAAATAATCAAATCGATGATATTTTCCCCTCTTGGTTAGGAACTCTTCCAGAATTAAAGGTTCTTATCTTGAAATCTAATAGACTTCACGGTGAAATAAAAGAACCTGAGGAGAATTTTGAGTTTCTCAAACTTCAAGTCATCGACCTATCTCACAATATGTTTAGAGGAGAGCTTCCAACAAAACACTTCCAATCTTGGAATGCAATGAAAATTGTCAATGGGAGCCACCTTTCATACATGCATGATGAGATACAACCAACTAGGTATTATATCCAGCTTGCCTCCTTTGACATTTCTGACTATGCATACTCGATGACAATTAGCAACAAAGGTATAGAGCTAAATTATGGAAAGATCTCAAATATGCTCAACATCATCATTCTTTCAGGAAATAAATTTGTTGGAGAGATTCCAAAATCTATTGCAAATTTGAGAGGTCTTAATAATCTCAATCTTTCTCACAATAATCTTGAAGGCCACATCCCATCATGTTTGGGCAACTTAACAGCACTAGAATCATTAGACCTCTCAAGCAATATGCTGTCAGGATATATTCCCCAACAACTAGCAGAGATCACTTACCTTGAAGTCTTTAATGTCTCATATAATCATCTCACGGGACTCATACCACAAGGAAAGCAATTTGATACATTCGATAATGGTTCATATGATGGGAATCCTAGATTATGTGGAAAACCTTTGTCGAAGAATTGTGAAACCTCTAAGCCCTCGAAGAAAGAAAACGAAGACTCGGAATCTCCATTTGTCTTTGGTTGGAAAATAGTTTTGATAGGGTTTGCTAGTGGACTGATAGTTGGAGTGGTTCTTGGTCAGGAATTCTACACAAGAAAACATGAATGGCTTGTGAAGATTTTTGGGATGCAAAGCTTGAAGAGAAGGAGAGGACGCAAAAATTGAATGTAATCAGCTCTACTTTTTATTTTTATATCTGTATTGTTTTTTTCTTTTTCCATTGTTGCATTGCATGCACGTGTTTCTTACTTTCTGGAATGTAATAGATTTTTGAAGGGTAAGGCTCATTACGTCCCCCCTTAACTAGGTGTATCTATCTTTTCGTTTTTAATAAAGTTTCCCTCGTACCGTCGAGGTTACACCCAAACAAAAATTATAATGAGTTCAATAAATGCAACAGAAATTTACGAAATACGTATTTCATTATAGAGAGGCTAATATCATCATTGTGTGACGAATTTCTGGACGATCTGTTTCTAACAAATCATTTAGCTAGTAAAACAACATCACTCTTTAAATCTCATGAAAATAATAATTTTGTATATAGAGAACGTATCAACTTAATTGTTAGCCTTACCGATTTATAGATGTGGATTTACAAAAATATCAAGTGTTTGATGAGGAGCTGAAAGAGAAAATAAAATGGGCATTGAAGGCAGAGTAGAGCTTTCTGGATACTAATTCTATATCAACTTCACTGATTTAAATTAAATACAAGAGATCCTTTTTATACTAATTCTCCTGAATTTATAATCTTTATACTCTCAAGCTCTGATTCCAGCTCACCATCATTCTTAACTAATTCTCATCATTGAATGGCACGGTCCAATAATAATATTTCAGGGCCTTCGATTCTTTGCTGAAACTAATGAGTCAGGAGTGATTGAAAAATCTTTGATAAGCACAAAGAAAAGTGATCTTTCCGACCACCTTATCGGAAAAGCCCCTACCAAGAAGACAAAGATACACAGGTCATATCCGGTTAAACTTTCTTTATCTCGAGATATTATATGGGGTCAGACTCATGATTTTTTGGTCCCTTATTTCCATGTCTGATTTTTTTTTTTTTTTTCCTTTTTCTTGCTGAAAAAGTATTGATTTGATTTTTATTGTGCCCACGTTTTTGAATATTGTACAAAAAATTAAATAATGTACAATCTTCTCAGGGTGTCTACAACATTTGTAAAGTAATAAAAAGGTATTTTGAAATTGCTTTTGTTGGTTATTTGTCATTGTAAACTTGAAGCTCTGTTAATCTCTTCCATCTTCTTGTGATTGTAATGTGTTCTGCTGTACTGTGGCATGGACAGCTGAACACATTACAAACACGATTAGATGGAAGAGCCGGACGGACCATCGCATCCGGCCATGGCTGATGGGTAGTTTAACTTCTTACTACAGAGTGAAGGGTAGTCTATTTGTTGGATAATGGTCTTTGTTATTTATCTTCATGAATGGAAGTGTTTACGTATGTCAATTTTTCTTCATTTATCTTCAGATTCAACAATTATCGCAAGAGATCAAAGAGTTAACCTTATCCTGTTCAGTAACCATCTACAATGGGGGTTCTTCTAGTGGTATGTACATCAAATCTGTTTAACTATTATCACAAAAGTAAATTTTTGGATGAAAATATTTGATATTTGAGGTGTTTAAAAACGGGGTTATGATACATGCACTGTCCCCACACATTTTTCATCTTACTTAAAGACAGCTTCGTCCAGCGAAATTCCAAGCATTTTAGGTTGCAAATTCTTGAGGTGGTAAGGGAATAGAAAATTTTCCCTTGCTGTAAATAACCCATTGATGTCAAACCCAATAGAAGAATTACTCAATACAGGGTTGTCCACAAAAGTTACATTCAGAGAAGCGTGGTCATCCACTGGAACTTCTTTTGGAAGAGCTTGCAGATATGAATCCAGCTTTAAAATCCCTTCTTTAAGTTTCTTGGTGATAGCATTTTCAACTGCAGACCCAATTTTCTCGTCAAATGCATCAACCATCCTGAAAAGAGATCAATTTCAGACAGTCAAACATTGACCCCATCATTCAATTGAAATATGGCCTGCTGCACATAGGGATATCAGAGGACTATAAATGATGAACAAAATTTGCTGGGGAAATGGAAACCTGCTATTTTGAAGAAAGAGATAGCAGAGTAATTATGAAAAACGAGTACTTATATCCTCTCCGCATCCAAAAACAGTGAATCCATAAACCAGAGAGTCACACAGAAGAAAACAGTTACCGGTGATAAGAAGAAAAAATGCCAGAATCATTAAACGCAAAAGTGGTAAAATGCAATCGTTGAACAGATATGATATCTATGACTTAACATATATAAGGCATTGGTTTGTTCAAAATCTTTCTTCTATATGTTAATTAGTAAAATTGGTTTTAAAAGTGAATGCTCATTATGCTCAAAGAGATACATAATAATTTATTAACAAAAAGCAACCGCACACTTGCAGAGTTCATAGGGCCATCTGATAATGGAGAGGGAGAAATAGGTTCCCTCTACCTCATACCTTCATTATAAATAGCCGACTGCTTGAAATACTGAAAACAATTAAAAACAAACAGGATAATAATAGTTATGAACATTGCATACCCTTGATAGAGCCAGGAAGCTCCTCCATTCAATTATATAGAGATATCTTTGACGTAACAACCGCAATCCTCAAGGGATAGTTTCAGAGTTCCCTTCCGGTTCTCCAAGCCTAAAGTAAGCCCCACTTCCATGCCTTCAACCTCACCAAGAAGCAGCACTCATCAAATTCCCTTTTTTGAAGGACAAATACAATAAGCGGATACATTATGCAACATCATCCGTCTCTAATACTACGTCGTATGAAAGTTAAAACACCACAAAAGCAAGCACTGTAGTAACAATAGCAATTCATTCTTAATCTTATATTCACCAAACCATACCAACAGCATACAAAACACGAAAAATGTCTTAAGCCCATTATATTCACATATATTACACCCATTATCTATGCAATCTCCTATCTAAATTCAACAATACAAAGATAACAGTTTATACGAATTTCGCCAACTACTCTAACTATCAACACATACTTGAGAAGCTAGAGCAACTCTATTCCATTATATACAACCTTTGACCAACTTGATTTTCAATTAACAAAAAACTTTTTTTTTTTCCGCAGCACCGATTACATATAAAACAGACAAGCGACTTTATTTTCACACCATCAAAAAAAAAAAAAAAAAAAAAAAAAAAAAACCCCAATTGCACATGAATCCAACTGCTACAAAAACGGCAACAAGAAACAATCTTTCATTTTTCTATAGCTAAATACCTGAACAGAAGCACTTCCTTTATAAGAAATCTGAATTGGAACCAACACCCAAGTACTGTACTTATAAGACCAATTCATGCTCAGATTACAAGTAGCCCCAGACGCGACAATCACGACACTGGACTCTCCAGGCTTGACATAAGACGACAAAACGTTTATGTTATAAATAGTGATGTTCGACGCAAACATGTGAACATTTCCGATGACTGGGATTTTGACTGTTTTTTCAATCTTAGGCAACCGGTGTGGGATCATCGAAGATATAGCTTGGGTTATGAGGAGGTCTTTGACGAAATCGAGACCCTTTTGAGATATAACAATGGACGTGAACGATTCCTGGTCTGTTGATCGAACATGGGTCCGTGAATGTGAAGTTGGGAAGCATAGAGAAGAAGAAGCTATGAGAAGAAGTAGAAGAGGAAAAGCCGGTGACTTTATGAGAGTTTTCTTTTTAATGTTTCTGGGGTTTTATTGAATTTTTGATTGTCTGAGAATTTTGATTCGTTTTATTGGGATTTTTTGAAGAGGAGTACAGGCGTGGAGTAGAGGTTGACAGCTTTGATAGGTGACCCATGGAGGGAGAAAAAGTTAGGTGTCAACTGGTAACGGCGTCGTTTTGACTCTTTCTCTTTTTCTTTCTTTTTGTGAAATGCCCAAACTGACCATAATTTATTTTAATTTTTTCTTTTTACAATATTTTTATAATTACATTCCAAATTTAATTGAATTCGTAAAATATTTAAAAAAAGTGCTTTCATTTCAAAATTATTTTTTATTTAAAAACTATACGTTATTGATTTAATTTTAGATATTTATACATTTCAATATAATTACTAATTAAATAAAAAGTATATTATTATATAAAATACGAGATTATATATCATCATCTTATATGTTAATGTTCTATATTCAAGTTGCTACCATATATATATATATATAAAAGTGTTTCTCTCATATGAAATCCCTTATTTTTATTTCGGTAAGGATTGTGATGAAATCACATATATTTTTATGAGTTTTGATATAATTTTTTTTTTATGATATATTCAATGAAATCTACTTATGAATAAAATTTAAAAAAGTTTCAAGCACTACAACTATTTTTCTTTTGATTCGATTCGATTTGTTTTGTTTTTGTTTTTCTGGTTCTGGTGCCGCAATAGAACAAGACGACGACAACGATTTCATCATACGCCGCAAAACGGTGGCGTTGCAGGCTGGTGTTTCGAGCTCCAAAGCTCTCATCCTTCTCGAGTTCTCGGTGCACATCTCTCTCTCTCTGTTTTTTTTTAATGTAATGTCATTACATTTTTTTTTCTTCTTCTATCTCCTTTTACTCACACAGTCTATTCCACTATTTGTGCAGTAAACTAAGAGACATCTGTCAAAGAGACTGGAAAATTTGGACTGGCAGGTGGAGGAGCAGATGGAAACATCTAAGCTCATTGCGAATGATGTACGTAATCTTATTCTCCTTTTGAGCTATATAAGACAGTAGATGTTGTCCATTTAAGACAGAAGATCTCGTAACCAAATTATGTCATGCTCTTATATGGTATAGCCTTTATAATTAAACTTTGTATTAATATTATTATAACAATACCAATCCCCCACCCGTACAACTCACACCAGAAGCGATGGTAAGCTGAATAAATGTGATAAGATACTAAAGGTGAAATGAAACATAATCTTATCACTTTCTTTGTGAGACCCATTCTCTAGATTATATGAAAGCTCGGGCTTTTTCTCCACCTCAGTCTTTTTCCACACAAATTAATTCTCCTCTCTTCTAATTAAGCCTTTATCTTATCAACTCTATAACTCTATACTTTGCTTGTGGTCAATACTTTTTATCATAAAAAGGTGGTTAATATTGTTTGGATGGGGGAAATATTGATGCTTAACTAGATTATACCACTCATAACATTGTCTACTTATTATATGAAATGTGGTGCCCTGTGTTAGTCTGTACTATTTATGGACTGCAATCAATTAAAACAAGAGAGATTAATATTTTCTTGCTATGTTTACTGCTTGCAGGTAAGCGAGATGAAGTCCAACCTTTTTGAAATCAGGTTAGACTAGAGCTTGTTTGGTTGGGCTTTTGAAAAACATCTATTAGTAAAAGATCTATTTGTAGTAGATCTACTAGAAATAGAGTTTTTGAAAAAAAAATCATAAATGTTTGGTTGGTAGACTTTTTTAAAAAAAATGTCTATTTGGAGAAGCACCTCCTCATGAGCTTTTGTCCAGTAGAGGTTTAAACTCTACCAGCCTCTACTCAATTTAAAATAGACAATCTCAAAAGCCCAACCAAACAACTCTAAAAAACTCAAATAGACGTTGGTAAACATTTTGAGCCATTAGAAAACTCAACCAAACAAGCTAGATTCGATTTTTCAAATGGTATCTGGGATGGTGAGTTGTATGCTTTGTATTATACCTTTCATTTACTTCTGTTGTACAAAGTTTGTATATGCTCACAAAATTACCCTGCTGATAATTTGTCTGTCAATTATTTAAACAGGAAGACAAACTCCAGCTAGCTTCTCGAGGGTAAATAGGTTAAATGCTCAATACTGTATGGAGATGAGTTCCTACTGCACTAAGCGTGCAATCACTTAACAGTTTTTGAAGTGTTGACGTTTTTCTAGTTCTTTGAATATCATACAGGATGTGACTAACACAGGTCTCTTGTATCTATGCCAAGTTGCCGGAGGCTTTAAAGATGCTCAAAATATAAAACCATTTCAGGTTATTCGATTTATATATCCATGCCTTGTTTTTAAATTGGGTAATGATTGAACCTGTGGAGATTTCTTCTTTTTCTATTTCGAGTTACTAATTAAATTACAGCTTTTATGCACTTTGGCAGGAAGTCGGTGCTAAGCTATCAGACCATTCATCATTGACATACAAGGATAAATCATTAAAGGTACACCAAATTTTCATATTCTTCACTGTATTCTTGATTTTTTTCCCTCCAATGGCACGGTCCAATAAATATTTCAGGGCCTTCAATTCTTGGCCGAAACTAATGAGTCAGAAGTGATTGATAAATCATTGACAAGCACAAAAAAAAGTGATCTTGCCGACCACCTTATCGGAAAAGTCCCTACCATAAAGACAAAGATACACAGGTCATATCCAGTTGGACTTTCTTTAGCTTGAGATCTCATATGAAGACAAAGATACACAACTCATGATTTTCTGGTTCCTTATTTCAATGTCTGATTTTTTTTTCTTCCTTTTCTTGTTGAAAAAGTATCAATCTGATTTTTTTTTGTGACCACATTTTTGAATATTGTACAAAAATTAAATAATGTACAATCATCTCAGGGTATCTACAGCATTTGTAATGTAATATATAAAGGTATTTTGAAATTGCATTTTGTTGATTATTTGTCATTGAAAACTCGAAGCCTGTCAATCTCTTGTACATTTATCTAGTAGTTGATTATTTGGCATGGGCAGCAGAACGCCAGAACTCATGACAAACACAACCAGAATTGTCATCACACACACAACCCTCACATGATTCAAACCCATCATCTGCACAGGTTTGCCCATTATTCTTGATTATTTCAACTGTGAAACTAAAATCTACTGGGCCAGTTAAAATTCTACCGGAAATCAAACGGTACTATAACTCACCTCCATTGTGATCTCTCGTAGTCTCATGTACCTATAAAAGCAGTGGGTAGAGATTTCAAAAGGGCTGGATAAATCCGGTTTGGTCCGAGTCCAGCCCGGGTCTAGCCCGACCTGGTACTGTAAAGGCCCTAATTTGGGCTGGGCCTAATATTTAAAAACCCGAATCCGGGCTGAGCTTTTATATATCACTGTGCCAGCTAAGTCCTGTCCGAACCTGAAAAAGTCCGGCCCACACAGTAAATAATTAATTTATATATTTTTTATTTAATAAAAATAATTACATTAAAAAATTGAAGTTAAAAAGGAAAGGAAAAAAAAAAAACATAATAAAATTTTGAAGACAACAGGTTTGATTTTGGCATGGGTTGTAATGATTTGTAAATATGTAATATATAAATAAACTTGAATCTAAGCAACAGGAAATGATTTCAGTTAGGTCGGAAGTGTTGTTCAAATGAAGAGGAGCAGATCACGTGTTCAATTCCTACAAGCTTATTTTTATAAAAAGCCCATTTGATTGGGGGCCTGTTTAGGCTCAAATCCGATCCGGCCCAACACTGAAGACATTAGTCTTGGGGCTGGACTTAATAGCCAATCTAAGACTTTAAGTCCGGCCCGGCCTGTATAGTAAATAGGCCCAACCTTAGCTCGAGTCCGAAATCCAGTGGGCTCAAAAATTTCAGACCGGATTGGCCTGGCGCGGCCTTTTTAACACCTCTTAAGCACCTCAATTCTACTAGTTAGTATAAATTAAAACAAAAGGTTAATATTAAAAATCTCCCCTTACCTTTGAACTAATAAATGAGTATTTTGTATCATTTGCAAGTTTACATTCCCGTATTTTATATCATTTTATTAATTTATTTGGTAAATGTATGAGGGTATAATGGTCAATCCATATAATTGAAGCTTAAATAGAGATATTTTAGACTTTTTAACGGTCAAACCCGGTCAACACAAACGAAATGTTAACGGTGTTAGTTCATAGGGGAGGTTTCTAAAATAAAAGCATTTGTAACTATACATCCAACAATAATTCAAAGTTGAGGGGAGGTTTTTAATATTAACCCTAAAACAAAACTGTCACAATGATGATATGGGGTTGAATTTTCAAAATTTAAAGAGAACAAATTCTAACATGTATCACAAGTTTGAACAAAAACTTGTTCTCTTATTATAATCTTCCAAACTTATTTGCATCTAGAAAACAACAATTTTGAACATGCATGCCTGCATATTAAAAAATTCTATATCATATCACATGTTTGACAAAATTATCAAACCATTAAAAGAACATTTTCGAACGAACTTGACACCCATAGAAGATTAGAAAACCACTCTTTCAGGATGACATGCACAATTAGTTTGACAAATCTAATTTGGCTCGACTCAAACAACTTGGACAATGACAAAATTATCATACCATCCAAAGAACATTTTCAGAATTTTTTAATATGCAGGCATGCATGTTCAAAACAACAATTTTGAACATGCATGCCTGCATATTAAAAAATTATATATCATATCACATGTTTGACAAAATTATCATACCATCCAAAGAACATTTTCGAACGAACTTGACACCCATAGAAGATTAGAAAACCACTCTTTCAGGATGACATGCACAATTAGTTTGACAAATCTAATTTGGCTCGACTCAAGCAACTTGGACAATGACAAAATTATCATACCATCCAAAGAACATTTTCAGAATTTTTTAATATGCAGGCATGCATGTTCAAAACAACAATTTTGAACATGCATGCCTGCATATTAAAAAATTATATATCATATCACATGTTTGACAAAATTATCAAACCATTAAAAGAACATTTTTGAATGAACTTGACACCCATAGAAGATTAGAAAACCACTCTTTCAGGATGACATGCACAATTAGTTTGACAAATCTAATTTGGCTCGACTCAAACAACTTGGACAATGACAAAATTATCATACCATCCAAAGAACATTTTCAGAATTTTTTAATATGCAGGCATGCATGTTCAAAACAACAATTTTGAACATGCATGCCTGCATATTAAAAAATTCTATATCATATCACATGTTTGACAAAATTATCATACCATCCAAAGAACATTTTCGAACGAACTTGACACCCATAGAAGATTAGAAAACCACTCTTTCAGGATGACATGCACAATTAGTTTGACAAATCTAATTTGGCTCGACTCAAACAACTTGGACAATGACAAAATTATCATACCATCCAAAGAACATTTTCAGAATTTTTTAATATGCAGGCATGCATGTTCAAAACAACAATTTTGAACATGCATGCCTGCATATTAAAAAATTCTATATCATATCACATGTTTGACAAAATTATCATACCATCCAAAGAACATTTTCGAACGAACTTGACACCCATAGAAGATTAGAAAACCACTCTTTCAGGATGACATGCACAATTAGTTTGACAAATCTAATTTGGCTCGACTCAAACAACTTGGACAATGACAATTAGTCTTTCAGGATAGGACACACATATAAGACCAAAACGACTTAATTGGTTGCAAGTTGTGTGACTATAAATTAAAGCACCTCCCTTCTGTTGACTAGTAAAACAAATATTGGTTAGTTTTAAACATGATGATTATGCTTCCTAAAATTGTACCCTACATTAATATGATCCAATTACTAATAAAACATGATACCACAATGGCATTTGATTGCTTTTACTGACTACACATCACAAATTATAATTTTAGGACGACCAATCACAGTTACATGTTTTAATAAAAGACTGATTTTTTTTTACAAACATTTGAACTTAAAAAATACATATGGTTATGGAGGATGACTTGATAGGAGAACCTCCCTATATATATGTAAAAACAAAAGTCTTTTGCCTATCTTTAACGTAATCCATCCAACATAAACTACATTCAAGTCTTTTGCCTATCTTTAGCGTAATCCATCCAACATCAACTTCATTCAAGTCTTTTGCCATAAAATAACATCGATCCATTAATCCAACATCATGCATGCACATTATTGTCTTTATATATCACTTGCAATGACATATAAATGTTAAGTTGTCGAAGCCTACCTTATTAAGAGAAAAATCTTCAAATCTTCTTTTTTTTACTAGATACGACACACATAATGACTTGACTTGAGACTAAAGAGTGATTAATTGGTCTAGTGTCCTTTTCTGGTCCAATATTGTTCTTTCATGCATGGCTATATATTAACAAGAATTACGGGGTGTACTTTTCTCGGTTACCTCTGTCATCAATTAGGATATTTTGATATCATCAATTAAATGCAAAACATAAGTCTTTGCCAGTAACCAATAAATCTTAATTCATTGAACTCTAACTAATTAGATTATCTCCAAACTCATTTACTAATCAAAAATCATAATGAAGGAAAACGAACTTGATTACTCATTGGTTATTACAATGTTTACTCACAATTAATCTAATTAATGTCTGAATCTTTATTTTTTTATCATCATTTTAGTTCGAACAAAATTTCAAAGATTATATCTTTTTTTTTTTAAAACTATTAATTACAATTTTTGAACCTGTAGTAGAGAGATACAAGACTCAACTTCACAATCTCATGCCTTCAGGGGCGTAGCTCAGCTAATAGATGGACGAGCTTGGAGCTTGGGCAAATGACTCCCAAGTCAGCTTCAAAAAAGACTTGGTTTAGATAGATGGATAGACAGTTACTTTCAAAAAAATAAAAAATAAAAAAATTCACAATCCCATCAACATGAGACAACCTCAATTTAGTCAAAATTATATATTTTTTTACTTGCATCCATCAAAACCATATATTATTTAATTTATAAGAGTTAAACATATTTAATTTAAAATACGGGTTAGATTTTAAAATTATATTTGAAGAGAACAAATTTTACCCGTATCACAATTTTGACAAAAACTTGTTCTCTTATAATCTTCCAAACTCCATCATATCCAGAAAACAACATTTATGAGCATCATGCTAAACAATTGCACATTAAGGGGTCATTTTAATTAAATATCAGTAAATCAATAACCAATAATTGTTCTTTCATGGCTATATGAGCGATTTAGCAAAACCAAATGGACTTTTCTCAGTTACCTCTGTTATACATTCTCAATTAGCATATTTGATATTTCCATCGAAAACAAATTAGTATATTTGATAATTGATATCATCAATTAAGTGCAAAACATAAGTTTATTGAAAACAAATTGGTATATTTGATAATTGATATCATCAATTAAGTGCAAAACATAAAAGTCTTTTGCAGTATCCAATAAATCTTAATTCTTCTTTTAAATCGAACTGAACTAGAGGGAAAAAATATCATAGATGATCATATGCTGAAAAACTCTTCAGCATAACCATATATAAATATAGAAAAAAAAAATAAAACAAAATAGAGGGAAAAGAAAATCAAAAGCAGAGTGGTGCACATGCCCTAAAACATTAATCTAAATAGGTACACATACCTCAACCGAAGGCAAAGAAACATGAATTAAAGTAATTAATCAATCTATCCAGACAAGTGGATACCGAACAACACTATTAGAGATAATCATTACAGAGAGTAATAATTATCAATCTGGAATTAATTCATTAATGATTAACTGATATGTGATTACAATAATTATTAAAAACGGTTGGGAATCAAATTAATTATATGTGTTTCACACACAAATCTATAATTAAGTTCCTCTCTATTCTCAACTTAAGTTCACCTTCCAATTAAACTTAATTCCCCAATTAATAAACGCACTCATGGTTAAGCTACTTAACATGCTTTAAAAAATAATAATAATAAATAAATAAAATAAAATAAAAAATCTCATCATTTTAATTAGAACCAAATTTCAAAGATTAAATCTTAAAAAAATAAATAAATTGTGAACTCCCTTTTAAGGATTAATTAATTCATGGGAGCTAAATTACAATTAATTTGACAAGTATTCGGGTTGAGTCACACAAAATAGACGATGACAGTAACCAATAATTTCTATCAGGATAGGACACATAGAAGACCAAAACGACTTGGATCCAAGTTTTATTCCAACTTACAAAACTAAAACAACATATTAATGCAATATAGAGCAAGCGTATTATTGTCATTATATATCACTTGCAATGACCAAGAAATCTTGAGTCGTCGAAGCCTAACTTATTAGGAGAAAAATCTTCAATGTACCGGGGAGTTCGTATGCAACATATCCAACAATATCATATCTTGAATGAATATGCCCATTTAATAAAAAATTTTGGAAAATTTGTTGGAGGATATAAATTGAAGAGACAGACATCAAGAACAAGTTAAAGTCAAAATGTAAAGCAGAAAATTTTAAAACAATTACTTTCACAGGTCTCGGAAACAAATCTAACAAATCTTTGGCTGCATTGGTGGACGACCACAAAAACAAGATTTTTTTTTTTTATATTTATTTATCTGGATACGATAAACATAATGACTTGACTTAAAAGTGATTGGTCTGGTATCCTTTTCTGATCCAATTTTGTTCTTTCATATATGGCTATATATCAGCAATTAACCAGAACCAAATGTACTTTTATCTATTACTTCTATCTGTTACTTCTATCTGTTAAGTTCCTCTCTATTCTCAACTTAAGTTCACTTTCCAATTAAACTTAATTCCCCAATTGATAAAAGCACTCTCGGACTCACGGTTAAGCTAATTAACAGCATGTCTGAATCTGTAAAAAAAAATTCTCATCATTTTAATTAGAACCAAATTTCAAAGATTAAATTAATTTTTTTTTTAATTTTTTTTTTTTAATTTTGAACTCCCTTTTAAGGATTAAATTCATGGGAGCTAAATTACAATTACTTTGACAGGTATTTGGCTTTTTAAAAAATATATATTTGGGAGTTGTGGAAGAGAATATTTTGATAGATGTTCAACTTCTGTCATCTTACTGTATTCGTCTTATATGATAAATCTGTCGACCTTTCAGCTCGCCTTATCAATTTATACATACTTTTTTTTTTTTGAACCGTAAATTTTATTCAAGAGCCAAGCAAGGCAAAAACAAACAGACACCAAGCTAAGAGGCAGTAGACCAACAACAGCACTAAACAAAAGAGCAACAACCCAGCAGCAAAGAGCAATACGACCCAAACAAACAACCCAAAATAGGACAAAAGCAAAAACAACCGGCAGACAACAACAACAAAACATCAATTTATACATACTTGATCGACTATATTATAAGATCATTTGTGAAGTTTTTTTTTTTTTTTTTCTCTCTCTTCTCTTCTCTTATCTTGATGAGGCTCTTTCTACTAATTAGTAACTAAAGGAGTATTAAATGAGAACCAAATCCAAATGATTTTTTTTTTCTCAATTACCGTCTGTTGTATGTTCTAATAAATTAGGATATTTGATAAAATCAATCAATTGTATGCAAAAGTCTTATCTCTAAGGTAATTGATCCAACATCAACTACATTCAAATCTTTTGCCATAGACAAGATGGGGTTGGTCCCATGTCATGAGATGGACAGTTCCACCAAATCCATTTTTAAATTATTATTATTATTATTTTTATTTGGTGGAGATCCAATCTGAATCTACCCTTATTTTGTTAATTTTTTAAAAAAATTAAATAATTAGTGAAGGATATCAAAGTCATTTTACCCTTTTTTTTAGCGGAAAAGTTGATAGAGAGGCTGCTTTTAACAATGAGAGCTTCTATTAACAATCAAATTTTTTCTTTTTACATTTCTTTTCTAAAAACACTATATTCTCAAAATTTAAATTTAAAAAATATTCTAAAGACACTTCATTTTGTTACAAGATTATCTTTTTATTTATTTATTTTAAATTAAATTATTAAAAAAAGAAATTATCTCTCCTAAATCATTAGATTAATTATTACATATTAAATACTCTCTCCTAAATTTGTAATTACTATATTAAACTCTTTCTCCTTCGATACATATCTCTAATTTTAGAAAAAAGAAACTTACTAATAAGCTTGATTTTCAGGAACCGTATGTATGTATATATTAAAAAAAAAGTTTTTTTTTTTTTCTTAAATCGAAATATGAAAATACTTTTTGTTACTCTTATAGATATTTGATTGTCTAGAGAACTTTAATTCTTTCATTAGTCTTATAAATTCTGAGTTTAATCGAATCTAGTTGCAACAATTCAAACTTTCATATATCTTTTTTTTTTTTTTTAAATTGACTTTTTAATATATATATATATATGTATTACTTTTAGTAAAAAATCAAAATATTCATAAAAAAATTTTCTTTAACTATTAATCAGAGATAGATCAAGAATAAATTAAAATTGTCATTAATAAAAAAATTTAAATTGGAGTGTGAATAGACAATTTGTGGATTGTAAAGAGAAACTCTCTTTAACAATACACAAAACCAGTGTACCAAACGATGATATACCTCAAACTAAAGAGACGATATGGATAATATCCCTATATATATATATATACAGATTTTCTATTATCAGTTCGTCTTGACAATAAATATATCATGACGAAGAATGTTGACTACTATATTTGCATACTTTGATTCAAAGTGTATACAGTTGTCAAAACTTCTCCATAAACTATGATCCACATTCTTCGTCCTGATATATTTATTGTTAGGACGAACTGACAATAGAAAGATTGTATTTAGAAAGATTGTATATATATAAATACAATCTTTCTATTGTCAGTTCGTCCTGACAATAAATATATCAGGACAAAGAATATTGACTATTAGATTTACATACTTTAACTCAAAATATATACACTTGTCAAAACTTTTCCATAATCTGTGGTCCACATTATTCGTCTTGATATATTTATTGTCAAGACGAACTGACAATAAAATGAATATATATATATTTAATTGCAATGATCAAGAAACCTAAAGTTATAGAATTGTATATAACCTCTGCCATTTGATCAAATGTCAAATCAAGTCCTGTGCTTGGTACTATCAGCAAAAAAAGAAAAAAAAAACCCTTATCATTATTTGACTTTAATTAGATCTAACCTAATTGCATAACCACTCCCTCACAATTAATTTAATTGTTTTTTAGGAGATAGTTAATTTAATTGTTGATGGACAAAATTATTATTTATTTATTTATATAATATTTATCAATTGTTTATTTAAAAATAAATAAATGGATGGAGGAGATGTCAGATCTCCACAGTTGAATTTTTTTTAAAAAAAATATTAAACAAAATAAAAACCGAAATCTCCATCAATTAAGAATGCAAAATTAAAAAATAAAAATAAATAAATAAATAAATAAAATTAATAGAAGGACCTCAACTGTCCATTTCAAAAGATGGGATCAAAAAATAATTAAAAGGCAATTGAAATTAAGTTGTAATATCTTTTATAAAAAAAATAATTAAATTTATCATTAATCAGAAGCAAGGAGTTTGGGACCAAATTCTTCCCTCAATCGCAACACTAAAAGCAATCAGAGGGAGAAAGTGAGAAAAGAGAGGGATTGAGTGTTAGATGAGAGTGAGCAAGTTGAGTTCTTAAAAGAGATAGGTTTTATTTTTTTTCGTGATGACAAAAGGAGCTATCGAAGGTGGATCTGGGATTCTGGATTGTTGGATGATATCGACGGCGGCGTTGTAGACAGAATCGGGGTCCAGCGGAGCTTCATTGCAAGAATTTACACGACATCACATTCTACTATCAACCCACCTCCCTTCCTCTCAATAAATCCATACTGATTTGAGTTTGCAGTACCAATTATGTTGGTATGAAAACTTGTTGAATTGTCCTGGACAACTTTCCGATTCAAGATTTGTGTATTATAAACTTCTCTCTAACTCCTCTCAGTGTGCATTTGTAGAAAGAAATATTTTTGATCTCCACCGTTTTATTTATTTTTATTTAAAAAAAAAAAAAAAACTTTTTTCAATTTCTATTATTTAAGAATATATTTTAAAAAAACTTGGATGAAAATGACGAAAAAACTCTCCCGGCTGTTAAGTTTGACTGGTCAAATCTAAAGGCAAGTAAGTTCAAGACTGGTCAAATCTAAAGGCAAGTAAGTTCAATGTCTTGTCCATTAACAATTAAATTAATTGTGATGGGATGTTTATGCAATTAGCTGAGATGTAATAAAAGTCAACTGACAGTTAATTAACTATCTGATTATTTAAAGGGTGCTGATATTGACATCCATAAAACTTATTAGTATACCCATATTTTATTTAAAAAATTAATTATAAAAATATCCCTGTAGAAATTTACTAATAAGGACAAATTACTTTAATTAAAAATAAACCAAATACTATATACATTCATTAACTACACCCATATCTTCAACTATATTTCTTTATTAAAAAAAAAAAAAAAAACTTATAATAAACCCTAATTAAACTCTAATTTTATTTCAAGTTTCAAACTTTCTCATTATCACATGATTATCGTATTATTTTTATCTTTCTTTTATTTTATATATAGTTATGAACTCTATTGATAAACAAAAAAAAAAAAAAAAATTAACTATAGGCCTATAGCTATAGCCTTTATAGCTATAGCCTATAGATATCAACAATTTTTAGTTATTTATTTATTTATTTTTAAGATAGCCACAAATATATTTTTTTAAGATAGATGTATAAATAAGAGAATGCTAGATTGAAAATCTCTTGACCCAATATATGGTTCCACATATTCCCATTTATAAGGTTCCTACATTTGAGATATTTCCAAAAGTAAATTGGATTATCATTAAAAGAGGATTTAATTCCAAAAATAATATGATTTTTTAATAAATTGGGTGTGATAATAATTTAAGAGTGTTTATAAATAATATATTTTAAAATGAATATATTTATTTCAATGAGAGTACTATTGGCATTAGGATGGGTGTTTATAGTAATATTTATTTTTAAAATTTTAGACATGGGTGTAATTAGAAAAATGGGTGTACTAATAAGTTTTATGAGTGTCAATATCCGTACCCTTATTCAAACCACGGGATTTGATTTAGTATTTGATCAAAAGTCAAAGGGTTATTTACAATTCTCCCTTAAAATCTTCAATGCATTTCTTTCAAAAAAAAAAAAAAAAAAAATGGACTGGAGTCGTATCATAGTCTTCAGTGAATATTTACACTTAAAAGACAAAAGTTGAGAAAAAAAAATTCTGGATATAAATTCAAGAGACAGACATCAAGAACAAGTTAAAAGTATCTAAATGTACCAATTACTCTGAAAATCCAGTGTGATTGCAAAACCCAATTAAAATCTAGAAGTAAGATAAAAGTCTCTAAAACAATTAAAGAAAGATGATAGAGATTAAATGGAGATCAAATAAAGCAGAAAAATTTAAAACAATTACTGTCACTCACAAGTCTTGGTAACAAATCTAACAAATCTTTGGCCGTGTCTGTGGACAGTGGACAACCGCAGAACATGTTTTTTTTTTTCTTCTAGACAACACAAATGACTTGACTGATTAGATGCAAAACATAAGTCTTCTGCAGTAACCAACAAATCTTAATTCATCGATGTCTAACTGATTAGATTATCTCAACATTATCAAAATTATCTATTTTTACTTGCATCAAAACCATATATTATTTAATTTAAGAGACCTAAAACTTATTTAATTTATGATATTGGGTAGAGTTTTCAAATTTGAAGAGAACAAAATCTACCCGTATCATAAATTTGACAAAAACTGAAAACTCCTTATCTTATTATCAATTACTTTGACAAGTCTTTAGCTTGACTCACACATATATAGAAGACCATAACGACTTGGTTGCAAGTTGTGTGCCTATAAATTAAAGCATCTCCATTCTACTGGCTAGTAAAACAAAACCCTCTTGTGTCTTGCTTGTCTAAGAGAGAGTTGAAGAGATTTCTTTTGTTTAATCAATTAAGACGATCGATCATGGGGCTTTCTGTTCCATGTTTCTTCTCTTTTGTGCGCTTTCTCTTCTGCCTTTGTTTTCTTCATCATCTTGCAGTTTCTCTTCATTTTGCTTCTTCAATGTTGCAGCCACTCTGTCATGACGATGAACGTTCTGCCCTGTTGAAATTCAAGCAAAACTTTCTCTTTGGTAAGGATTATTGTCTTAATGGTCATATTTCATATTATCCTAAAGTTGAATCATGGAAGCTGGAAGGAGGAAATAGTAGCAGTGCTGACTGTTGCTCATGGGATGGCGTCAAGTGCGATGAGGAAACCGGTCATGTCATCAGCCTTGATCTCTCTAGTAGCTGTCTCTCTGGTTCTATCAACTCTACCATCACCCTTTTCCACCTTGTACATCTTCAATGGCTTAGCCTTGCTCATAATGACTTCAATTACTCTAAAATTCCTTCTACAATCAACAACCTTTCAAGGCTATCACATCTAAACCTCTCTTATTCTGTCATTTCTGGTCAAATACCACCACAATTGCTAGACCTCCGCAACTTGGTGTCTCTTGATTTATCGTATAATTCTTTTACTGAGGTTCAAGGAAATGAAACACGTTATTTAGAGCTTCGATTGCCAAATCTACAAAATCTAGTTGACAAGTTAACTAACCTCAAAGTGCTTAATCTTGATTATGCCCGTATCTCCTCTCCCGTACCTCATATGTTGGCAAATCTATCTTCTTTGACTTATTTATCTTTACAACATTGTGGATTACAAGGTGAATTTCCTACCAAAATTTTCCAGTTACCCAACCTTTCCGTTCTCCAACTGAACGGCAATAGCAATCTCACTGGATATCTACCAGAATTTGAAAGGAGTAGTCCCCTTACTGTCTTGGCTATTGGATGGTGCGGTTTTTCAGGAACAATTCCATCTTCATTGGGTAACCTCACCAAGCTTGTTTCCCTCGATGTCTCTTTCACCAGTTTTTTGGGTGAGTTGCCTATTTCAATCGGAAATCTTGGTTCTCTGAAAGAACTAAGTCTCGAGGCATGCATTTTCTCAGGCCAAATTTCGTCTTTATTGGGTAATCTCTCACAACTTAATTTTTTAGACATTTCTCATAGCCATAACAAATTTTCAGGCCAAAATTCTTCATCACTGTATTGGATTGCTAAGAATACTAAACTCAAGTCTTTATACCTTAGAGATCTCAACTTAGTCGGTGAGATTCCCTTATGGCTCATGAACCTAACACAACTTACTTCTTTAGACATGAGTCATAACCAATTAACCGGCCCAATTCCATCTTGTTTGATGAACATCAACCAGCTATCGTTACTACGCCTACAATCAAACCAATTAACCAGAAATATCCCATCCGAAATTAGCAACTTAACCCAATTGGTTAGTTTGGATCTTTCATCAAATTCATTGCAGGGCCCGATTCCTAATACCATCTTTGAACTCAAGAATCTTCAATATCTTAGGCTTCAATTCAATAACTTGAGTGGCACAGTGGAGTTCGACATGTTTCTTTCTCAACTTGAAAGTTTAGAAGTTCTACTCCTCTCATCAAACAATCTTACAGTGCTCATGAACAATACCGTTACTATTATCAATTCTCATAAATTTATTAGTATAGGATTGCGTTCATGTAACCTTACTTCAGAATTCCCAAATTTCCTCCACAACCAAGATATGTTACAAGTGCTAGATCTTTCCTCCAATAGTATAATTGGCAAAATCCCGGGGTGGTTTCTAAATGATTCGGTGCATAGCTTGGGTTACTTAAATCTTTCTCACAACCATTTCACCGGATTTGACCAACATCCTATTGTTCTTCCACAATATCTATACACTTTTGATCTCAGGTTTAATAAACTACAAGGACCGCTCCCAGTTCCATCGATGCACATGCACGAGTATCTAGTTTCAAATAACAAGATGACTGGGGAAATTTCACCGGTGATATGCAAGTTGAAGTATCTTCATGCTCTAGACCTATCAAACAATAACTTAGGGGGCATGCTTCCACAATGTTTGGCCAATTTCAGTGATTCCTTGTCAATATTTGCGTTGCAAAGTAACAAATTTCATGGAAGTATTCCGCAAACCTTCATGAATGGAAACAATCTAAAGATGATTGATCTTAGCAACAACCAGTTGCAAGGGAGGATTCCAAGATCATTGGTAAATTGTACCAAGCTCGAATATCTTCATCTTGGAAATAATCAAATCACTGATATTTTTCCCTCTTGGTTAGGAACTCTTCGAGAATTAAAGGTTCTTATCCTGAAATCTAACATACTCTATGGTGAAATAAAAGAACCTGAGGAGAATTTTGAGTTTCCCAAACTTCAAGTCATCGACCTATCTCACAATATGTTTAGAGGTGAGATTCCAACAAAACACTTCCAATCTTGTAATGCAATGATAGTTGTCAATCGGAGCCACCTTTCATACATGCATGATGAGATACAACCAACTGAGCATTATCTCCGAGCTGCCTCCTCTGACATTTTTGATTATTCATACTCGATGACAATTAGCAACAAAGGTATAGAGTTAAATTATGGAAAGATCTCAAATATGCTCACTAGCATCATTCTTTCGGGAAATAAATTTGTAGGAGAGATTCCAGAATCTCTTGCAAATTTGAGAGGTCTTAATAATCTCAATCTTTCTCACAATAATCTTGAAGGGCACATCCCTTCATCCCTGGGCAACTTGACAGCACTAGAATCGTTGGACCTCTCAAGTAATAGGCTGTCAGGAAATATTCCTCAACAACTTGCTGAGATCACAACCCTTGAAGTCTTTAATGTCTCATATAATCTTCTCACAGGACTCGTACCACAAGGAAAGCAATTTGATACATTCGAGAATAGTTCATATCATGGGAATCCTGGATTATGTGGAAAACCTGTGTTGAAGAATTGTGAAACCTCTATGCCCTCAAAGAAAGAAGATGAAGATTCAGAATCTCTATTTGCCTTTGATTGGAAAATAGTTTTGATAGGGTTTTCAAGTGGACTAATAGTTGGAGTGCTTCTTGGCCAAGAATTCTACACAAGAAAACATGAATGGCTTGTGAAGTTTTTTGGGATACAAAGCATGAAGAGAAGGAAAGGACAAAAAAATTGAATGTAATTACTAATTAGCTTTACTTTTTTTTCTTTTTCTTTTTTCGATCTCTATTTCACTGTATTTTTATTTCCTTTGTTGGCATTCCATGCATATGTTTTTCTTTCTTTCTCGAATGTAATAGATTCTGGAAGGGTAAGGCTCATTACGTCCCCCCTTGACTAGGTGTATCTATCTTTTCTCTTTTAATAAAGTTTCCCTCGTACCGTCGAGGTTTTACCAAAACAAAAATTAAAATGAATTGATAAATGTAACAGAAATGCTACTAACTATATTATATCATATACAATATAGAGATTAGAGGTTGCTATAATATCATCAATTCATCATCGTGATCAAATATTCTTCGATAATCTATAGCTAATAAATCATTTAGCTATTAAAACAACATTTCTCTTTATATTTAATGACAATATCGATTTTTTTTTTTTATTAAAACAAATGTAAAAGACAAATTGTTTATATAGATTAATACAAAAGCTTAATTGATCAATTTTAAACATTATTATGCCTCCTAAAAATTGTATAAATCAATCTTTTTCTGAGAGATGTTAACAATGTGCAGTTTGGGAAATTTAAAATCTAGTACATGTTTCTCTATCACTCCATATAGACTGTTTGGTTACGAGATGAGAACATATAACTTTGTAAGAGTTGCCAATAATTTTGGAATAGCCCATTGTAACAAATTTGAGTAATGATATTTTACCTAAATTTGGTGTCTAAAATCTGGTGTTTAAATAATATAGCAATCACTATAATTCATTCATTTAAATTATAGATTTGGACATCAAATTTAGGGCAAAGTAGCATTATTGAACAATTTTTTCTTATAAAACAATTTATGAAGGTTTCAAGAATGCTTCCATGAGATGACTTATTGTGTTTCTCTTTAATGTTGCAGTGGGTAGTACTCGTAATGTTACCCAAATTTTGTAATTTTTTTTTTACAAAATATAATTGAATAATAATAATATTAAACCTAAAATTTGGATAAAAGTGAAATTTACCTTAAATACATAGATAATTTTTACTTTTGTTGATGTTATTGGCAAATTAGGATTAGATTTAAAATAAAATAAAAACAAAAGAAATAAAAGTTTAAGACACGTAAGGCCAAAAGATTATTTTTTGTTTTGGGCTCTTAATGGACCCAAAATAGCCCAAAATGACATAACAATGGGTACAAAAAGCTAGGGTTTGGTTTTGGGAACCCCAATAAACTGGTTGATTTCAATTTCGCTACTTTTCCACTCCTCCTCTCTTCGCTAAAGGTATCGTATTCCATCTCTTAACGATTTCTTTCTAATTTTTTATTCTCGATTATCCTTTGAAATCTTGTTTGTTTTCAATTGATTGTTTTGGGGTTGTTATCGGGATTTGCTTTGTTCTTACGATCTGTTTAGGGTTTCGTAACTTTGTTAGCTGAATTGGATACGTTTTTGATTGAATCGATTAGCTGCGTTGATTGTGTTTGCCCTAATTTTTTATCAGTAAGAAAAATGGTTAATTTCTTTGTTTGATCGCGTGTGCCCTAATTTTTAGTATTTTCACTGAATTCGAAGATCCTGCAAATATTTCCTTGTTGTTTTCTCTTTTCCTGCAAAATTTGTCCAAAAACTTAGAGTTATTGATCAAATTTTGAATCTGGGTCGTGTCTAACTTGCCTGAAATTTTAGTGAAATTCAATTATAATTTTCTTTTTGTGTGGCTTTTGAATCTATATTTTGCAAGTCTTGACTTACTGTAGCAATTTTTGTTATATAGGTTATAAGAATCAAAATTCATGTTTAATTTTTGTATGCTTGATCTTTCTTTTTTTTTTTTTTTCCCTTTGTATGTCCTAAATAATTGATACTCTATTGATAACAGAGTCGGAAACCATGCCGAAGAATAAGGGAAAGGGAGGAAAGAACAGGAAGAGAGGAAAGAACGAAGCGGATGATGAGAAGCGTGAGCTTGTCTTCAAGGAAGATGGACAGGAGTACGCCCAAGTGGTTCGCATGCTTGGGAATGGCCGGTGCGAAGCTACATGCATTGATGGGACCAAGCGTCTCTGCCACATCCGTGGAAAGATGCACAAGAAAGTTTGGATTGCATCTGGTGATATAATACTTGTTGGGCTGCGTGACTATCAGGATGAGAAGGCCGATGTTATCCTCAAGTATATGCCTGATGAGGCTAGGCTTTTGAAGGCCTATGGTGAACTCCCAGAGAACACCCGTCTTAATGAGGGCATTGCTGGTGGTCTTGATGAGGAGGATGAAGGTGCCGGCGATGATTACATCGAGTTTGAAGACGAAGATATCGATAAGATCTAGGCACTGGGTAGTATTGTCTTTTTCTGGGGTTTCTGTTTAATGTGAAAGAGACATGGTTGATACCAGTGAATCGGTGTTATAAAGTCTCATATATGTGTTTGAATTTTATAAATTTGGAATTTTAGATGGTGAGTTTGTCATATTTCATGTAACACCTATTACCTGCTTATTAATTTTTTTCTCGAGCGTTGCTCCTTTTTGTGAAGTTTAATGTTTGTGGAATCTATCTTATTAATTTTCTTGAGTTTTTCTCCTTCTTGTCTTAACTATATATCTGGAAGAAGGTATGTGCCACTCTCCTTTTAGTTTATGCACCATTCAGAAAAGCTTAGAGCTAGAGGTTTGATTGGATAGGGGGCGAAAAACCTTAGCAGAAATGGCTGCTTACTCTTTATAGAGTTTGGTTTAAAATTAGGTAAATCATCTTTGCCTATATAGATTCCTCTTCCACTTTTGCAGCATGTGTGGTTTCTATTGTCAAACAAATTCTACTGCCAGCTTCTTGCTCATTTTTCGTGTAGCAGAATCTCATAAAATACAATAACGATCTAGTAGTCTTAGGCATAACATGTACAGAGGAGGAATTTATTATGTTTAGAAGCCACACAATAACTAGATTCTAGGTAGAACTTAGAAGCAGGAAGCATAAATTCTCTTGACAGATATAAGAAAGCAAATCTTGATTTTGTCTCTGGTCATGCTGTGTGTTTTATGTGGTTGTTAAGAGGAATCATCTTCGCACTTGGTTTCTTTCTTGTTCCCCGGTTGCTTCTGCTTGTTCTTCTCATTGTCAGTCTCCCTTGGATGCTCTTTCTTGCTTGCCTGTAATAACATGGAAATCACATTACTAACTGGAATATGGACTGAAACAAGAGGTATATAATGAACCCTGCGGATCATTTGAAAGAAGTCCCATGTCAAATCTCACATGACATGCCATGCTGTGCCGTGATTCAGTTGTTAGGCACAAGCCAGCACGGCTTGGCAGAGTTCTGCCACAAGTACTCAGATTACTACAGTGAGGAAGTTTTACCTTGTTACATTCTTTTGGGCATTGATAGCTTGGCACAGTTTTTCGCCTCGACACGGTTCTTGTAGCCTTCAGCTTGTTCTTAGGAGACTTGAAGCCACCCACATCATTTGCCGTGGTTACTGAAAAGCTATCAAGTTGAATGGATACATCATTAGATCCACAGCTCTCCTTTTCTTCCCCAGCTACATCAAAAAGTCTTTTCCCCATTATGAATCTTTGATTGTTGTTAAATGGCTCCAGTTGCTTGCTTATATCATTTTCAACCAAAGGGCTCTCTGGAAGGCGGGTTGCCATCCACCGTTCCAGCCAGCTCCAACCCATGTTGAGTTCTGCACTGTTGGAGTCGGATCTGGTATGTTTCTTCTTTGAACAGATTCTTAGCTGTAAATCAAGTTAAGTGAATTCAGCATTAAACTAGATTTCCATGTATATGTTTTATCCAAACTATTTTAAGCTATACCTGCTGTGAAAAGGCATAAGCTAGAGCCCTTTCGCGCCTGGTTGATGCTTCCAGTCTGCTCTGAATCCTCATTTTCGATATGTTGCTACTCACCGTGCTATCATCCCAGTCTTCCTGTCAATTTCATGTCAAAACAACAAATCCAAATTAACTAAAATTCCACAGAATCTCCGACTTAAGAGGTCTACATTGTTGTTTGTTTTAATTACCTTCATCTTGAAAACCTGAGCTCTGGCTTTTTGTTGTATTCTCTGAGGTATAGCTATGCTTTCTTCTTGAAGAGAGAGAACTTCTACAGAATTCCCTGTTTGAACTTCAATGGATGTGCCTATAGACTCCCTACTCGGACTCTCTGTCGCTGTAGCAAGCTCCTGCTTCCTACTATCCTTTGATTCAATTTCTTCATTTCGACGTCTAGCCTGAAATCAAGCAACTTAAAAGGGTTATGAGTGTAAATGTTTAGTTGAAAGATATTGAAATTTGGAGGGAATGTGAATCAACCAGAAAGGCTCTAAATGCTGTCTGAATAATGATTGCAGCATCTTCTTCATGGAATAATTCGGAAATCGAATTATGTTTCTCATTGGTCTCTTCTTCACTCTGGATATTATCTCCCTTGTCTGTGAAGTCTCCTAATACAGGTTGTGTAACGGTGGCCTCGGAGCTCTTGACTGAAGCAGAATCTTCCTCAGCCAGGGCTGAATTGAATTCATCACCACACAGGTATGATCTCACAGAACTCCATTTTCTCTTTTCCACCACATTGCACCTTGCCTGAAATCATAGAATTACCAGAAGTAAATCAATGGTCTGCTAATATAAGTTCATGTTTATTTTCAGAATTCACAAAAGCAATATATATATTTAGGAGACTTACACTGCTCTCTTGAGTCCCAACAGACTTGCTTCTAGAGAAGACACTCTTAACCAGCTCTCCAGTGATACCCATCTGTCTTGATCAAGAATCAAAACCAGAGCAGAATTCTCATACGGGGTATTCTCCAATTACACTGAAAACAATTTCTAGCTGAATTATTGATATGTTGAAGAAAAGTTGAAATCATAACTCAGTTGTTGATCTCACTTCTAAGTAGATTAAGCTTCACTGGATTTATTATTCTTTTTTTTATAAAAAAGTTAGGTGGAAACAAGTAAGAAATAGTATAGTTATATTAGCATAAACAGAATGTTAGCTGTAATTGAGTCAGAATATTTGCAGGTTTTTGCAGAGCTTTAGAGCTGGACTCTGAGAGCTTTAATCCCCAAAATAATAGAATCTGAAAAGTTGAAAAAAAGAATAAATAGAAGCTTTTTCACTTCACTTTTTGCACATGGGTTGCAGCAGATTGGCCTCATAATAAAGTTTGCTTGTTATTGGGGCTATCTATGTCTATTCCTTACTGATTACTGCTGCTTCTATTGCCCCCTCCAAGTGCCTCTCTTCACTCTTCGCTCGTGTCTTTTTGGGTCGGAGAAAAACTTACATGCACCCGAAACAATGTATCCTAACCGATGGATGCATGCCATGTGATACTGGAAATTTATTTGATTGATTTTCCTTTACACATGGCATGCACCTATTGGTCGGATGCATGCCGGATTTTCTCCTTGCTTGTTGCTATTGTTGAACATGAAAAACATGTAAACAACATTAGAAATTATGCGGAACCCAAATTGAGTGGTATACTTCTCACACCTACACTATAAAATTGTGGGATTCGAATTGAGTATCCGTGTGTGGTATGTCTCTCACTCCTACACTATTTGGAATAGCAAATGAAACACCTTTAATCATCCATCAAATGCCCAAACAAACTCTCATGAATTGTAGTGGTAAAGTGGAAACAAAAACAGATTCCACAAAAACCTTTTTCTATGTAGAGATGTGTAAAAAAAAAAAAAAAGGTTGAGATAAATATAATGCGAGTGATGATGATGACCTGCTGTGTTTGTATCTTGAGCCCAACATTGAATTATCACTACCAAGACAAGTATATGTCTGATCAAATTAGTCATTTTTGACAATGACTTATAGATAGTGGTCCTAATCTCACTCTTGTTTGTCAATTTTTTCTTTTGTCAATTTTTTCTTGTGGCCAATAGTAATCCAGTTATGTATATACATACGTTCTTTTCAAAATATCACACTAAAGTGGGATTTTTTTTTTATGTATATAATGTAAACAATTTAAGTTGTTTGTCTTATAAGGCAGCATGATTCTTCATTGTTTGCATGCAATATAAAAATAAATAAATAAATTATTTGTATATAGATGTCAGAAAATTATTCAACAATCAAAGTAATACTCTCTAAAACTGTATGATAAAATATAGAGTATATATAAAACTCTCATTCGAGCCGCTGATCTGGGAGTCATTTATCCAAGTCCTAAGCTTGTTCATCTACCAGCTGAGCTACTGTGATTTCAATACTGTATTAATAACCATTCAATCAAAAATAATATCTCAGAGAATTTACAAGTTGGGATAAGAACGAAGGAGATCTTTTGTGGCATGAGATTGTGAATACTGTATATATATTTATTTATTTAAGCATCATTGGCTATGTATGAATGGCGTGGTCCATAAACTGTATAAATTAATGCATGTGAAAATAATAGAGGTTGATTCTGTCCATCACTTTTTTTTTTTTTTTTTTTTTTTTTAAGAAAACTATTTGAGTACTCTTACTAAAATGAAAGAAAAGGAAATTATTTAAGAACAATCATGAATTTTATCAATTAGAAAAGCAAAAAGATATATTAAACAACTTTTGCTTACAAAAAAAAAATCACCGCGTGTTTACAGTGGATGATTTTTTCGGTTTTTGTAAGAAACAGAAGAACAGAGAGAGAGAAGACCATTTTAATTGTTTTGGGGGTTAAAGGGAGGACGATGATACAAATAATGGTTAGAGACTCACAGACAGACCTTTCATCAAACTGTTGACAAAAAAATTGTAGCTTTTCCGGTTGTTGTCGGCAGAAACCATTTTTGAACGCCGTCGATTGGAGAATGGAACGGCGGTTTTGTGGCTTACTTCGAGGAGTTGGATGGTTTCGAGTTTCGACGACGACGGCGGACGACGGACAACCCATTGAAGTTTGAAGTGACTCCCAGCGGCTGGATTTTAGGAAAATCAGTAAACGACGTCGTCACACAAATGACATTGTAAATGACGACCTTACCAGGTGCTGACGTGTGTGAGCACGTCACCATGTTTGACCGACGTGGCAGTTCAAGTCATCGTCTAAGTAATGATGTGTTTGTCCATGTCACTAACCAATCCATGACCTGTCTATAAGACGTCACCATCCATCGATGATGTGCCTGGCTACATCAACACCTTTGGCCGACGTGTCCGTTCCAGTCATCGCCTAATAGATGATGTGTTAACCCATTCCATGACATGTCCGGGCACGTTATCATCCATCGATGATGTGTGTGAGCACGTCACCATATTTGGCCGACATGGCAGATCAAGCCACGACGTCAGCAACTATCAGATATATATTGGGCCTGGGCGGTTTAGTGGGCCCAAACTGAACAGATCCATCCTTCTCGTAAAGCCCAACAAGACTTGATAATTAAGTTGTGAGACGACGGTTCTCGCCAAGCAATTCAAAGCCTGTTTCGCCGGCGACGAACACAGCACAAGAGTCATTTTTTTCTCATCACTTCTGTTTTCTTCCTAATATTTGCTTTAATTTCCATCTGTATATGAGTAAACACAGGCAGACACAAATCATATTGATACACTCTTCTTCGTTGTAGATTATATTAGGGAACCGGAGTTTTCAAACATAACAAAAATTCATGAGACATCACATCACTGAAATCTGAAAAAACAAGAAGGAAGAAAGAAAGAAAATGAGTATTGTACCTAAGGAGACGATTGAAGTGATTGCACAAAGTGCTGGAATCAACAGTTTGTCTACAGATGCAGCGCTCGCTCTTGCTCCTGATGTCGAGTATCGAATGCGTGAAGTCATGCAGGTATATTATTATATATATATATATTCACAATTGATTTCTTCACAACTATATCTTTGTATTTATTGAAGTGGGTTTGTTTTGATTATTTTGGGTTGTTGATTGGATGAATTCAATTGTTAGGTTTGCTGATTTAAAAAAGTTGATTACTTTTAGCAGTGGGATGCAGTGATGTTACTAAATTATGATATTGTGAAGTTGGAAACTTTGAAATGGATATGCTTTTTTGTGCTAAAAGTTCTATTCGTGAAGAAGACAAGAATTTGAATGCTGGTGCTGGTGTTGGTGTTTGTTTTGTGTTTGATGAGTGTATAATGAAGTGTTTTTGTTTTGAAGATTAGTAGGATTTTAATTTTGACGTAATCATGTTGAAATGTATCTGATATAAGTGGATTTGAATTTTAGAAACAAAAGGCAATGTCAAAAGAAGCACCTTGGTGTTACTTGCTGACTTGCTGTAGACCTAAGTTCTCCAGGGATTTTTTTTTTTTTTTTAGTTGGTGAAGATAGACAAGTTGATTAATGAAGTTGAGAATTATTGTGGAACTAATATAGTTTTATTATTTGAAGTACAGGAGGCAATCAAATGCATGCGTCACTCAAAAAGAACTACTTTGACAGCAGAGGATGTTGATGGTGCTCTTAAATTGAGAAATGTGGAGGTGAGTTGCAAATAATTCTATGGTTTTGAATGTTACTGTGAGGAAGATATCTTGAATGAGTTCATAGAAGTAAAAGATGTGGCTTTGTTCTTTTTTTCCTTGCTATTGATTACTAACATCGTGGATGTGTATCTTCTTAAATGGTTTCTCAACATTGGAGATGTGAGAATATATTAATGTCTTATATTATGATTATGCTTAGCACTTGTGATTGAATTGAGAGGGCATGAATAAGATATGAGCCCGTTAAAACTTGACTACTATAATTGCTATAGCTTAGCACTCATGATTTGCAGTTGAATGATTGATCATTGATGCATATGATGTAACAATTAAACTCTGTGAATTGTCTATTTTCACTTGTTTGGAAATATGTTTTCATGTAATAGCATTCTGTTTAATCTTCTTGCCTCAGCCAGTATATGGCTTTGCATCAGGGGGTCCTTTGCAGTTCAGAAGAGCTATTGGACATAGGGATTTGTTTTACATTGATGACAAGGATGTGGATTTTAAAGATGTAAGAAACTGATGAATATATTTGTTTTCCTTTCAGCTTAGATGGGTAGAGCAATTCTTAATATTCTCACAATTGTATTTGACTTGTAGGTGATTGAAGCACCCTTACCAAAAGCACCACTTGATACGTCAATTCTTTGTCACTGGCTAGCTATTGAAGGGGTACAACCTGCAATCCCAGAAAATGCACCGGTGGAAGGTTGGTCTCTAAATATTGGTGCATTCTTGACAGTGCTATAATCGGTTAGATTTAAAATTTTCAGAATTTAGTAGAAACTCTGAAGTATCTGGATTCTTACAGTTTCTGAATTAGTCAGCTAGGATGTCAACCAGAGTTTTTAGCTCCGGAGGAAATTGTATCAAGTGAGATCTGTTTAGCTTATTGATTTCTTTGATTGAAATTTACAATTGATGATACCTTGATTGTCACCCTTTCGTAGCAAAACAGACAAGGTAGTTGGTTTAAGTGCAATGTGTTTTTTTTTTCTTTCCTCGGAGCAAATTTGTGCAGTAAAATTATAGATTTTAGACAGTTCTGTGTAGGAAATAATTTCTTTGAATTTTTCATGATGATAATAATATCAGGATCTAAACAAAACTGACTGCTGGAGCAATCAGCAATTTTAGTTTATGCTAGTATTATCATTTATCAGCCTAAGTTTGGAAGCTAATCTCTTTATTGATTTTGTTTGTCTTTAGTAATTGCTCCTCCTCCGCCTGATGGCAAAAGTAATGAACAGAAAGATGGGCTTCCTGTTGACATTAAATTACCAGTTAGGCATATATTGTCCAGGGAACTTCAGGTACATGAAATTCTATCTGCTCGTGTTATTTATTGATTTTTACTGCAGTTTGTTTATTGTCCTTCACTGTCACCTTTGCAGCTATACTTTGATAAAATCACTGAGCTTACAGTGAGTAGGTCTGATTCAGTCCTTTTCAAAGAAGCGTTAGTGAGTTTAGCCACAGACTCAGGACTTCATCCATTAGTTCCTTATTTCACATTTTTTGTAGCCGATGAGGTGATAATATTAAGATTATAGTGTGAACATGAACAGTTACTTGAAATGGCTATCCATAATTCTCATTTTAACTGTTCTTTCTCCAATGACATCAGGTTTCTCGTGGTTTGAATGATTATTCCCTTCTGTTTGCTTTGATGCGTGTTGTTCGGAGTCTTCTCCAAAATCCACACATACACATAGAACCCTATGTAAGTTGACTTTTTTATTAATACAGTTTATTTGTTTGGATACATCTTTACGGAATTAAGTCTAATCTCCAAGTTAATGTTCACTGAGTCAACCATTGGGAGGGTTTAACAGCTGCAACCACGTGACATCTGTCATTGTGGATAAGCATAGTTAATCTGCCTTTGGTGGCCCCTTTTAAGGAAATGGCCTGTCCCTGCCATTTCAGCGGATGATATCAGCTGAAAAGACCTATGGCTCTGATTGTTCTGATATTTTTTGATTAGTTAGTCTTTGGTGCTAATAAATTTCAAGTCTGCAAATTGTATGAAAGAAATGTAGAGGCTGTTGAGTGAAGTTTTAAAAGGCTCTGAGGAATTATTTTAAGAGATAAAGGAATCATGTATGAGCAGATGGTGAAATTTAATTGCTTATTCTGTTGTGTTGTTATATGGGTTGTGACCGGTGAGATTTTCAAATCGTGAAAAGCAATCTTTTATTAGATAAAATAATCATGTATGAGCATATGGTGAAATGTAATTGGTTCTTCTATTGTGTTGTTATATAATTTGTAAATAATGAAATTGCTCAAATGACGTGCTACAGTAAGAAACATCGGGCCTAACAAAGCTGTGTTAAGGAGGTGTTAATTGAACTCAGCTCAGCTTAAAAAACCCTGAATCCTCATTTCTTATGGCTGCTAGATGAATCTTTTTCTTACATTTAGCTATATCTCAAATATATAGCATCCATTTTATACTTGGAAATTATCCCTTTTCTTGCTTCTACTTTCCTTTTTTTCAATTTTTGGCCTTCTTCTTTTCCTTCCGATCATTATTTTTGAGTAACTGTTCAGGGCCTCAGGCATTAACAGGCTTTTGTTTCATGTGGCTGTACAACCTTAGATGGCCTTTTCTTTACAGCTGTTCAGTACATAGATATACTCTGTAGTTTGAGGGGTCCCACTTTCAGTGAATTTGAGAAGCATTGTTTTCTTGTCAGCTTCACCAATTGATGCCATCTGTGGTTACCTGCCTTGTTGCGAAAAGGTTAGGGAATAGGATTGCTGATAACCACTGGGAACTTAGAGACTTCACAGCAAATCTGGTTGCTGCGATATGCAAAAGGTGAGGCTTCTCTGCTTAGTTTTATATTGTGAATATAAAGAAAATTATCACGATTGGTTCAAATTTTTAATAGTCTACGTTTTTTTGTTGTGCCTTTATTCTATCTCACTTGAGGGTATTTCTCTCTTAGGCAACAAGAAATAAGTGAAATTGTATTTTTTCAATTTTGTTAATTGTGATAATTAGATTTGGAACTTTGTTATTTATACAGATTGTGTATTCTGTAAAGATGGTGATTTCGTAGCAGTGCTATGATTTTCTGATCAACCACCCTTCTGAGTCCTTGTCCTGATCCATTAGAACAGTACCATGCTGAAACTGGATTATTTAAAAACATGGTGCTAGTGATATTTAATGAAGATGATGAAACTTTTCAATACAAAATGACCCTAATTACATTGTTTTGTCAACATATTTTTGAAGTGTATGATAGCAATAGGAGCCATATAGACAACCACCGGGACTCACCCACCTTTTAAAATTGTCTTGCCTCAATAACCATTCTTCTGACTCAACTGTTTATTTCCAAAAAATTATTAATATATACAAATATTGCTCTTGTTTTTAATTTCTCACACGATGAATTTTGTCTTATATATTTTGACATTTGTAGATTTGGGCATGTTTATAACACTCTTCAGCCACGCCTGACCAAAACTCTTCTGAATGCACTTTTGGACCCAAAAAAAGCATTGACTCAACATTATGGTGCAGTTCAAGGATTAGCAGCACTAGGACCCAATGTGGTAATTTCTTTTCTCATGCTTTATGTGAAATCAATTCTCATGCTTCTTGATAACCGTTCAAATATATTGTAACATTATCTTTTTGCTGTGGATAGCTTTTATTGTTTTGTAAACTTCCAGGAAGTAAAAATAAAAATAAAATTTTCAACTTCATCACTCTCCTTTCACTTTTGTGATTTGCATTTTTTCACATTGATAATTGTGTTTTGTATTTTTGTCAATACATGCTATATTTGAGCTCATCATTTTTTAACCATTTTGATATGCTTAAGTTATTTGTGATGCTTCTTCACTTTACGAGCAGGTCCATCTTCTTGTATTGCCAAACATTGAGTCATATTTGCAACTTCTTGAACCAGAGATGCTTCTTGAGAAGCAAAAGAATGAGGTGAAGAGGCATGAGGCTTGCCGGGTTTATGGGGCCTTGTTGGTGAGTTTTCTAAATAATAGCATTCTTGTATAAATACATGCAGTAGGATAACACTTGAGAACGGTCGTTAATGAGCATAACTGGACTGTCACTTCCAGCATGCAGCAGGTCAATGCATTTATGATCGCCTCAAAATCTTTCCACCTTTGCCATCCCCGTCAGCACATACTTTCTGGAAGACCAATGCAAAAGTCAATACTACAGCGTCAAGTAAGAGTTAATACTTAATTTTTGTTTGCTTAAGTGCATGATATAAGTCTCTCCAGTCTCCATTGTCTACCGAAGATGTCGATTTGAATCCTTAGGAAATGGGAGTGTTTATGAGCTGACTCATTTGTGTGTTTTTGAGAATACTCTGATGCTAGAAAATGTATTCATGAGATTAGTTAGCGGATGAGGTGTAGATGAACATTCATGAATCATGATGGAGATCGACACGAGACCTAGATTTTTACATTGGCTCTATATTTCTTTCAATTGATAAAATCAAATTCTTATACTTGTTTTGCTTGAAAACTCTTCAAGATAAACGCAAAGCAAGCATGGATCACTCGAACCAGCAGCCACCTAACAAGAGAATAGTAACAGATGGGCCAATTGGTGTAGTGTCCTCCAGCTCCTCGCCATCTCCCATGCAGGAGGATACAGCTGCCCTGGTTCCCGTGGATGATTCTGATTTGGGTACATCACAATCTCCTGGACAGATACCTCATGATGGCGGATCAGGCAGCAAACATGTTAGAGATAAGGGTAATAGTCGTGCTTTGAAGATGGCAGCTATCCTGCCTCAGGTTTGGAAAGATGACTTAAATTCTGGGCAGGTTCTGGTTTCGCTATTTAACCTATTCGGTGAGGGAATTCTCTCCTTCATTCCAGCTCCTGAGTTGTCTTTGTTCTTATAATCTGTTGTAAAAGGATGGTGGTAATATAAACCCATGTGAATTGTAGATTCGTAGTTGAAGACTAGAAATGTTATATGTGATGAAATTCATGATTTCATCTGAATTCTTTGGAACACAGGTGTATTAAACCTTACATTTGTCAGCCTTTTGAGTGATCGTCTCTTTAAATGAAATGTACGATCGATCTTGAATGGGATATATAGGAAGTGTGCCGGAGGCATCAAGATCGATAATCAACGTTTTTTCTAATTAAATAGAGGAAGTTGCAACTCATGCACAAAGATTAAGGGCCAGTTTGGTATTGCTTTTGAGAAGTTAAAATCAGCTTATTTCATAATTTTAACATAAAATGATATTTAGTAAAACTTTCAAAAGTGATTAATTGATAATCTAGGAAGTTTTGACAGTGATTTTGAGAAGTAGGTGGAGAGTTACTTTTTGAAAGTGATTATGGAATAATCTATTTCAGCATTTAATGAATATTTTAAAATATCATTATTATCCTTATGAAATTAAATTGAAATCATTTATATTCTTTATTTCATCTTAAAATTAAAGATTCTAATTAAATATTGATTTGATTTATAAAATCTTTTACAAATATTTTTGTTATTCTTATGGAATTTTTTTTTCTAATTTAAATATTTTACTTAAATATTGATTTAATAAATATACTTAATGAAAAAAATAAAATAAGGTTCTAAAATCATATCTATTTTAGTCGTACCTAATTTCAGAACTTTTGAAATAAAATTACCAAACATACGTATACTGCTTTTGAGCTATATAGTAGTTTTAAAAGTATAATTAACCAAACATCTGCTGATTAATTTCACAGTTGATTATTTCTTCAGCACAGCTAACAGTGATTATTATAAAAGTTACAGCAATACCAAACTGGCCCTAATTAAGCTAGCTGCTAATTCTCATTAAGGAAAACATTAATTAAAATTAAAAGTGATTTCATATATATTTTTTGAACCAGAGATTCTGTTAAAGATCAAGACGAACTACAACCTATTCCGGCAATCGGCCGAAAAAACGTCCTACACAGAAGGGAAAATCCTCCGTCCTGAACAGATCTTCGCCTAAAGATATGGCATATTTGGCCAAATCTGGGGCTACTCTATTACAAATGTCTAGAAGCAAAAGAAACAGAAAAACAAACAACATAACAAAAGTGATTACATATATAACAATCAATAATAATCCCTTTTATTGAAATTAATATGGCACAGCCTTATTTAATCATAATTAAGCTCACAAACTACGTGCTTTTACGTGGGATCGATCCATAATTAACCACCTCAATTTCAAGGACCTCCGTAAACAGGGGCTGGATTTCCTCCATATGTGGGATTTCCTCCATATGTGGGTACGCCTCCATTGTCTTGATCTGTTGCAATCAAAACATAGGGTTATACTGATTTTTGTATTGACTTCAAACTTTTAATAATAATAATACACGGCATTTAGAAGTTATGAAAGTGGAAAAACTAAATTAAATAAATTTTAATCATTGAATACTCTACTTGACGGATGTTACCAAATCTGCTAAGGTTAGCACAAAGATCAATGAGATTGCATCTATGGCTTAATGGCTAAAACATCTAACCAACATGATCTAATTTCGGTCTTTTTTATGCTATTATATATATATATATATATATTCTTATACTAAAGCTTTATTTCAAAATGAATGATATAATATTGAAAAAATTAGAAAGGGTTTCAGGAACACTACTCACTTGTGCTAACATCCGAAGGAGTTGCTCTAGATGAGACTAAGAGAACAAACGCAAAGAGAACACAAACAATAAGAAACAAAGTAGTCTTGGATGAAGCCATATATGGAAGTGAGAGAGATATATATTTGTTTGAGTCTTTGAGATGGTGGATGACAAGAGATGGAAGGTATCCACACCCTATTTATAATAGATCGGTAAGCATAAATATTATTACTATTATTATTATTATTATCAATCAGTTTAAAATATCCCCTGTTTCCACGACATTTCCATAAGCTCAACTAGCAACAAGAAAAGCTACGTGTTGACTTTTTTTTTGTGTTGACTTGTACCCATATATGTACGTGTTTACTTGTATTTTGTGTTAACTTATACCCATATATATATAGTCTCATTCACATCAGTGTGCATTCACGCACCAATATAACTACATCAGTACTAATGCATGTGGGACTTATTCGTGCTTCTCCATAATCGGTGGTCCACATACATTGACACTGATATAGTTACATCAGTGTGCATTTACTTGAAAATTTATAGGGGGAATTACACAAACATCCCTTGAGGTTTGATAAAATTATATAGATATAGCAGTTTTGGCTATATACACACAAATTCCCTCAACATTTAAAAATTATTGCACAAACATCCATTTATTTAGAAAGATAGTCAAAAGTGTAAAAAGTTTAAAATACCCTTTATTTTAGACTTTCAGATTTAAGATACATTTATATTTTCCAAAAGATTTTTTTAATACTTTTTTATCTTATTTTTGAATTTTTTATTTTGTTTAAAATAAAAATATATGATATTTTAGACTTTTTACATGTTTAACCATTGACTAACAGATTCATCTAACAGTAGGGGATGTTTGTATAATAATTTTTAAATGCTAAGAGAAGTTTGTGCGTATATAGTTAAAACTGTCATATTCGAACAATTTTATCAAACCTAGGGGGATGTTTGTGCAACTCCCCCAAATTTATATATATATATATATATATATGGAGGTTCTCCCATCAGGTCGTCATGAAATTATAATTTCAAAACGACCAACCACAACCACATGGTCAAATGTATTCAAATATTTGTTAAACATGTGGCTGTGGTTGGTCGTCTTAGAATTATAATTTCGGGACGACCTAATGGGAGAACCTCCACACACACACACACACACACACACATATATATATATATATATATATATATTTATAGTCATGCTGTCTTGGAGAGGACTTAAAAGACATGCAGTGTCAACCTTTTCATATAGATAAGGGGGAATTTCACAAACATCACCCAATGTTTGATAAAATTGCACAAATCTGACAGTTTTGACCATATATACACAAACTTCATTTAACATTTGAAAATTGTTACACAAACATCTCTTACCGTTAGATGGATCCGTTAATCAATGGTCAAACATGTAAAAAGTATAAAATACCCTATATTTTTATTTTAAATGAATTAATTTTTTTTAAAATATGTTAAAAAAATATTAAAAAATATGAACGTATCTTAAATCTGGAGCTGGAAAAAAAAAATTCATCTTCAAAAATAACTAAAAAATAAAAAATTTAGGTTGTGCAATTCCCCCTTGATTTTAAATAAATTTAAAATTTTAAAATTTATTTATTATTAAATTGTCTAAAAAAAGAATTATTTTTTATTTGTAAAGATCAATTTTTTTTTTCTAAGTTTCAGATTTATGATACATTCATGTTATCTAATTTTTTATATATATATATTTATTTATCTTTTTTTAAAAAAAAAAAATTAGTTTATTTAAAATAAAAATAAAGGGTATTATAGACTTTTTACATTTTTAACCATTGACTAATGGATCCATCTACTGTCAATATTATATCGGATTTAATAAATGTTTTTTATCACCAAAACCATAATTACCAAAAATATATCAAATTATATACTGTCGATATTATATCAAATTATATACAGTTGATGGTATCCTGAAAAATATTGTTCTTTCAATTCATGCATGGCTATATATTATCCAGAATTACCAAGTGTACTTTTCTAGGTTACCTCTGTTATACGTTTCCAATTAGGATATTTGATATACCAACAATTAAATGCAAAACATAAGTCTTTTGCAGTAACCAAAAAATCTTAATTCATCGAAGCCTAACTAATTAGATTATTTTTAAACTCGTTTACTAATCAAAAATTCTATTCAGAAAAAACGAACTTGGTTACTCATTGATGATTACAATGTTTACTTGATCACGGTTAAGCTAATTAATATGTTTGAATTGAATCTGTTTTTTTTTTTTTTTTTCGTCATCATTTTAATTAGAACCAAATTTTAAAGATTAAATCTTCTTTTTTTTTTTTAATTATTACAAATTTTTAACTTGCAGTAGAAAGATTCAAGACTCAACTTCTTCATCTTCAACAAATTTGACAATAGTTGCAGCATCTAACAATTTGTTGGTTGCAAAAGAGCAAACAAAATATTTATCAAACCTTGCAAGTGCACAAATCGTAAATGATAGCACAATAGGCAAGCAAAGGTCGTTCCCACGAGGAATGAATTACCTACGGAAGTTATGAATTTGAAAACACTAAATTAAGACACTCTATGACTCTCAAACAACTTGAATAAAACACAACTCACACACACGAATGGGGGGTTTTCAAATGAACTTGACACGCATAGAAAATTAGAAGACCACTCTTTCAGGATGACATGCACAATTACTTTGACAAGTCTAATTTGGTTTGACTCAAACAACTTGGACGATGACAGTAACCACTCTTTCAGGTTAATTAGGACACACATAGAAGTCCAAAACAACTTAGCACCTCCCTTCTACTGGCTAGTAAAACAAATATTGGTTAGTTTAAACATGATTATGCTTCCTAAAATTGTATCATACATTAATATGATCCAATGACTAATAAAACATGATAATATAAGGTTATATACAAACCTATTTATCGGCCTTATGTCAAGGGGGTTTGTAGGTGAGCTCAATATATATATATATAGAATAATTCTCTAGTTATGACGTCTTGACTTTATAATTTCAGAACGTCAAACAACAACCACATATTCACATTGGGCTCACAGCCTCACATTAACAAATACTTACACCCAATGTGAATTTGTGGCTGTGGTTGGACGTCATGACTTTATAATTGGACGTCATGACTTTATAATTTCATGACGTCCTAACTAGAAAACCACCATATATATATAGAGAGAGAGAGAGAGAGAGAAATTTTCCAATGAGAACTTTTTACAATACATACTTTAAGCACTTTTGATGAAATTTAATGGAATATATTGAATTTTGATTTAATTTTTTGTATGGATGATAAAAACATTGAAATACATTTGTGGAAAAAAATTTAAAAAAATCCGGGTCCAAGAACTAATTTATTCCGACTTTTTTGAAGATAAAACATTTTAAAATAGAGAAATATAAGAAAAAATAGTTCTCGGATCCAAAAAATTTCCACATTTTTACCAAATGTGTATTTTAATTTTCTTAAGATACATACAAAAAAATCTCATCGAAAAACATTCAATTACATGCAATTTTATCAAAGATACTTAAAGTGAGTATTTTAAAAAGTCCTTATTGGAAAATTTATATATATATATATATATATATGCAAAAACAAAAGTCTTTTGCCTATCTTTAACGTAATCCATCCAACATCAACTACATTCAATTCTTTTGCCATAATATAACATCAAAAACAAAAGTCTTTTGCCTATCTTTAACGTAATCCATCCAACATCAACTACATTCAAATCTTTTGCCATAATATATATGCAAAAACAAAAGTCTTTTGCCTATCTTTAACGTAATCCATCCAACATCAACTACTTTCAAGTCTTCTGCCATAATATAACATCGATCCATTAATCCAACATCATGCATGCACATTATTGTCTTTATATATCACTTGCAAGAGCATCTCCAATACAAATATGATGATAATTCTTTATTTTATTTTTTTCATTACAAGCTCCTTAATCTAACCAGAGAATGCTCTTGCAAATATGATGATAATTCTTTATTTTATTTTTTTCATTACAAGCTCCTTAATCTAACCAGAGATGTTCACGGGGAAATATGGGTGGAGAGGTTCCCCCATCCCCATCTCCATTTGGGGTAAATGGGGATGGGGTGTTTGGGGAGGTAACCCTGCCCCCCTATTTCCCCATTCCCAATCTCCCTTTTGGGGTAAATGGGCATGAATGCATGATATTAATTACATACAGATGCTTGCCAATTCCCAACTAACTGGTTGTATTAATTACATACAGATGCTTCCCAACCAACTGGTTGTATTAATTACATACAGATGCTTGCCAATTCCCAACTAACTGGTTGTTAAAGTTGACCATTGAACGCTTACTAGTCAATTGTGCTATTCTTGTGCTCTTTCTACTTTGTTGAAAGGTGTTTATAGGATAACGAGTGAGTGGTGAATATGCAAATATTTGGATGGCCCTGGAGACTTTTCTTCTCCATCCTATTAAAATTAAAACGACTTTAATTCTTCTGCCTTAGATAATACGAAATTAAGTCAAATCTCCAAGCTGTATTGTAGTGTAAAAAATTGAAAATTCATGAGAAAACTATGCTGATTGAGACAGAAGTGGAAAAGTATGCATTTGATTATAATAGAAAATGGTCGATCTGTATCCTAAAACACACGTTAGAGATTGAGTTCCTTCAGCCTATTACAGTATCTATCTCCCAAGCCATATCCAATCCCTGCAATGAATTTTACATACTTGCTTATTTTCTTTTTCCTTTCTTACATGCTCATTAGCGTTAAAGTAATCTCTACCTCTGAATGTTATAACACAAGAAACTTCACAGCTAATAGTAGCTATGGCAGAAACCGTGATCTCGTCCTCTCATCTCTTGCTTCAAATGCAACTGGGGGTTTCCACAATGCCACCATTGGCCATAAACCCGACAAAGTTTATGCTCTTGCTCTTTGCAGTGGAGATATTTCTGCAGAAGAGTGTTTCAAGTGTGTCAATTTCACATCTCAAGAGATTATGACCTACTGTCCTAACCAGAAGGAAGCGTTTATGTGGGCAGAGCCGTCGGTAAGGCGTCCGGAAAATCTTCCAGGTCCGATTCCTTGTCTTGTGCGTTATTCAAATCGCTTATTTTTGGGAATAATGGAGCTTGAACCTCAATACATTGCCTATAATGTGGAGGATATTACATCTGGTTCGAGTGAGTTTAAAAAGATCTGGGGAAATTTGACTGATGGTTTAGTGAAAAAGGCTTCTAAGGGAACCTCTAGGATTAAGTATGCGACTGGCGAAGCAAATTGGACACCCTTTCAGACGATTTACGCACTAATGGAGTGTACCCCAGATTTATCTGAGAGTGATTGTGATACTTGTCTACGAACATACGTGGGTAAGTATCAGGACCTCTACTATGGAAAGAAAGGACTAATTGTTCAGGGACCTAACTGTATGTTTCGTTGGGAGTTGTATTCCTTCTATAATCTTACTGTTGCTGCTCCTCCTGCAATTAGTACGATCACCAAAGGTATGTTCACTCACACCCTCTTAGAATATTAACTGTAGTCAAAACTTGTAAAGCATTTATGATTTAACTTCTATAAATCATTTTACTGTATTCGGTTGCAGCAGCTGATCATAACTATGTATTGTTTATGCACATGTTTCTGGTTTATGCAGACAATAATGGAGGTGAAAACAATTCTCGAACCATTGTAATTATTGTCGTTTCTATAATTATGTTCTTGGTATTTGTTGCCTTGGCTTATGTCTTGTTAAGAAAGTGGAAGGCAAAGCAGGACATCGGAAACAAGCAAGGGAGAAATTGTAAGTTCATTTTTTTTTTTCAACTCTGGCTTGAAAGCAGCAGAATTTTTTCAATCAATTATGCTTATCCTGAAAAAAATGTCATCTCTTAAATTAATAAACTGTATATGCATGAGCTAATTTGTTTCTATTGATTAGATGTCGATGAAATTGAGTCGGAGTCCTTCCAATTCGACTTCAGCACTATCAAAGCTGCCACAAATGACTTTCCTGATGATAATAAGCTTGGACAGGGTGGATTTGGTGCTGTTTATAAGGCAAGTACAAATACAAGCATATCAAGTAAAAAAAATGTAAGACTTGTAAATGTTGAATTACGTGTATTAACCCTTTTTTCTTATATGATTTCAGGGCAGGCTCTCAAATGGACAGGATATAGCAGTGAAGAGGCTATCTACTAATTCAGGACAAGGGGATGTAGAATTTAAAAATGAGGTCCTCTTAGTGGCTAAGCTTCAACATAGAAATTTGGCCAGACTTCTTGGCTTCTGCTTGGAAAGAAAGGAAAGGCTTCTCATCTATGAATTTGTGCCTAATTCAAGCCTTGATAACTTCTTATTTGGTATGATTGCAACTGCATTTTTGTTATTTCCTTGTTTTTTTTTTTTTTTTTTTTTTTAAAGAAAAAAATGATTATTCTTCTATTTAATATTATTCATCGGAGATCAATGTAGCTAACAAGATGCATATATGACTGCAGATGATAAAACATAAACTTGTGTTTCTCGTAACTTGCTCCTTGTAGGTGTTCTGTAATCTGTTAAAATAATTTTGGCTTTTGTGAATTTGTAGATCCAATCAAACGTGAACAACTAGATTGGGAAATGCGTTACAAAATAATAGGGGGCATAGCACGAGGGATACTTTACCTTCATGAAGATTCTAGATTGCGAATCGTTCATCGTGACCTCAAAGCTAGCAATATCCTTTTAGATGTTGATATGAATCCTAAAATTTCAGATTTTGGAATGGCAAGGTTGTTTGAAATGGATCAGACTCAAGGCAATACAAGTAGAGTTGTTGGGACATTGTAAGTATAAATTAGAAAGAAAAAAAATCTGTCCTACATAAAATACTAGCTTGTTTTCATTACAACTAATTAATTCAACTTTGTGACATTTGCAGTGGGTATATGGCTCCTGAGTATGTGAAACATGGGCAGTTCTCGGTCAAGTCGGATGTCTTTAGTTTTGGGGTGCTAGTCTTGGAAATCATCGGTGGTAGAAAAAACAGTTGTTTTGTTTATGAAGAGAAGACAGTAGACCTTCTAACCTTTGTAAGTTGAAATCTTCATAAATATTTTGATCTTATTTTTCTTTGGTTACCAGACAAGCAATGACTCCTGAAGTTAAACTTCTGCAGGCATGGATGAATTGGAAGGAAGGGACAGCTTTAGACGTGATGGACGCCACATTGAGGGTTGGTTCTACTAGTGAAATAATGAGATGTATCCATATTGGATTGCTGTGTGTTCAAGAAAATGTAGCAAGCAGACCAACTATGGCTTCAGTCGTTGTTATGCTAACTAGCAGTTCTATGTCTCTCCCAGTACCCTCAGAACCTGCATTTTTTATGCACTCTAGAACTGAAATCAGAAATTCAGAAATAACGGGGTCTGATCAATCTAGAAGCCATTCTATCCAATTTTCATTAAATGAGGTTTCAATTACTGAGTTAGAGCCTCGATAATGTTCAAGGATGGAAGTTATATCTGTAATCTTATTTTGGTCTAATATGGGTGTGGTTAGTATTCCTAAGATTTGGCGGGCAAAGCAACTCTTTGTACCATGTTAGAATATGGTGCAGCAACCAGATTCAATTAAGAAATCTCAACCAAAGGTGAGCTTCAAGCTTCAAACCTTGGAAGCAAATTCATTTTTAAACTAATTACAATAATCCAAAAACTAAAAAACTGATTCTCGAATGATCTCTCAGCCAACAAAACAACCCACCAATAGCCAAAAGGAAACAAACTTTTTTAACAGAAACTAATTGGTAAAGTGACAACTAAAAGCAAATAGAAAACGACAATTAACGGTGACTACAAGAAAGCCACCTCAGCACATAATCTGCCACCTTAGCACATAATCTGCCACATCAGTCGCTCCTTCCAGAAATAGAAATCGGCTCGAGTTCTACATGAACACCGACATCATTAGGTGGAAAATACTCGTGCAAATCAGCCACATTAAATGTCAAATAAATCTATAAGTCTGGTGGAAGATCAAGCACATAGGCATTGCTTGAAAAAAAAAATATTGCAATTCGAAATGGACCATACTTCTTGGGCCGCAGCTTGTTGTAAGTTCCTGTTAGAAAACGCTTGCGCCGGAGATGAACCATAACCAACTCCCCTTCTTCAAACTCCTTAAAGCGCCGATTCCTATCTGCAGCCTCCTTGTAAGAAACATTAGATAACTGAAGCTTTTGACGCACCTCAGCTAACATATCTTGGTACTGAGTTGACAAATCTGCTGCAACTTTGCTCTTAAACTTTGGAAGAACAACTAAATCAACAGTATGATTTGGAGTCTTCGTGTAGACAATTGAAAAGGGGGGTTTTCCAGTAGACCTATTCACCATACTATTATATACAAATTCAGCCTGTGGAAGAGACAAATCCCACTGGTTGTGATTATTATCAGCAATGGCTCGAATCATATTTCCCAATGTCCGATTTACTACCTCCGCTTGCCCATCAGTCTGAGGGTGATAGGCACTGCTAAGATTAAGCTTTGTTGCAAATCGTTTCCACAACTCTCTCCAAAAATAGCTCACAAACTTCACATCTCTATTTGAAGTAAGTGATCGAGGTATCCCACGGAGACATACAACCTCTCGAAAGAAGAGAAGAGCCACATTTGCCGCATCATTTGTCCGCTTACAAGCAACAAAGTGTGCCATTTTAGAAAATCGGTCAACAACCACCATTATAGAATCAGATCCTCGCTTAGACCGTGGCAACCCCAAAATGAAATCAAGACTAAGATCTTCCCAAATTGTGTCTGGAACAGGGAGAGGTGTATACAACCCAGTATTTTGAGAACTTCCTTTAGCTTGTTGACTAATGAGACACCGTTGAACAAACTTCGTTATTTCCTTGCGCATTCTTGGCCAAAAGAATTGCTCCTCAATTGCTTCAATTGTCTTATCTCTGCCACCATGAGCAGCCAAATTACCACCATGGACATCCCTAATAATCTTTTCGCGCATAGAAGTATGAGGGATACAAAGTTGGTTCCCCTTGAAAAGAAATCCAGCTGTGATATGGCAGTCTTCCGCGGTATTTCCATCCTGACATTGTCTCCATATTCCAGCAAAATCCACATCTTCAGGGTATATCTCCTTCAAACTTTCAAACCCAGTAATCTCAGTTTGTAAAATTGTCAACAGAGAGCTCCTACGACTCAAAGCGTCTGCCACCCGATTCAAAATTCCAGCTCGATGTTTAAAAACAAACGAAATTTTTTGCAAAAATAAAACCCAGCAAGCATGCATACAGCTAAGAGTCTTCGAGGAGTTGAGGTATTGAAGAGAGTGATGGTCACAATGAAGTACAAATTCTTGCCGGACAAGAAAATGTTCCTAGTGTTGCAAGGCCCTAACAATTGCGAATAGTTCTTGTTCGTAAGTTGTCCATCACTGCCTTGTTTTATCAAACTTTTCGTTGAAATATTCAATCGGGCGTCCTCCTTGAGTCAAACAACACCAATGCCTAACATACTTGCATCGGTTTCCACCTCAAATGGTCGAGAGAAGTCAGGAATTGCTAAAACAGGTGCTGAGCTCAATTTTTTTTTTAATTTCAACAAAACTTTTATCTTGTTCTTCTCCCTAAAGAAAATGTCCTTGTTTCAAACAATTAGTTATAGGCGACATAGTTGCACTGAACCCCTTGATGTAACACCTGTAAAACCTAGCCAAACCATGGAAGCTACGAACTTCTGAGACATTATTTGGTACAGGCCACTCACGAATAGCTTTGAAAATAATAGAGGTTGATTCTGTCCGTCATTTCTCATTTTTTTTTTTTTTTTTTTTTTAAGAAAACTATTTGAGTACTCTTACTAAAATGAAAGAAAAGGAAATTATTTAGGGAAAATTGCAAAAACTTACCCCAACGTTCTCTATTATAGCATAATATTCAATAAATACATTTAATTGCACAAACAACCCATCCTGTTAGTCAAATATGGTTAAAAATAACCATTGACCATTATTTTTTTTGAAAGCCCCAAATTGCCCCTGCACTTTATTACAAAAAAATCTTAATTGCCCTTTATTTAAAATATTATCTACTTTAAATTATTAGAATATAAAAAATATATACTAAATATAATCCTTTTTAAATCAAAAAAGTTCAAAAATAATATATTAAAAAAAAAACAATTTAGGAAAACTTTATTTTGAGAAAATACAATTTAATAATATTTTAAAAACAAAACAAAAAAAAATGTTATTTTGAGAAAATATATTTTAAAATTATGCAAGTCCAATATGAATAGTGGTAATGTGCTATATATTTTTGAATTTTTTTTGTTTTTATTATATTATTTTTGAATTTTTTTTTTATTTAAAAAGGATTGTGTTTAGTATTTTAAACACAAATATAAATAAAATCATCAAAAGTTTGAAATAAAAATATAATCATTAGAACCGAAAATTTGTTCAATGTTCATCTCTATAAGACAAAATTATTTGACTCAATATAAATTACGGATTATATTTTGATTCAAAAATAAAAAATATATATATTAAATATAATCCTTTTTAAATAAAATAAAAATATGTTTTAAATTTCAAAAAGATATAGCACATTACCACTATTTATATTGGACTTGCATAATTTTAAATTATATTTTCTCAAAATAATATTTTTTTTTTGTTTTGTTTTTAAAATATTATTAAATTGTATTTTCTCAAAATAAAGTTTTTCTAAATTGTTTTGTTTTTAACATATATATTTTTTTATTATTTAAAAAGGATTATGTTTAGTATTTATTTTTTATATTCTAATAATTTAAAGTAGATAATATTTTAAATAAAGGGCAATTAAGATTTTTTTGTAATAAAGTGCAGGGGCAATTTGGGGCTTTTAAAAAAAATAATGGTCAATGATTATTTTTAACCAAATTTGACTAACAGGAGGGGTTGTTTGTGCAATTAAATGTATTTGTTGAATATTATGCTATAATAGGGAACGTTAGGGTAAGTTTGTGCAATTTTCCCAATTATTTAAGAATGATTACAAAAAAAAATACAAATCACCGCGTGTTTACAGTGGATGATTTTTTTGGTTCAGAATGAACAGAGGGAGAGAGAGAGAAGACCATTTTAATTGTTTTTGGGGTTGAAGGGAGGACGATGATACAAATAATGGTCAGAGACTCAGAGACAGACCTTTCATCAAACTGTTGACAAAAAAAATGTAGCTTTCCGGGTTGTTGTCGGCAGAAACCATTTTTTAACGCCGTCGATTGGTGCGGCTTACTTCGAGGAGTTGGATGGTTTTGAGTTTCGACGACGACGGCTGACGACGGACAACCCATTGAAGTTTGAAGCGACTCCCGGCGGCTGGATTTTAGAAAAATCAGTAAACGACGTCGTCACACAAATGACATTGTAAATGCCGACCCTACTAGGTGCTGACGTGTGTGAGCACGTCACCAAATTTGACCGATGTGGCAGTTCAAGTCATCGTCTAAGTAATGATGTGTTTGTCCATGTCACTAACCAATCCATGACCTGTCTATAACACGTCACCATCCATCGATGATGTGCCTAGCTACGTCACCACCTTTGGCCGACGTGTCCGTTCCAGTCATCGCCTAATAGATGATGTGTTAACCCATTCCATGACATGTCCGGGCACGTTATCATCCATCGATGATGTGCGTGAGCACGTCACCATATTTGGCCGACGTGGCAGATTAATCCACAACGTCAGCAACTATCAGATACATATTGGGCCTGGGCCGTTTGGTGGGCCCAAACTGAACAGATCCATCCTTCTCGTAAAGGCCAACAAGACTTGATAATTAAGTTGTGACTTGTGACACGACGGTTCTCGCCAAGCAATTCAAAGCCTGTTTCGCCGGCGACGAACACAGTAGGGGTGTGCAGGATCCAAACCAATCAAATACGATCCATTAGATCAGATCCAATCCATTGGATTAGATCGGATCCAGAGAGGTGATTGGATCGGATTGGATCCTAAATTCTAAAATCCATTGGATTAGATCGGATCTTGGATTTCCATTTGAAAATCTGCCCAATCCGTCAATCCGCCTAAAATATTAGGCCTTATTTTTATATTGAGCAATTTAGTTTATCCACTACTTTCTAATGTAAAGACCTAACTAAAATACAATTTTAAATGTTAATATTTTGGGTTTTCTTTCTCAATTTCTTTATAGCCAACAATCCACCATCTTCTTTTCTTCTATTCTTCTTCATCAACATCACGGCTTATTAAGTTTACATTTGGAGCTGATGAATAATGTTTATAAACTTTTTGAATTATATAAAGTTTACAAGTTATGTCATGTATTTTTTTAATGTTAATTTTATTTGAGTTAATTAGTAATGTTTAAATAATTTATTTGATTTTATTTATTTCAGATTATAACTTTTATATATTACGATTGACTTTATATTAATTCAATCCATCGGATCATATTGGATTGGATCGGATCGGATTAAAGTATTTTATAATCGGATCGGATCGGATCCCGCTATAAAATTGGATCGAATCGGATTGCAATTTCTTTGATCCAATCGGATCGGATCGGATCTTGGATCATGGTAAATCCATTGCATCCGATCCGCCGCACACCCCTATAACACAGCACAAGAGTCATTTTTTTCTCATCACTTCTGTTTTCTTCCTAATATTTGCTTTAATTTCCATCTGTATATGAGTAAACACACGCAGACACAAATCATATTGATACACTCTTCTTCGTTGTTTATATTAGGGAACCAGAGTTTTCAAACATAACAACAATTCATGAGACATCACATCACTGAAATCTGAACAACAACAAGAAGAAGGAAGAAAGAAAGAAAATGAGTATTGTACCTAAGGAGACGATTGAAGTGATTGCACAAAGTGCTGGAATCAACAGTTTGTCTACAGATGCAGCACTTGCTCTTGCTCCTGATGTCGAGTATCGAATGCGTGAAGTCATGCAGGTATATTATTATATATATGCACGATTGATTTCTTCACAGCTATATCTTTGTGTTTATTGAAGTGGGTTTGTTTTGTATTTCTGTTTGTTTACCTTGTTTTGATTATTTTGGGTTGTTGATTGGATGAATTCAATTGTTAGGTTTGCTGATTTAAAAAAGTTGATTACTTTTAGCAGTGGGATGCAGTGATGTTACTAAATTATGATATTGTGAAGTTGGAAACTTTGAAATGGATATGCTTTTTTGTGCTAAAAGTTCTATTCGTGAAGAAGACAAGAATTTGAATGCTGGTGCTGGTGTTTGATGAGTGTACTATAAAGAAGTGTTTTTGTTTGGAGGATTAGTAGGATGTTAATTTTGACGTAATCATGTTGAAATGTATCTGATATAAGTGGATTTGAATTTTAGAAACGAAATGCAATGTCAAAAGAAGCACCTTGGTGTTACTTGCTGTAGACCTAAGTTCTACAGGGAATTTATTTATTTTTAGTTGGCGAAGATAGACAAGTTGATTAATGAAGTTGATAATTATTGTGGAACTAATATAGTTTTATTATTTGAAGTACAGGAGGCAATCAAATGCATGTGTCACTCAAAAAGAACTACTTTGACCGCAGAGGATGTTGATGGTGCTCTTAAATTGAGAAATGTGGAGGTGAGTTGCAAATAATTCTATGGTTTTGAATGTTACTGTGAGGAAGATATCTTGAATGAGTTCATAGAAGTAAAAGATGTGGCTTTGTTCTTTTTTTCCTTGCTATTGATTACTAACATCGTAGATGTGTATCTTCTTAAATGGTTTCTCAACATTGGAGATGTGAGAATATATTAATGTCTTATATTATGATTATGCTTAGCACTTGTGCTTGAATTGAGAGGGCATGAATAAGATATGAGCCCGTTAAAACTTGACTACTATAATTGCTATAGCTTAACACTCATGATTTGTAGTCGAATGATTGATCATTTATGCATATGATGTAACAATTAAACTCTGTGAATTGTCTATTTTCACTTGTTTGGAAATATATTTTCATGTAATAGCATTCTGTTTAATCTTCTTGCCTCAGCCAGTATATGGCTTTGCATCAGGGGGTCCTTTGCAGTTCAGAAGAGCTATTGGACATAGGGATTTGTTTTACATTGATGACAAGGATGTGGATTTTAAAGATGTAAGAAACTGATGATTATATTTGTTGTCCTTTCAGCTTAGATGGGTAGAGCAATTCTTAATATTCTCACAATTGTATGTGACTTGTAGGTGATTGAAGCACCCTTACCAAAAGCACCACTTGATATGTCAATTCTTTGTCACTGGCTAGCTATTGAAGGGGTACAACCTGCAATCCCAGAAAATGCACCGGTGGAAGGTTGGTCTCTAAATATTGGTGCATTCTTGACAGTGATATAATCGGTTAGATTTAAAATTTTCAGAATTTCATAGAAACTCGGAAGAATCTGGATTCTTACAGTTTCTGAATTAGTCAGCTAGGATGTCAACCAGAGTTTTTAGCTCCGGAGGAAATTGTATCAAGTGAGATCTGTTTAGCTTATTGATTTCTTTGATTGAAATTTACAATTGATGATACCTTGATTGTCACCCTTTCCTAGCAAACAGACAAGGTAGTTGGTTTAAGTGCAATGTGTTTTTTTTTTCTTTCCTCGGAGCAAATTTGCACAGTAAAATTATAGATTTTAGACAGTTCTGTGTAGGAAATAATTTCTTTGAATTTTCCATGCTGATAACAATATCAGTATCTAAACAAAACTGACTGCTGGAGCAATCAGCAATGTTAGTTAATGCTAGTATTATCATTTATCAGCCTAAGTTTGGAAGCTAATCTCTTTATTGGTTTTGCTTGTCTTTAGTAATTGCTCCTCCTCCTGATGGCAAAAGTAATGAACAGAAAGATGGGCTTCCTGTTGACATTAAATTACCAGTTAGGCATATATTGTCCAGGGAACTTCAGGTACATGAAATTCTATCTGCTCTTGTGTTATTTATTGATTTTTACTGCAGTTTGTTTATTGTCCTTCACTGTCACCTTTGCAGCTATACTTTGATAAAATCACTGAGCTTACAGTGAGTAGGTCTGATTCAGTCCTTTTCAAAGAAGCGTTAGTGAGTTTGGCCACAGACTCAGGACTTCATCCATTAGTTCCTTATTTCACATTTTTTGTAGCCGATGAGGTGATAATATTAAGATTATAGTGTGAACATGAACAGTTACTTGAAATGGCTATCCATAATTCTCATTTTAACTGTTCTTTCTCCAATGACATCAGGTTTCTCGTGGTTTGAATGATTATTCCCTTCTGTTTGCTTTGATGCATGTAGTTCGGAGTCTTCTCCAAAATCCACACGTACACATAGAACCCTATGTAAGTTGACTTTTTATTAATACGATTTATTTGTTTGGATACAACGTTACGGAATTGAGTCTAATCTCCAAGTTAATGTTCACTGAGTCAACCATTGGGAGGGTTTAACAGCTGCAACCATGTGACATCTGTCATTGTGGATAAGCATAGTTAATCTGCCTTTAGTGGCCCCTTTTAAGGAAATGGCCTGTCCCTGCCATTTCAGCGGATGATATCAGCTGAAAAGACCTATGGTTCTGATTGATCTGATATTTTTTGATTAGTTAGTCTTTGGTGCTAATAGATTGCAAGTCTGCAAATTGTATGAAAGAAATGTAGAGGCTGTTGAGTGAAGTTTTAAAAGGCTATGAGGAATTATTTTAAGAGATAAAGGAATCATGTATGAGCAGATGGTGAAATGTAATTGCTTATTCTGTTGTGTTGTTATATGGGTTGTGACCGGTGAGATTTTCAAAATCGTGAAAAGCAATCTTTTATTAGATAAAATAATCATGTATGAGCATACGGTGAAATGTAATTGCTTCTTCTGTTGTGTTGTTATATAATTTGTAAATAATGAAATTGCTCAAATTACGTGCTACAATAAGAAACATCGGGCCTAACAAAGCTGTGTTAAGGAGGTGTTAATTGAACTCAGCTCAGCTTAAGAAACCCTGAATCCTCATTTCTTATGGCTGCTAGATGAATCTTTTTCTTACATTTAGCTACATCTCAAATATATAGCATCCATTTTATACTTGGAAATTATCCCTTTTCTTGCTTCCACTTTCCTTTTTTCAATTTTTGGCCTTCTTCTTTTCCTTCCAATCATTATTTTTGAGTAACTGTTCAGGCATTAACAGGCTTTTTTTTCATGTGGCTGTACAACCTTAGATGGCCTTTTCTTTACAGCTGTTCAGTACATAGATATACTCTGTAGTTTGAGGGGTCCCACTTTCAGTGAATTTGAGAAGCATTGTTTTCTTGTCAGCTTCACCAATTGATGCCATCTGTGGTTACCTGCCTTGTTGTGAAAAGGTTAGGGAATAGGATTGCTGATAACCACTGGGAACTTAGAGACTTCACAGCAAATCTGGTTGCTGCGATATGCAAAAGGTGAGGCTTCTCCGCTTAGTTTTATATTGTGAATATAAAGAAAATTATCATGATTGGTTTCAAATTTTTAATAGTCTATGTTTTTTTGTTGTGCCTTTGTTCTATCTCACTTGAGGGTATTTCTCTCTTAGGCAACAAGAAATAAGTGAAATTGTATTTTTTTCAATTATGTTAATTGTGATAATTAGATTTGGAACTTTGTTATTTATACAGATTGTGTATTCTGTAAAGTTTGTGATTTCGTAGCGGTGCTATGAATTTCTGATCAACCACCCTTCTGAGTCCTTGTCCTGATCCATTAGAACAGTACCATGCTGAGACTGGATTATTTAAAAACATGGTGCTAGTGATATTTAATGAGGATGATGCAACTTTTCAATACAAAATGACCCTAATTACATTGTTTTTTCAACATATTTTGAAGTGTATGATAGCAATAGGGGCCATATGGACAACCACCGGGACTCACCCACCTTTTAAAATTGTCTTGCCTCAATAACCATTCTTCTGACTCAACTGTTTATTTTCAAAAAAGTTGTTATTAATATATACAAATATTGCTCTTGTTTTTAATTTCTCACATGATGAATTTTGTCTTATATATTTTGACATTTGTAGATTTGGGCATGTTTATAACACTCTTCAGCCACGCCTGACCAAAACTCTTCTGAATGCACTTTTGGACCCAAAAAAAGCATTGACTCAACATTATGGTGCAGTTCAAGGATTAGCAGCGCTAGGACCCAATGTGGTAATTTCATTTCTCATGCTTTATGTGAAATCAATTCTCATGCTTCTTGGTAATCATTCAAATATAATGTAACGTTATCCTTTTTGCTTTGGATAGCTTTTATTGTTATGTAAACTTCCAGCAAATAAAATTTTCAACTTCATCACTCTCCTTTCACTTTTGTGATTTGCATTTTTTCACATTGATAATTGTGTTTTGTATTTTTGTCAATATATGCTATATTTGAGCTCATCATTTTTTAACCATTTTGATATTCTTAAGTTATTTGTGATGCTTCTTCACTTTACGAGCAGGTCCGTCTTCTTGTATTGCCAAACATCGAGTCATATTTGCAACTTCTTGAACCAGAGATGCTTCTTGAGAAGCAAAAGAATGAGGTGAAGAGGCATGAGGCTTGCCGGGTTTATGGGGCCTTGTCGGTGAGTTTTCTAAATAATAGCATTCTTGTATAAATACATGCAGTAGGATAACACTTGAGAACGGTCGTTAATGAGCATAACTGGACTGTCACTTCCAGCATGCAGCAGGTTAATGCATTTATGATCGCCTCAAAATCTTTCCACCTTTGCCATCCCCGTCAGCACATACTTTCTGGAAGACCAATGCAAAAGTCAATACTACAGCGTCAAGTAAGAGTTATACTTGATAAGCCTATGCACTCAAATGACTCTTCTGGAAGTTCAACAAATATGGTTAGCTACAAAGCTAGCTTAAGAAAGAGTGCTCAGCTAAAATCAGGTTCACAGTGTCACTCCACTCCTTCACATGATCATGAGCAGTCATCATCAACCGATAACCACGTTATGACTAATCAAGACTGGTGGTTAGATTTCGGTTAGCATTAGTTAGTTAACTAGGAGGCTTGGTTAATTAACTAGAGTTAGAATAACAGAATTCTGGTATCACTTCTGAAATGATTCCTCTGAAATCAGAGGTCACACTTTATGTGTGTTGATTCAACTTGTATATAAAAGAGACAGAATAGAAAACATAAATATTGTATTATTCTTCTTAAAAATAATGAAAATTCCTCTGAGATATTTTTCTCTCCATTAATGGAGTTTCACAGAGCTTAGCTCTTCTTCTTCTTCTTTTTCAGTACTTTTATCAAACACTTGTTTGCTTATATCAAACACTTTACACTTCTTTAATACTTAATTTTTGTTTGCTTAAGTGCATGATATAAGTCTCTCCAGTCTCCATTGCTTACCAAAGATGTCGATTTGAATCCTTAGGGAATGGGAGTGTTTATGAGCTGACTCGAATTCCCTGATGCTAGAATATGTATTCGTGAGATTAGTTAGCGGATGAGGTGTAGATGAACATTCATGAATCATGATGGAGATCGACACGAGACCTAGATTTTTACATTGGCTCTATATTTCTTTCAATTGATAAAATCAAATTCTTATACTTGTTTTGCCTGAAAACTCTTCAAGATAAACGCAAAGCAAGCATGGATCACTCGGACCAGCAGCCACCTAACAAGAGAATAGCAACAGATGGGCCAATTGGTGTAGTGTCCACCAGATCCTCGCCATCTCCCATGCAGGAGGATACAGCTGCCCTGGTTCCCGTGGATGATTCTGATTTGGGTACATCACAATCTCCTGGACAGATACCTCATGATGGCGGATCAGGCAGCAAACGTGTTAGAGATAAGGGTGATAGTCTTGCTTTGAAGATGGCAGCCATCCTGCCTCAGGTTTGGAAAGATGACTTAAATTCTGGGCAGGTTCTGGTTTCGCTATTTAACCTATTCGGTGAGGGAATTCTCTCCTTCATTCCAGCTCCTGAGTTGTCTTTGTTCTTATAATCTGTTGTAAAAGGATGGTGGTAATATAAACCCATGTGAATTGTAGATTCGTAGTTGAAGACTAGAAATGTTATATATGATGAAATTCATGATTTCATCTGAATTCTTTGGAACTCAGGCCTACATTTGTCAGCCTTTTGAGTGATCGTCTCTTTAAATGAAAGATATGGCATATTTGGCCAAATCTTGGGCTACTCTATTACAATGTCTAGAAACAAAAGAAACAGAAAGACAAAACAACAGAACAAAAGTGATTACATATGTAACAATCAATAATCTGCATGAATAATAATAATAATCCCTTTTATTGAAATTAATATGGCACAGCCTTATTTAATCATAATTAAGCTCACAAACTACGTGTTTTTACATGGGTTCGATCCATAATTAACCACCTCAATTTTCAGGACCTCTGCCAGCTACATATCCAGGAGGTGGAACAGTAGGAGGTGGATCAGCACCAGGTGGGATTACAAGGTAGATCAGGTACAGGTGGAATAGTTACTGCAATAAAAAAACACAGTGTTATGTGGATTTTTGTATTGACTTCAAACTCTTAAAGATAATAATATACTGTATTTAAAAGTAATAAAAGTGAAAAAACTAAAATAAATAAATTTTAATCATTGAATACTCTACTCGATAAATATTCGATAAATATTATCAAATCTGCTCAGGTTAGCACAAAAATCGATAAGATTACATTTATGGTTGAATAGTTAAAACGTCTAATAAACATGGTCTAATTTCGGTCTTTTTACTTTATATGGTAAAGTTTTATTACAAAATTAATGAAATAATATCGAAAAAAAGCATTTATGTTAGAAAGGGTTTCATGAACACTACTCACTTGTGTGACCATCCGAAGGAGTTTCTCTAGATGAGACTAAGAGAACAAACGCAAAGAGAACACAAACAATAAGAAACAAACTAGTCTTGGATGAAGCCATGTATGGAAGTGAGAGAGATCAGAGATGATATTTGTTTGAGACTTCGAGATGGTGGATGACAAGAGATGGAAGGTATCCACACCCTATTTTTAATAGATCGGTAAGCATATATAGTTTAAAATATCCTCAGTTTCTGTGATATTTCCGTAATCTAATCTAAGGGTATGGATATTATTATAAGAGCTACCATTTCAACCGGCTATGTGGGAGCTCAACCAGCAAACAACATGCTACGTGTTGACTTGACTTTGTGTTGACTTGTACTCCTTTATATAGGAGTGGTGCTATTGGCACCCCAATACTGAACTATTTATACTCCACTTTAAAATTTTGATTTAATTATATAAAATTAAATAGTTTTATTTATTATTTTTATTTATTTCCAAGACCACCATTTTACTTATTTTTCAAACTTAATACACTTCATATCTTCTTCAAAAAAATAAAAATAAAAATATACTTCATCTCTAATCTTTAAATATAGTTTTCTCACATCCATTCACATGACTTATTTTTTCTTCTTATTTCATGCTAAAACCATTTTTATTAGATGCGATTTTTTTCTGTAGTCGATTGGATTGTTGGTGGTAGATTATGATTTTTTTTTTTTAACGACTAAGTTAGAGATTTGGTGTAGTTTCATTTTGTTAGGTTTTCTTGGTTACGATTCTTGGTGCGATTTTGTTGTTGCTATTGTTGTTTTTTTTTTTTTTTTTTTTTTAAATAACAATAAACTAACTTTGGAAGATCCGAAATAAAATCTACAAAAGAATTGATACAAATTATAGTATACCCGGAAGATCTGAAAAAAAATAAACAGAGAAAAAACAAATAGCAAACATGGATCTAGAATTTGAGAAGAAAAATAAAACTAACAGTGAAACAATAAAATCAATAAATACTAAACATGGAAACATGATATCGAGATTTGAAAGAAAATATAAACAAAAATACTAATAAATCAATAAATACTAAACATAGGAAACATAAGATCGAGATCTAAAAATATATATAAACAAAAATAGTAAGCATTTAGTGATTTAAAATAATCTATTTAAAACTTTTGTCATTAGGATTTTAAAATAGGGAAAGTGAGGTTTTATTAGTTTTACTCTGTACAAGATTTTTTTAATAAAAATTGTATGTCTTTTAAGTAATTTGATAAAGGGAAAAAAAATACTAAATAATTTAAAAGTAGAGTGTAAATAGTTCAGTAGTGGATGTGACAATAGAACCACTCTTCATATATATATATAGTCTCGATCTGGTCAGTGCATCATGATATAACTTTATCAGGATATTAAATGTGAGCCACTAGTTTTGACAAATACATACACACTTGAGTCAAAATATGTAAAACGAGTGGCACACATTCGTTAACCTTTTCAGTGATCATCTCTTTAAATGAAATGTAAGAACGATCTTGACTGGAATATATAGGAAGTGTGCCGGAGGGATCAAGATCGATAATCAATGTTTTTCTAATTAAATAGAGGAAGTTGCATCTCATGCACAAAGATTAATTAAGCTAGCTGCTAATTCTCATTAAGGAAAACATTAATTAAAATTAAAAGTGATTACATATATATATTGAAACAGAGATTTTATTAAAGATCAAGACGAACTACAACCTATTCCGGCAATCAGCCGAAACCACGTCCTACTCCATCTAGAACAGATCTTCGCCTAAAGATAAGGCATATTTGGCCAAATCTTGGGCTACTCTATTACAATGTCTAGAAACAAAAGAAATAGAAAGAAAAACAACATAACAAAAGTGATTACATATATAACAATCAATAATATGCATGAATAATAATATGCCCTATATATATATATATATGAGCTTTTATTGAAATTAACATGGCGCAGCCTTATTTAATCATAATTAAGCTCACAAACTACTTGTTTTTACGTGGGATCGATCCATAATTAACCAGCTCAATTTCCAGAAGGTGGAACAGTTATATATGTAGGTCCTCTAGGAGGTGGATCAGCTCCAGGTGGAACTGTTATATATCTAGGAGTAGTAGAAGGTGGATCAGCTCCAGGTGGAACAGTTACTGCAATCAAAACACAGTGTTATGTGGATTTTTGTATTGACTTCAAACTCTTAAAAATAATGATACACCATATTTAAAAATAATAAAAGTGAAAAAACTAAAATAAATATATTTTAATCATTGAATACTCTACTAGATAAAGTTTTATGTTATTATATATATATAGTAAAGTTTTATTTCAAATTAAATGATATAATATTATTAAAAAATAAAAAATAAAAAGCATTTATGTTAGAGAGGGTTTCAGGAACACTACTCACTTGTGCGAACATCCGAAAGAGTTGCTCTAGATGAGACTAAGAGAACAAACGCAAAGAGAACACAAACAATAAGAAACAAACTAGTCTTGGATGAAGCCATGTATGGAAGTGACAGAGATGTATATTGTTTAAGACTTTGATATGGTGGATTACAAGAGATGGACGTACGGTATCCACACCCTATTTATAATACTTTGAGATCGGTAAGCATATATAGTTTCTGTGATATTTCCGTAATCTGAGGGTATGGATTTTCAACCGGCTGTCATCTTTCATGGCTGAAAAGTCTATGTGGGGGCTCAACTAGCAAACTACACGTTATGTGTTGACTTGACTTCGTGTTGATTTGTACTCATTTCATATATATGGGTAATTATCATTCTCCTCCTTATAGTTTTTCATATTCTCTATTTTTCCCCCTCTAGTTTTAAAATTCTCCAATTTCCCCCCTCTCATACCTATTTTTATAAGATGAAATTGGTTGTATTTGTGCATGGGAGGAGGGAATTTAGAAAATTTTGAAACTGAAGGGGGAAAATGGAGAATATGGCAAACTACAGTGGAGGGAATAATAATTTCCCTATATATATATAAAAGTATAGCTACTTTGTTTAAACCTGATATCCAAATAATATGATAACAATCTAATTCATTCATTTAAATCATGCAAATATAATATAATTTAAATGAATGAAGGTTTGAGTGTTGTTTGGGCAAAGTAGCATTATTATTATATATATATATAGTCTCGTTCTCATGCGGAAGTCCTAATATAACTTCATGAGGATATTGAATGTGAGCAACTAGTTTTAACAAGTGAACTTGAGTCAAAGCATGTAAAACTAGTGGCTCACATTCAATATCCTCATGAAGTTATATCAGGACGTTCTCATTTGAAAATTTATATATATATATATATATACACGGTAGTGTTCACATAAGTATACACAAAGTAGTTGAATTTGATGACTCAGATTCAATGCACTCATGTATTTATATAAGTGTGCACTTATATAAACATCACTATATATAGAAATTTTTTCCAATGAAGACTTTTTATAATGAACACTTTAAGCACCTTTAATGAAATTTAACATAATATATTAAATCTTGATGTGATTTTTTGTATGTATGATAAAAATCTTGAATTACATTTGTGGAAAAAATTGAAAAAATTTCGGGCATAAGAACTAATTTTTTCGACTTTTTTAAAGATAAAACATTTAAAAATAAGAAAATATAAGAAAAAATAGTTCTCAATTCCAAAAAATTTCAAAACTCTTACCAAATGTGTATTTTAATTTATTTATGATGCATACAAAAAATTTCATCGAAAAACATTCAATTACATATAATTTCATCAATTTCATCATGTTAATAAATAGGTTTGCAGGTTAATAAATATGTTTGTATGCAATGTTTTATATTAAGGGGTTTGTATATATATATATATATATATATATGTAATACTTCTCTAATCAAGACGGTCCTGACTTTATAATTTTATGACGTCTAACCATAGCCACACATTCAACAGTAGGCTCACATTCCCATATTAACAAATGCCAACACTCAATATGAATATATTGCTGTAGTTGAATATTCAACTTATAATTTCAGGACATCCTTATTAAAGAATCATCATATATATATATATATATATATTGTTTTTATATTTTGTAAGTGATGTATACGGTGTCCTCTCAAGAGACTTATCAAAGTCATCCCGTCTTGGAGAGGACTTAAAAGACATGCCGTGTCAACCTTTTCATTTAGATAAATATGGTAGTTCTTGACTTCTTGCTCCTACTACAATTAATGCGTCTCAGCGTCTGAAAAAACAAAACGAAAAGAAAAAATAAATAAAATAAATAAAAATCACATCTGTATATAATTATCATTCACAAATTAACTCAAATACTCGGTCATGATTTTGATACATATAGTTATTTTCATTGATGGGAGTTACGTTGATTCATGACGCTGTAAAGTACATACTAAAACCAAGCTGATCTGTATTTTTATCATATCTGCTGTTATATCAATTTGAATAAACGTTCTTTAACACCAAAATAAATTGAGCCGGTGGTTATATATAAGAGTAGTGCTATTGGCACACCCCCTATTGATCTATTTATGTCTCATTTATTTAAATTTTGATTTAATTAAATAAAATTAAATGCTTTTATTAATTTATTTTATTTATTTCCAAAACTACCATTTTACTTATTTTTCAAACTTAATAAACCCTATCTCTAATATCTCTATCTATCTGGGGTAAGAGGTGAGTTGGCACACCCACAGCCCAACCAATATATTTTTACCACATCATTATATTTAGAAACCTAATAATTACTACTGCCATGTCAAAAACAAAAATCTGCAAAGTCACGAATTCCAACCTCTTCTCCTCTTATCATCTCTCACTGTCATCTCCATCTCCCATCTCTGAATTTTTAAAACTCACCAAGACACCAACTAAAATTGTCATATATTTGGTTATTAAAAGACATAAAATTTGAAGAAAATAACTAAAACTTAAATATAAAACTTTTATAAATTAAATTTCACTGTCATGAAAAACGTTTGCTCTAATATAATGATTTAAACTAAAAAAAAATCTGAATAGAGCGGTGGCCTCCCTAGATTTAATGATTTTAATTAAAAATAGAATCATACTTGCGACTTTGTCCGGATCGGAGGAAGTCCAGATCGAAGGAAGTCCAGCACATCCTCTGCGTATTTGAAGGAAAGCAACAATATAATGGAGGGAGTTATCAAAATTTTAAATATTAATGAGATTATAAATAATAATCAATATCCCATTTGTCTAATGCACCCCAAGTGTTTGATTTATTGTTTAAATAAGATCTAGTACAAGTATTTTTAGTGTTTAAGAGTTATGAAAAAATAAAATATTTCAAGAAAAGGTTAAAAGAACATTTTTATTTTTTTTTAAGGAATATGGGGTTTTATTAGATTTACTTTATAGAATATATTTTTTTTCTTCTTAAATTGTATGTCTCTTTTAGTAATTTTGATAAAGAAAAAAAATAATACTAAATATTTTTAAAAATGGGGCATAAATAGATCAGTAAGGGGTGTGCCAATAGCACCACTCTATATATAATAGTTTTCAATACCATATATATACCAGAAAATTTAATTTATAATATATAATGTATTATGAGTTTTATGTATGTACAAGACCTTTTTTTTTTTTTTTGAGAAATTTAAAAACCAGAAGTAAAACAAAAGGTTGCCACAGTTAGCGCATGTAGTTTCTTTGTTTGTAGTCTAATTATTAACAAATGCTTAGTTTGGAACAACTGATATATAAATTACTCAACACTATCCCTACTGAAATATTCATTCTCTATCAACTTATTATATATAGAAGGCCATATTAGGTATTTAATTGCATAATTAACAATATAATTTCCATAATTAGGCATCACTTTTTTTGTATCATTGATTGATCCCCGTATCATTACTACAAAACACTCACATTAATCAGTAAATCATCATATTAATAAACTGCCACTTGTCAATTAAGTTAATCGCTTAGATTGAGAAAGATCATTAATATGTCAAAGAAAATGATCATCAATTCTCGCTATCTGCATGCTTCTGGCATCATGCACGCTCTTTGTAAGAGAAGCCGATACAGCATGCGTCACAATGATAATTGATAAGTTATGCAGTCACTGAGCGCAGTGATAATCAAGGATATATATATATATATGTGACTCAAATCATAAAGAGCTTTGTGTCGACCGCTAGCTGCTAATAATCGGAACAGAAGATGTAATCCTGAAGATCTTTGTCACAGCGGAGATGAAACTAATGCGACGACAAAGACTTATATATATGTGTGCGCTATAGAATCATTTACATAAGTCTTTTATTAATTATCTTATGTTCTTTGTCACACTAATTAAAAAATTAAAAAAATACCATCTTCTATTGTATATTTTTGCTCTCTCTTTCTGTAACAAAAAAATGAACAAAAAATGCTGACAACTTGAAATGTATAATTCATTTCATACGAACATGAAAATTAAAGAAGATCAACAAAATGAAATTATAAAATAACAAACAATTAATGTAAATTATGAATATAATAAAAAAGAGCTGATTATTATGGTGTCTTTATATACATGTGTCGATTCATCATGTAGTAGTAGTACTAGCTAGATCAAAGAATTGAATAGTAGCTAGTGTTTTTTACTTTAATTACTACCGGTAACTCTCCCAACGTACACCCAATTAATTACATTTGGTGTGTCCGATTATACAATTACACACTTTTATATGACTAATCAATATTTTTTGATCGATTGTATATATATATGACTAATCAAACTCTTCCAACTTACTATATATAAATAGAGATGACAAAATATATAGTACCTACCTACTTGAGAATGAGGGAGGGAAATATGATCGAAAACCATAATTTTATTAATGTGTGAGGTTTACCATTGATCAAACACTTTATTTTCTGTCCATATATATATATATATATATATATTTGGCTCAGGTCAAAGAGATTTATGACATCCGTGAGATTCTAAAGGAATCGAACCTCGTTAAGGTCGTGTTCGACTATAGAATTTTTAATTCTTTTGCCAATAGTTTGGCTAAAATGGGAACTAATTTGGCTGGGGACTTTGTGGAATGGGGAGATGTTTGATGTGTGTATGTTGCAGCTGTTGTGGTTGTCTTCTGTGGTTGTTGCTTTTGCGGAGCTTTTGTAGTGCAGTTGCTTTGTGTTTGTTGTTTGTGTCTGTTGCTTTTCTTTTGAGGTGCTGCTGTGGTGCAGCTGTTGTGTTTGTTTTTGTGGTTTTTGGTTTGTTGTTGCGTGCCCGTGTTGGGGTGTCTTCCTGCGGGTGGCTTGTGCCTATGTCCCTTGTTCTGCTCTTTCTTGAGCCTTGGCTGTTGCCTTTTATTCAATAACCTTTTAAAAAAAAAAATTGGCCTAATTTAGCCTCTTCTTTAATAAACTCTTGCTGTTAAAATATATATATATATATACGGTTTTACTTTTGGTAGAATTTAAATATATTTCTTTCAAATAACCATACTCACCATTAATCAGTGTTCTCTTATATGTTGACCAACAAAATTAAGAAAATCTCATTTTTTTCGTTTAATTAACTTAATACATGATCCAGAATTCAAAAAACACGTAACATGGAAACCGAAAAAGAAAACAAAAAGAAAAAAAAAATACATTGCCATGCATGAAGAAAATGAAAGCAGAAATGAATCTGCAGGATCATAAATAACAAGCAATAACTCAAGCACCAACTTTGGTGGCCTCCTTCTCCACAGCTTTTTTGAGGAAGCTATCTTCTTCCAAGACCATCTGCAGAGGCAAGAATCCCATACCATTGGCCATGGCAAGCATCATCTGCTTGGTCTCTGTCTTGAACTCCTCCAAATCCACAGCACCGTTCGAGTCGTGATCGAATTGCGAGAACAAGGACTTGTAAACATCAACTAGCTCATTTGGGTCTGGTTTCTCATCGATGCCAAAATGAGTCTCGAACACCCTCAGACTCTTGAGCTCCTCCTCCATTTCTGCATATGAAAGTACCCCATCATGATCTGTGTCGAGGTGGGCAAAACGATCGAGTATGGAGACGCTGAATGCCTCTTCATCTTCAACAAAGCTGACAATAGTTGCAGCATCTAACAATTCTACACTCATTTTGCTCTAGTACTGTAGTGCTTCAAATTCTCTACTAGTCAGAGGAAGATTTTGAGATTTTAAGACAAGTTAAAAAAAACAACTTGGAACTTGTTTGAAATATGTGCTGGGGATTGAGGGTTGTGTTTCATATTTATAGTTACAATTGAAGACAGCCTTGAAATATTGGTATAAAATAATCTATGGAGTCTTATACAATGTGTTGTTTCAAAGTTACTGCTGCTACAGTTGAATTTTTAGTTTTCTGTGGGAAAAAACAAGTCAGTGGGCTCTAAAAGTCAAAAGTAACTGACTGATAAATAACAAGTCAGAAGCAGAAAAAGCATCGTTCTTTTTTTCTTCTAAATATATTACATATTATATACGGTATTATTTAACCATCTGCAAATCACCTCTTAGTACAGGTGGTAACGTCCCTCATTACCATAAATAGAGGTTCAAATCTCACTAAATATATTTTACAAGCATACGTAGAGAGTTTTCTCTTTAATTTATGAGGTAGTTATCCCAAATTATGGAAATAGATATCAGAACCATACATATGTTTGATCTATAAATGTAACCAATGCATTCAATGAATGCATTGAATATTTTGTTATAATTGTTTTAATCTCAATTTTTCCAACCAAATTTGTTAAATTTTTATTATTTAAAATTAAAAAGTCAACAAATACGGTTGCATTTATTGCTGTGCCAAATTTGACATATGCTATACACTATGCATATATCAAATTTGGCACAGCTTTTAGTATTGGAGCATACTTTTTTTACTTTGTGTTAAATTATAACATTACATTGAAGATGCTCTAAAGGAGCTAAGATAGTGTTCTAATCTGTATCTAACCAACAACTGATTTGACATTTTTTCTAATTAAATAGAGGAAGTTGCATCTCATGCACAAAGATTAAAAGTATGCGTGCATTAAGGAAAGCATAAAAACATTTGTCTAATTAAGCTACTAATTCTCATTAAAGAAAGCATGCATTAATTTAAATTAAATGTGATTACATAAATATAGCAATTAATAATATGCATGAATAATAATATTCCCTTATATGGGAAGTGGCAACGTTTGGCACTGAACGAAAGCCACAGCCCAAAACAACAAATCAAAATAAATTTATTGTCTTACCCATCAATTTAACAATAAGCACATAAATCAAAATCTTAAGTTTGTTTTTCTTCACTTCAAAATACAACCCCTAAACATTCTATATATCCAATTTAATGAAAAACAAATAATCAAAGAAATTATAATTAACGTTATGAAACCAAGCATTGATTTATTAAACATATACCTAACTATCAATGATACGTGATATCAAAGATGAAAGAGTTTAATATTTCGTAATCAATTGAAGCAAAAACCATAAACATTAAAAAATAATATATATTTTTTTAATGTGTTGTAATTTCTTCTTTTTTTTTTTTTGACATAATAATGTGTTGTAATTTCAAAGCTTCTTTTTTTTTTTTTTTTTTGATAACAACTAACAAATTACAAGGAAACTCGACATTTAGCCGAAATCAACGAACTAACACAGGAAGGAAACTCTTCAAGCCAAAACAAATCCTCCTCAATTGAGAGACCGTTTTTAGCCAAACTATGAGCTACTTGATTAGCCAATCTAGGAGAAAAATAACGGACGAGCAACGCGCCTGCTCGAGCTGCACGTAAATATCATCAAGAACTGTACCAATTTCTGCAGCAAATTTAACCTCTTGTTTCTATCTTTGCTTTAATTATTTTTTGAAAATTTTCAACTAAGTGGTCTCATTTGAATTGTTCTCTAATACAGCCATTTTCAAATTAGATAAATTAATTATCCGCTGTGTTGCTTACTTGCTGCACAGAAGATTCAATAAAGAACGTGATATTATATTTAGTATAGTCAATTTATAATGCATCAAATGTTATGAGATTTGACATCCATATTTTATTAAAATTAATTATTGATGTTTGTATTGTATCATATTTTGAATGGTGCTGCTACAGTTGGATTTCTGGTCTTTGTCATTTTGCCATTTTGGTGTGTTTAGTTTTTTTTTTTGTATTTTTTTTTCTGTGGAAAAAGAAAAACGAGTCAGTGGGTGGTCTACTTGTCTTTGAACAATTAATTTGAAAGTATAAAAAGTCAAAAGCAACCGACTAGACTGATTATAATTTATAAATCAAAAGCAGAAAGTGCATCAATCCACTATGGGCATATATACGTACATCTCGATGAAGTAGTTGACTTGAGAAAACAACGCCCCTATTAAAAACAATGAGACCCCACAGAATTCAAATCTCAAATCTCGTTGCAGTCACTTTTACTATTAAACTACTTTCTTTCTTCTTCTTTTTTTCTTTTTTTGATTTACAATAACTATTAAGACATGATGAGATTAAATTCTACAAGCACAGCCCAGAATACTACTCTCAATAGAATTGGGAGAGGACACCCACACTTGAGATGTAATAGTCAAGATGAAACAAATTATATACATACCAAGACAAGGTTTGAACCTTGGTGATAGAGCATCACCTGAGAGACTCCAACCACCAAGGCAAGGGGCCATTAGCCTATTAAAGTATTAAACTACTTTCGACCATATTGTTTAAGAGAGTATTTCTACCCATAAAAATGTAAAAAATAATAATAATAATAATAATTTTCTTAAAGAGATATGGAAGTTTGTGTATTTTGTTTCGGTTTGATTTTATACAGATTAATTCAAATATCACTTAAAGTGTGTTTGAAAGGCTAATGACAGTTATTTAATATTTGTCTCTAGGCTATCGAGACGGTCGACCGCATCACTCAAGGTGGCTTGTATTCCAGAGAGGGTGTCCTCCAAGCCGATCATCCTAGCTTCCAAAGCATGCATGGACGGACTCTTGGAGTTACTTCGCTTGGTGTGGGTGCGTTAATCGCCACGACCATGCATTTGCTCTTCCACTCTAGCAGTAACTTCGCTGTCGGAGACCATTACTTCGTGAACTAGCTGTGATTGCTTGACGACAAGGCTCTAATACCAACTGTCACTAGCTTAGATTTCGTAGCGGATCCCATAAGGCACTTAGACAACTTTTAGGGCAATGTTGCTAAGTAAGTCTTGCTTGTCACTCTCACACTCTTAAGATAGACTAGAGAAAGGGGAATAAAAGAGCTTGGGTGGAAATAAGGCAAGTTGTATTGTTATAAAGAAAGCTTTACAATGCTTGAATGCTTAAAGGCTTGGATGCCTTACAAATGAGAGAAGCTAGCTATTTACAATTTTCTACCTCTTCAATGGACGGTCTAGATTAATTCAATCTAATGGTGGAGATTCATCCTTCAGAAAATTCTATACCTATCTAGAATTCTCTACACGTATTTACATGTCTCTAGACATGTACAAGAACAACATAGAATGTTTGTGTGGCTAGAGACTTCAAAAAGCATCTATTGCTAGAAGTGTGTGAAAATCTCTAGAGTCTTCCAAGAGCTTGGCCTCGTTGTAGGCCTTGTACGTTGGGCTCCTTGGCCGTAATCCGGACTTTGGATTTTACAGGCCGTGATAGCTAGCTGCTAATAATTGAAACAGATGATGTAATCCTAAAGATCGCTGTCGCAGTGGAGATGAAACTAATGCCACTGTGACAAAGACATAAATGTGTGTGCTATAGAGCTAAGTCTTTTAATAATTATCAAATGTTCTTTGTCACACTAATTAAAAAATTAAAAAAATACCATCTTCTATTGTATATTTTTGCTCTCTCTTTCTGTAACAAAAACAAAAAACAAAAAATGCTGACAACTTGAAATGTATAATTCATTTTCATACGAACATGAAAATTAAAGAAGATCGACAAAATGAAATTATAAAATAACAAACATTTAATGTAAATATAATAAAAAAAGAGCTGATTATTATATACTTGTGTCGATTCATCATGTAGTAGTAGTACTAGCTAGATCAAAGAATTGAATAGCTAGTGTTTATTACTTTAATTACTACCGGTAACTCTCCCAACGTACAATTACATTTGGTGTGTCCGATTATACAATTACACACTTGTATATGACTAATCAATTTTTTTTGATCGATTGTATATATATGACTAATCAAACTCTTCCAACTTACTATATATAAATAGAGATGACAAAATATATAGTACCGACCTACTTGAGAATGAGGGAGGGAAATATGAATCGAAAACCATAATTTTATGAACATGGGGTGAGGTTTACCATTGATCAAACACTTCATTTTCTTTCCATATATATATATTTTTTGGTCTAGTTTGACCTCTTTAATAAACTCTTGCCGTTAAAAAATATATATATATATATGTACGGTTTTACTCTTGGTAGAATTTAAATATATTTCTTTCAAATAACCATACTCACCATTAATCAGTGTTCTCTTATATGTTGACCAACAAAATTAAGAAAATCTCATTTTTTTCGTTTAATTAACTTAATACATGATCCAGAATTCAAAAAACACGTAACATGGAAACCGAAAAAGAAAACAAAAAGAAAAAAAAAATACATTGCCATGCATGAAGAAAATGAAAGCAGAAATGAATCTGCAGGATCATAAATAACAAGCAATAACTCAAGCACCAACTTTGGTGGCCTCCTTCTCCACAGCTTTTTTGAGGAAGCTATCTTCTTCCAAGACCATCTGCAGAGGCAAGAATCCCATACCATTGGCCATGGCAAGCATCATCTGCTTGGTCTCTGTCTTGAACTCCTCCAAATCCACAGCACCGTTCGAGTCGTGATCGAATTGCGAGAACAAGGACTTGTAAACATCAACTAGCTCATTTGGGTCTGGTTTCTCATCGATGCCAAAATGAGTCTCGAACACCCTCAGACTCTTGAGCTCCTCCTCCATTTCTGCATATGAAAGTACCCCATCATGATCTGTGTCGAGGTGGGCAAAACGATCGAGTATGGAGACGCTGAATGCCTCTTCATCTTCAACAAAGCTGACAATAGTTGCAGCATCTAACAATTCTACACTCATTTTGCTCTAGTACTGTAGTGCTTCAAATTCTCTACTAGTCAGAGGAAGATTTTGAGATTTTAAGACAAGTTAAAAAAAACAACTTGGAACTTGTTTGAAATATGTGCTGGGGATTGAGGGTTGTGTTTCATATTTATAGTTACAATTGAAGACAGCCTTGAAATACTGGTATAAAATAATCTATGGAGTCTTATACAATGTGTTGTTTCAAAGTTACTGCTGCTACAGTTGGATTTTTAGTTTTCTGTGGGAAAAAACAAGTCAGTGGGCTCTAAAAAGTCGAAAGTAACTGACTGATAAATAACGAGTCAGAAGCAGAAAAAGCATCGTTTTTTTTTTCCTTCTAAATATATTACATACACGGTATGTGCAATATTATTTAACGGCCTGCAAATCATCTTTTAGTATAGGTGGTAATGTCCCTCATTTTTATATTTACGGTGGGAGGTTCAAATCTCACCAAGCATATTTTACAAGCATATATAAAGAGTTTTCTCTCTAATTTATAAGGTAGTTATCCCCGATTATGGAAATAGATATCAGAACTGTACATATGTCTGATCTCGATGGGTCCCAACAGCCCTATTGTAATATTTTAGATATATATATATATATAATATTTTAAATATATATATCTCTAAATTATTTAATGACTTATACCATTCTTTCTTTATAGATTTATACCAATATCTGTTAGGGTCCCCTTCATGTGTGTATGGGGCATAGTAAAATGATTTAGATCCTCACTGATTTGATCTTTTTAAAACATGCAATTGATTATTGATAAAATGGTTGTGGAAACCAATCACATCATAACCACAGATTCATTGCAATGTTTATATGTCAAGAGATTATATGAGGTTAGGAAAAAGATCAGTAAATGATCCAAATTCACAGTAAAATTGTCAAACTCTTACTTTCCTTATTAAGATACTGTCTAGATTTTTTATTTTATTATTGTAATAGTTGTAATTCTTAAAATAAATAAATAAATAAAAATCTATTTATACATATACAAATTTCGCTTAAAGTGTGTCTAAGGGAGCTATGATTGATGGACTCAAATCAGTTGTTGGTTAAACACAAATTAGAACACCATATTTGAACAGCTGATTTGAGTCCATGATGGACGGTCAACATTTTTTTTTTTTTTTTTTTTTTTTATTACAGTATCTATCTATCCATCTTTTTTTTTTGAAGCATTTGTTATTGGTAGGATTTGAGCCGCTGGCGACTTGGAATAGTGCTGGCAAAACGGGCCAGGCCCTGGCGGGCCACCCGGCCTGACCCGTTTCTTTAGCGGGCCAGGGCCGCCAGCTTAATAGGCTAGGCCCAAGCCCAAGCCCGTTAAGCTGGTGGGCCAGGTCTAGGTCCATGTGCAGAGTTCGCAGGCCAGGCCCGATAAGGCCTGCCAGGCCCGCGGGCTCTAAAAATTTTTGCAAAATTGGATTCTAGCGGGCTGGCCTGTTAGGCCCGCCAGGATTCAAATTCAAATTATTATTTTTTCAAAATTTGAATTGAGGGGTGGCTTTTGTAATTAACCAAGTGACCATTGGTGACCCTTGAGGGGGGGGGGGGGGGGGGGGGGGAATCCAAAACTTTTAAAAATTACACTTTTTTAAATCTTTTACAATTTTTTCCAATTATACCCTAACCTAACATTTTCCTATAAATACCCCCATCACTCTCATCTCATTCTCTACATTTTCTCTACTTCCCTACTCTTTTATTCTCTCTATTCTCTACAATCTCCAACATCTCTCACTCACTCTTTCAACTATTTTGTAATTTATTTTATTTATTTAACATATTATTTATATACTAATATACTATACACTATACATTATATATTATATATTTACATACCTCCCACTCTCTAGTCTCTACATATTCTAAGGCTCTTACTCTAAGGTATTGTCTTGTTTTTTTTTTTTTTTTTCAATTAACTTTCATTTGTTATTTAATTATTAACTATTATTAATATGTTTATAACTAATGTTATTATTTGTTATGTTGTTAGGTATTCAATATTTCAATTGATTAATTAATTCCACACTCTCAAGTCTAAACTCTCAACTCTCAAGCCTCCAATTTAAGGTTAGTATGTCTACTTCTATACTTTTGTTATTAATAACTTTTTATATAGTAATTATTATTATTTAGTATTTAGTGATTAGTATGTGTGTAGTTATTACTTATTAGTTAATATTGTTGTTAGTAATATGTTAATTTTATGTTTTTTTTTAAATGTGAGTTTAACAACAAAATAATAATTAAAAAAATTAATTCCTAATTTTTTTTCAAAATTTTCGAAATTATTATTTTATTACAAAGATTATGTTTTTTTTTTTGGGTAGAGTTTAAGAAGAAAAAAATAATTTAGACAAATTAATTTCGAATTTTTTTAAAATTTTTTGAAATTAATAATATATTAGAATGATTATGACATTATGTTAATGTTTTTTTTTTTTTTTTTTTTTTTTGTAGAGTTTAAGAAGAAAATAATAATTTAAAAAAATTAATTCCAAATTTTAAAATTTTTTTTTGAAATTAATAATATATTAGAATGATTATGTTAATGTTTTTTTTTTTTTTTTTTTTTTGTAGAGTTTACAAAGAAAATAATAATTTTAAAAAATTAATTCCGAATTTTTTTAATTTTTTTTTTTTGAAATTAATAATATATTAGAATGATTATGTTAATGTTTTTTGTAGAGTTTACGAAGAAAATAATAATTTAAAAAAATTAATTCCGAATTTTTTTAAATTTTTTTTAAATTAATAATATATTAGAATGATTATGTTTATGTTTTTTGTAGAGTTTAAGAAGAAAATAATAATTTTTAAAAATTAATTCCGAATTTTTAAATTTTTTTTTTGAAATTAATAATATATTACAATGATTATGTTAATGTTTTTTTGTAGAGTTGAAGAAGAAAATAATAATTTTAAAAAAATTAATTCCAAATTTTTTTTAAAAATTTTTTGAAATTAATAATATATTAGAATGATTGTTAATGTTTTTTTTTTTTTTTGTAGAGTTTAAGAAAATAATAATAATTTAGACAAATTAATTCCGAATTTTTTTAACATTTTTTGAAATTAATAATATATTAGAATGATTATGTTATGTTTTTTTTTTTTTTTTGCATCATAATTATGTCTTGAAACCAAAGATGCGCATAATATTTGATATTATGATGTCAACTTTGAAAATTAATAAAATTTCAGAGTTGGTATTATAATAACAAATATTAAGTTTGCGCACATATAGTTGCATACTGAGTACTCTATTTACAAAATTCTTAAAGTTACGAGTCCTACCAAGTAACGAACATCCAGAGATTCTTCCATGTAGATGACAAAACACATGTTTTAATTATTCATCGAAAACTAATTAAGAAATGAAAAATGTTATATTTCATATTAAAATTATTACATTAATAATTACAAAACATTATTACAATGTATAAAAAAAAATGTTTAAAAAAAAAAATTCGAAGCCCGTTGGGCTTGGCCCGTTAAGGCCCGGCATGCATTAATTTAAATTAAAAGTGATTACATAAATATAGCAATTAATAATATGCATGAATAATAATATTCCCTTATATGGGAAGTGGCAAGGTTTGGCAATGAACGAAAGCCACAGCCCAAACCAACAAATCAAAATAAATTTATTGTCTTATGACTCTTATCCATGAATTTAACAATAAGCACATAAATCAAAATCTTAAATTTCTGATTTGAATTGTTCTCTAATACAGCCATTTTCAAATTAGATAAATTAATTATTCGCTGTGTTGCTTACTTGCTGAAAATTCATCTGTGAAATCTGGAAGACAAATTCCCCGACCCGTTCTTCAATAGTTGGGGTTGAAGACAAATAATTTTATTGGGATTGTGGTTGGAATTTATTGTCCTTGCCTGAAACTGCTCCCTTGACATCCCTAATCAAGGAAATGAATTATAATTCATCTGTCCAAATTGAGATTAAGTAAATTCTAACTTAAAATCAAACTAAAATTATGAAATCTTTCAACGCGGGTATCGTTTAGGTATCTAATTAAAATCTTATTGTTAAAACCTCACTACAATTTCGATTGCTTCAAATAGATTATTGACTTAGTTTTGACCACATCTATGTTCAGCTTTCAAATAAATTAATATCACAAATGTCCAAGACTGAATGTAAAAGTAAAAACTGATTTTTCAGCTCATCAAATCTATCATTAATTTAAAACTCAAACGAATTTACATGAAAAAACTTTTTAACTTTATTTATAACATCATATTACATAACTGTGTGTAACAGAACCCAAGCCTCATAAACAGAGCAACCAACTCTGTTCTTCAAAGTTCAGACAAACAAACACACACCTTAATCAACCTCTTCAATCTTTGGCCCTGCCCCAGAACCAGCCCCGGTGGCGCCACCACCACCAGCACCAGGCATGTCGCCGCCCATTGGGACATCACCATCAACACCGCCTTGGTACATCTTAGAAATAATAGGATTGCAAATTCCCTCCAACTCCTTCAACTTGTCTTCAAGCTCATCAACCTCAGCCAATTGGTTCCCATCCAACCATTCAATAGCCTCACTTACAGCCTTCTCGATCTTCTCCTTGTCGTCTGGGTTGAGTTTTGCAGTGAACTTCTCGTCCCTCACTGTGTTCCTCATGTTATATGCATAGTTCTCCAGCGCGTTCTTAGCATCCACCTTCTTTTTCACCTCCTCGTCCTCTGCCTTGTACTTCTCTGCCTCCTTCACCAATTTCTCAATCTCATCTTTGCTCAACCTCCCTTTGTCATTCGAGATTGTGATCTTGTTCTTCACCCCGGCAGTTTTGTCCTCAGCACTCACGTTAAGAATTCCGTTTGCATCAATATCAAAACAGACATTGATCTGCGGGACCCCTCTTGGAGCTGGAGGGATTCCTGTGAGTTCGAATTTTCCAAGAAGGTTATTATCTTTGGTCCTCGCTCTCTCTCCCTCGTAAACCTGTATCAAAACCCCAGGCTGATTATCGGAATATGTCGAGAAAATCTGCTCTTTCTTGGTGGGAACCGTGGTGTTTCTCGGAATCAGAACCGTCATGACACCACCGGCTGTTTCGAGTCCGAGACTGAGAGGAGTGACGTCGAGAAGCAACAAATCCTGAACTTTCTCATTCCCTTCGCCGCTGAGAATGGCAGCCTGGACGGCGGCACCGTACGCGACAGCCTCGTCAGGGTTGATACTCTTACAAAGCTCCTTACCGTTGAAAAAGTCTTGCAAAAGTTGCTGCACTTTTGGAATCCGAGTTGAGCCACCAACCAAAACCACTTCATGAACATGACTCTTGTCCATCTTAGCGTCCCTCAAACACTTCTCCACAGGCTCCATGCATCTCCTAAACAAATCCATGTTCAACTCTTCGAATCTTGCTCTCGTAATGGTTGCATAAAAATCAATCCCTTCGTACAAGGAATCGATTTCAATGGTCGTCTGTGTGGTAGAAGACAGAGTCCTCTTGGCTCGCTCGCAAGCAGTCCTCAGCCTCCTCAGAGCCCTTGCGTTTCCACTGATATCTTTCTTGTGCTTCCTCCGAAACTCTGACACGAAATGATTGACCATCCGATTGTCGAAATCTTCGCCTCCCAAATGGGTGTCACCAGCGGTGGCTTTCACTTCAAAGATTCCTTCTTCGATCGTCATCAGAGACACGTCGAAGGTTCCTCCGCCGAGATCAAAAATTAAAATGTTCTGCTCACCCTTTCTCGAAGCTTTTTTGTCCAGACCATAAGCAATTGCTGCTGCGGTCGGTTCGTTTATGATTCTCAAAACGTTGAGACCAGCAATAACGCCGGCGTCTTTAGTGGCCTGTCTCTGAGAATCGTTAAAGTAAGCAGGGACAGTTACGACGGCGTTTTTGATGGGTTGACCAAGAAAAGCCTCCGCGACTTCTCTCATCTTCGTCAAGACCATTGAAGAGATCTCTTCGGGAGCGAATTGTTTCTCTTCTCCTTTGTAGTGGACGACGATCATGGGTTTGTCGCCCGGACCCGGGATGACTTTAAAGGGCCAGAGCTTCATGTCGCTCTGGACGGATGGGTCGGAGAAACGGCGGCCGATGAGGCGTTTGGCGTCGAAGACGGTGTTTTGGGGGTTCATGGCCACCTGATTCTTGGCGGCGTCGCCGATGAGACGCTCGGTGTCTGTGAAGGCGACGTAGGAGGGAGTGGTGCGGTTGCCTTGGTCGTTTGCTATGATTTCAACGCGGTCGTTTTGCCAAACGCCGACGCAGCTGTAGGTGGTGCCCAGGTCGATGCCTATGGCTTTTCCTTCACTTCCCATACTTTGCTAAAATTCACTAGAAATAGAGACTTGGTTGGTTGATTTTCTATGAGATAGTTTTCAAAAATCTGAGTTCAAAAATCTGAGTTGGTGATGGATTTTTATAGTGGGGTATTGATTGATGACCGAGAAAGTTCCAGTGGAGACTAGAATTGTACAGAAAATTTCAGACGAGTGTGCGAATGTTTGATGTTTCTACTTTCTGGTGTTACAGTTGGCTGCTGGAGTATTCTGGAGAGGTTGCATCAAAAAAAAAAAAAAAAAAAAAAAAAGAGAGTAATCTGGAGACTGGAGAGGTTTATTTATTATTATTTTTTGTTTGTTTGATATTTAAGGTCTGTCCTATAATGTTTTTGAAAACTGTTTTTGTTTTTGTTTTTCGAAAATGAAAATGAAAATAGTGTTTTTTGTTTCAGTTTCGAAATTCAAATACGCGTCTGGTAGAAAATCCTGAAAGCTGTATTCTGTATATGAAAACGTAAAAAACGAGTTCAGTAGGTTATCCAAAATATATCAAATATTATAATGAGTTGAATTTTATTTTATTTTTGGGTTATTTTTCGTCTCTCAATCTGGATCTCTGGATCTCTGGATCTCTAGATCTCTATCAAAGGACAAAGAACAAAGAACAAATTCATCTTCTTAACACAGCAAAATCAAATAACCCAGATCCACCACCATCACCATCCTAGATCAACAACACCACAACCCAGATCAACAACAACAAAATTAAACCCAGACAACCTAGATCAACAACAAAATTAAACCCAAAAGAAATTAAAAATAAAAAATAAACCCAGATCAATCAAACTTTCAACTGATCCATCTCTCTGTCTCTACAATCCACATCCATCTCTTTGTCTTCAATCCACCAAACCCATATTCGAATCGAATCTTGAACCGAACCAAACTTTCAATCGAACCTTCAGCCTAAATCATTCCAAAATCTCTTCAACCTAAAAATTAAAAAAACTCCAAACCCAACATCTTCAACATCGATCGATCAAGCAACATCGTCAATTGATCGATCCACATCTTCAAGCAACATCTGGAACATCATCAATAGATCGATCCACATCTTCAAGCAAAATCATCAAGCAACATCATCAACCCAGAACCATCAACATCGATCGATCCAAACCCAACCCACCATCGATCAATCAAGCAATCATCATCAAGCAAATCAAAAAACTGAGAATGGGAGAGAGATAGAGATAGAGAATGAGAACGAAGATAGAGAGAGAGAGAGAGAGATGGCATGGGCGGTCGTCGTCATCGCCCGTTGCGTTGCAGCCGATCGATTATGGTATGGGTTCTGGTCTTGATGAGAGAGAACGAAGATGGGTTTTGTTTGGTTTGATTGGGATAGAGATAAGCAAAGGAAGAAGAAGAACTCTGATGGAGACCATAGATGGAGCAAGAAGAAAAAAAAAGAAAAACAATAAGTTTTTTTATTTAGATTGAAAAACAAAACGAAAAACAAAATGAAAAACATCAAATAGTTGTTTTTTTAAATTTTTCACTTTTAACACTGATATTGTTTTTGTTTTTGTTTTGCAAATAAAATGAAAAGCAAAATGGAAAACGGTAACGAACGCATATTTGAAATAGGATTTGGAAAATAAAAACAAAAACACCCTTGTAAAACGATAAAGGACGCGCCCTAAGGTTTCAAGACTCGAATCCTAACTGGTAAAAGGTTCCAAATAATAATAACCCGAGAGGAGGTGCATACATGGTACACCACTCCAGTTGAGATTCTATGTAGACCTGCTGGTTTAAATATTTATAATTGCTGTTTGTATGGCTAAAATAACATTATAGATAGATCTCCTACATTATAATTTTTTTTTAATAAATTAAAAAATTGTAGTCATTAGAGCATCTCCGATGCAAATATGTATTTTTGAGTTTGTGAGTCAGTTGATCATCTTTTCCTCTAGTGCCCCTGGCAGTTGCTCTTTGGGAGGCTGTTTTCTTGGCTTTCCAACGGCGTGTTATGCCGCTTCTTGGAATTCTTTTTTCTTGTAGGCCATGTCGGTTTCGTTTAATGATTAGGTCGGGGTTTTGTGGAAGGCCGTTATCCATGTAGTGGTTTGGAGTGTGTGGTTTGCTCATAATCAGTGGATCTTTGGAGGTAAATTGGTGGATTTCAGGTCTGCTCTTTCTCTAGTTTGGCATGCGGTTTTTGATGCTAATAGCCTAGAGATTGGTTGTATGCGTAATTGTGTGGATGATCTTATGATTCTTCGATGGTTCGGTCTTCGTGGTTGTCCTGATAAGGCCCCGGTTATCAAGAGTGTGATTTGGTTGCTGCCGGCTCCTGGTTGGATCAAAGTCAATACGAATGGTGCTACCTTAAGTTCTCTAGAAGTTGGAGGTTGTGGGGGAGTCTTCTATAATTGTCGGGCTTTTATGAAGGGTTGTTTTGCTATCCCTCTTGGGCAGGTGTTTACGTTTGAGGCTGAGCTTCTTTCGGCTTCTCTAGCCATCAATTTTGCTTGGAAGTATGGATGGCATCAGATCTGGCTTGAGAATGATTCTTCTTATGTGGTTCAACTGCTCTCTTCTCGCTTTGAGTAGGTCCTTGGCGGGTTGGTCATTCGTGGCAGTGTTGTATCTTCCAAATTTCACAGATGAATTTTCAAATGTCCCATATTTCCAAGGAGCAGTTGAAAATTCGGGACATTTGAAAATTCCCCGCCTTGAAAATTCCCCGACCCCTATTAGAAACAAAAAATTCCATCAACTATTAGAGAAAATCTACCATGCACCCGGTGCAATGCACCTTAGCCAATGGGTGTGTGCCACGTGGCAAGAGCAACCAATCAAATGAGTTCTCTCTACCATGTGGCACACACCCATTGGCTAGGGTGCATAGTAGATTTTCTCCGACTATTGAAGAACGGGTCGGGGAACATGATATTATATTTAGTAATGAGATTTGACATCCATATTTTATTAAAATTCGAATACATCGTATTTTATCACACAGATTTTGATTGGTGCTGCTACAGTTGGATTTCTGGTCTTTGTCATTTTGCCATTTTGGTATGTGATGTTATTTTTTATTTTTTTCGGTGAAAAAAGAAAAACGAGTCAGTGGTTGGCACTACAGGAAAAAGTTGTTTTTACCGCACATAATTTGCCACAAATGAACACATGGCCTCTTGCCAATGTGGCTGTACGCTCTTTGGAAGTTTCCACCACCACGGTTCAACGTCATGGTGTGTGCATATATTGTATATATATTCTTTGTCCCATCTTAGCTTTTAAATCCCAAGTGTGGGTAACCCTCTCCTAGTTATGGGAGTATTCCTCTCTCTAGTTGTGAGAGTAGCTGTATTCCACCTATATCCTTTCCCCAATAGTAGGAGTAGTATTCTGTGCTTGTAGAGCCTACTCTCACCGATCCTAGTAGTGGTTATACCTAAAAAAAAAAAAAAATAATAATAAATAAAAATAAATAAAAAATTGCCACAGATGAACATCCATAGCAAATATTACTTAAAAACACGGAAACAAAATTGCTCAGTTTTTTTTTAATGTTTGCCACAGATTGACAGGTGTGCCAAATATTACACCTATTTGCTGCAGTTATTTGCCACGGTAATTAATAAACTTTTAAAAAAATATATATCTAATTTTTTTTTTTAACTTTTAACTTTTTAAAGATACCCTAAATTGAAAGCTTCTCACTTCATAGCCGCCGCAGCACTTCATCCACACCGCTGCTTCTCACTTGGTTGCCGTCTTCGTCGCCGTCAACGCTGCGTCTCGCTACGTCGACGTGCAACGTCGTCGTGTAACCGCCGCCGCTTCACGCTTTGTCGCTGCTGCCGCTTCACTCTTCGTCGCCGCCGCTGCTTCTCACTTCTTCATCGCAGCGGCCGCTTCTCACTTCTTCGTCGCAGCAGCCGCTTCTCGCTACTTGATTTCTTCACGTGCTTATCTCAAATATGTCATCACTACTTGCTGTAATCATTCATCTTTCTCTTCTTTTCTATTTTTACATTTCATTTTTCTTGCATTAATTTGGATTGCAGGTGAAGGAGATAGGTGGAAGAACCCAGACCGTAATTCATTTCAATATTAGAAAGAGGTACATTTTCCTTGTGTTCTCTCATATTGCCATTTCTAATTTCAAAAATGATGTACTTGTACTTCATTTGAGTTGTTGGAATCCACAATTATCAGTATATTTTTCAAAATAAAATTGATATAGCACAAATAACCTCATTCAATATTATTTATTTTTGAAATCGTCTATCTACTTGTCCATTGTAAGTCAAGTTGATTATTATTTTATGGAATAATGAATTTTAGATGAAAAGATCATGCAGCTATAGAGAAAGTTATACATTTTTCTATATGTGAACTTTTTACTTAATAATTTCTGGAACTCACTTTGCAGGTTTAGATGGATTTGGAATTTGAGAACGTAATAGTTGCAATCCTTTTGAACAAAGCAGTGGAATTACATTGGCAAGCTGAGAAGGTGTTGGAGCAGTAGAACCACTAGGTACTCTCTCTCTCTCTGGGGAGGCTATTGATTCCAAGATCCCCAAGAGGAAATACCTCTCTCTCTCTCTCTCTCTCTGTGGGTAGGCTATTGATTCCAAGATCCCCAAGAGGAAATACCTTTTAAAATGCTTAGGATTCTAATGAGGACAGGACAGAGCTTGCAAGTGAAGAAATAGATTCTTATGCTGATTTTACTAAAGTATGTTTATGTGTACTCAGTATGCTTTATTTATTTTATTTTTATTTTTTTTATACTTGTATTTAGTTCAGGAAGTATATCAAACGCTTTAATAAACTTAAGATGCTTTTATTCTAATTATGTTGTTGATGGATTTTTAGGATGTTGATACTAAAATTCAAAATTCTTTTGCTGCTCTTTTTCGAGTTGATTATATCTTATGCAAATTCGAAAATGACTACATGATGTATCATAGGTTTTTGATCAAATGACGGTTCATACGTTTATTATCTCATTTGCATGCTTGTATTGGGTCATATTTATATGTTTTCATGTACTGGTTATGTATACATGATTTCAATTGACTCTTTTAGGAACAAAGTCATAGTGGGATGTTTTGTTTAATGTACTGTATATTTACAGATGTATTTTGCCCACTAAAGAAACTAAAATAGGTTCCCATTTAGTAAGCTTATTAAGTTATTATCGATAACTAAATTAAACTTGTTTGTAAATATGCAGTTTCGGTAACATTAACAAGAAGTCGGATTGATGATGCAATTGGGCACAAGCAGCATTCAATTGCCTCAGGCTACCTTTTGTTATAGGTTTGTATATTGACACTATGATATTCATTTCCTGGTAGTCATTTAACTTTACATTGATTTGAGTAACTTTCTTGATGGTAACATATTGGAGAGATCAAAACAGAACATGTCCTGAGGAGTAAGGATAAAAATGTGTTCAAATTCCTAGTAATTGGTAAAATAAGTATCATTGTCTTTGTTATTCTTGCTTAATTGCTGCAATGATATTCTTTCTTATCCATTCATGGTTATAAGTTTTTTTTCCTTGAAACTATACTCTTCTGTTATGATATGATGTTGAATTCTTCTTAACTTTAAATTTTGAGCACAGATCTTCGAGTTGTGAATAAGTAACATCTTCAATAATACAAGATTATTTGGCATCTATGTCAGCACTGTAAGACATATTGCTTATATATATATATATATATATATTTATATATATAATTTCAGATTTGTATATTAAGCATTGAATTTATGTTGATCCTCAACCAGCAGGATCCCCGAAAATGGAAGAATTATTAGAAGCGTTTTGGGGTTTAATGCCGAAATATCAAGTTAGTTAGACTAATACTTCTAAATCACACCTCCACTCTAGCAAATATTCATTTTATAAAGCATATGTTGAATTTTCTTTAGTAATCACACTTCATTCGATGTTTTAGTTTCCAAAGACGAAAATCTGTATCTGGAAACGCAGAGGTTACAAAGGATTGCAATGGTGAAGCGCTTAGAGAAAAATATTGTAATTGATGGTTTGATGTTTTGATGTTTATGAGTGTTTTAGACATTCTTATGATAATATTGTAATTGTTTCACTTTATTATTGTATATTGATGATTTTTCTTTTTTATAATATGGTTTTTATATTTTTATTTTGTTATCTCAGGAACTTTTTTTAAAAATTTATTATTTATATTTAAATTTCTAAAAAACAGCTTAATTTTTAAATATTAAAAATATGCAATAGCCTAATTGATGTGGTAGCTTATTGTGGCAAAAGGCTTTCTGCAAAGACTTTGCAACGTGGCAAAAATAAATATAAAAGACTTTGCAACAGATTTTTGTCAAGTCCGCGGCAAAAAGCCTTCGTTTTTCGTAATGGTCTACTTGTCTTTGAACAATTAATTTGAAAATATAAAGAGTCAAAAGCAACCGACTGATTATAAGTCAAAAGCAATCTACGTGTTTCAATGAAGTAGTTGACTTGAGAAAACAACACCCCTATTAAAAACAATGAGACCCCATAGAATTCAATTCTCATATCTCGTTACAGTCACTTTTACCATGAAACTACTTTCGACCGTATTGTTTAAGAGAGTATTTCTACCCATACAAATGTAAATAAAAAACAAAATTTTATTTTCTTAAGAGATATGGAAGTTTGTCTATTTTGTTTCGGTTTGATTTTATACAGATTAATTCAAATATCGCTTAAAGTGTGTTCGAAAGGCTAATGACGTTAATTAATATTTCTCTCTAGGCCATTGAGACAGTTGACTGCATCACTCAAGGTGGCTTGCATTTCAGAGAGGGTGTCCTCCAAGCCGATCATCCTAACTTCCAAAGCATCCATGGACGGATCATTGGACTTGCTTTGCTTGGTGTGGGTGTGTTGCTCGTCACGACCATGAGTTTGCTCTTCCACTCTAGCAGCAACTTTGTTGTCGGAGACCATTACTTCGTGAACTAGCTGTGGTTGTTTGACGATAAGGCTCTGATACCAACTGTCACGGGCTTAGATTTGATAGCAGATCCCATGTGGCACTTAGACAACTTTTATAGCAATGTTGCTAAGTAAGCCTTGCTTGTCACTTTCACACTCTTAAGAGAGACTAAAGAAAAAGGAATAGAAGAGCTTGGTTGGAAATAAGGCAAGTTGTATTGCTATAAAGAAAGTTTTACAATGCTTGAATGCTTAAAGGCTTTGATGCCTTACAAATGAGAGAAGCTAGCAATTTATAGTTTTCTACCTCCTCAATGGACGGTCTAGATTAATTCAATCTAATGGTGGAGATTCATCCTCCAGAAAATTCTATACCTATCTAGAATTCTCTACATGTATTTAAATGCCTCTAGATATGTACAAGAACAACATAGAATGCTTGTGTGGCTGGAGACTTCCAGAAGCCTCCATTGCTAAAAGTGTGTGGAAATCTCTAGAGTCTTCCAAGAGCTTGGCCTTGTTGTAGGCCTTGTACGTTGGGCTCCTTGTCTGTAATCCAGACTTTGGATTTTGCAGGCCGTGATAGGTAGCTGCTAATAATTGGAACAGATGATGTAATCCTGAAGATCTCTGTCGCAGTGGAGATGAAACTAATGCCACTGCGACAAAGACATATAAACGTGTGTGCTATAGACCTAAGTCTTTTAATAATTATCTAATGTTCTTTGTCACACTAATTAAATAATTAAAAAAATACCATCTTCTATTGTATATTTTTGCTCTCTCTTTCTGCAACAAAAAAAAAGAACAAAAAATGCTGACAACTTGAAATGTATAATTCATTTTCATACAAACATGAAAATTAAAGAAGATCGACAAAATGAAATTATAAACTAACAAACATTTAATGTAAATATAATAAAAAAGAGCTGATTATTATGGTGTCTTTATATACATTTGTCCGATTATACACTTCAATTTCTGCCCATATATTTGGTTTTACTCTTGGTAGAATTTAAATATATTTCTTTCAAATAAACATACTCACCAATAATCATTGTTCTCTTATATGTTGACCAACAAAAGTACATCTCATTTTTTTCGTTTAATTAACTTAATACATGATCCAGAATTCAAAAAAAATGTAACATGGAAACCGAAAAATAAAAGAAAAAGAAAAAAATACAATGCCATGCATGAAGAAAATGAAAGCAGAAATGAATCTGCAGGATCATAAATAACAAGCAATAACTCAAGCACCAACTTTGGTGGCCTCCTTCTCCACAGCTTTTTTGAGGAAGCTATCTTCTTCCAAGACCATCTGCAGAGGCAAGAATCCCATACCATTGGCCATGGCAAGCATCATCTGTTTGGTCTCTGTCTTGAACTCCTCCAAATCCACAGAACCGTTCGAGTCATGATCGAATTGCACGAACAAGGACTTGTAAACATCAACAAGCTCATCTGGGTCTGGTTTCTCATCGATGCCAAAATGAGTCTCGAACACCCTCAGACTCTTGAGCTCCTCCTCCATTTCTGCATATGAAAGTACCCCATCATGATCTGTGTCGAGGTGGGCAAAACGATCGAGTATGGAGACGCTGAATGCCTCGTCATCTTCAACAAAGCTGACAATAGTTGCAGCATCTAACAATTCTACACTCATTTTGCTCTGGTATTGTAGTGCTTCAAATTCTCTACTAGTCAGAGGAAGATTATGAGATTTTAAGACAAGTTAAAAAAAAACAACTTGGAACTTGTTTGTAATATGTGCTGGGGATTGAGGGTCGTGTTTCATATTTATAGTTACAATTGAAGACAGCCTTGAAATATTGGTATAAAATAATCTATGGAGTCTTATACAATGTGTTGTTTCAAAGTTACTGCTGCTACAGTTGGGTTTTTAGTTTTCTGTGGGAAAAAACAAGTCAGTGGGCCCGAAAAAGTCAAAAGCAACTGACTGATATATAACAAGTCAGAAGAAGCAGAAAAAGCATCGTTTTTTCTTTCTTCTTAATATATTACATATACGGTATTTGCAGTATTATTTAACGACCTGCAAATCACCTCCTAGTACAGGTGGTAATGTCCCTCATTTTCATATTTATGGTGGGAGATTTAAATCTCACCAAACACATTTTACAAACATATATAAGGAGTTTTCTCTCTAATTTATGAGGTACTTATCTTCGATTATGAAAATAGATATCAAAACCGTATATATATTTGATCTTCGTGGGTTTCGATAGCTCTATTATAATAGTTTAAATATATATATATATATAAATTATTTAATGACTTATACTTTTTTTTTTTTTTTCTAGATTTATACCAATATCTATTAGGGTCCCCTTCATGTGTGTATGGGCAGTTGGGCACAGTAAAAATGTCATACTCTTACTTTCCTTATTAATATATGGAAGTTTAGGTATTTTGTTTCTATCTAGATTTATAAAGATACAAAAGTGTGTCCGAGGGAGCTAATGAGCTATGATTGATGGACTCAAATTAGCAGTCTAAAAATGGTGTCTCAATTTGTATATAACCAACTAAATTGGGATATATGTCTACATTTATTAAAGAATTTGAAAAAAAAAATATGGATATATTTCCATAAATTTAGATATATATCCCAATTTGGTTGGTTAGACAAAAATTGGAACATTATTTTTGGATAGCTTAGACCATCTTCGGTGCATATGCCAATGCTAATACTAAATTTGGCACGAAATATGATAAAATGTTATATTTGGCACATCATTTTAGCATTGTGCTACAATGCAATATTCTATTTGATATGCTATTTTTTATTCTTTATTTATTTAAAATTATAAAAGTCAATAAATACAACCAATGCATTCAATGAATACATTGCATATTTTTTTAGAATTATTTTAATCTCAATTTTCCCTACCAAGTTTATTAAATTTGTATTATTTAAAATTAAAAAGTCAACAAATACGATTATATTTATTGATGTGCCAAATTTGGCATATGCTATACATTGTGCCAAATTTGACACGGTTTATAGCATATGTCAAATTTAGCACAACTTTTAGCATAGTATTGGAACATAATTTTTTTACTTTATGCTAAATTATAGCATTAACACAGTGATTTCATTGAAGATGCTCTTATTTGAGTCCATGATTGATAGTCAACATTATTGTAATTTTTTATTTTTTTTTTAACGGTATTTAATCTAGACTAGGTTTTTATTTATTTTATTTTTTTTAAAAAAAAAATTTTTGTTATCGATAAGATTCGAGTCATTGACTTGAGAGTTATTTGCCCAAACCTTAAACTTGTCCATCCACCGGCCGACATTTTTCTAATTAAATAGAGGAAGTTGCATCTCATGTGCACAAAGATTAAAAGTATGCATTATGGAAAGCATTCAAACATTTTTCTAATTAAGCGGCTAATTCTCATTAAGGAAAGCATGCATTAATTAAAATTAAAAGTGATTACAAAAATATAGCAATTAATAATATGCATGAATAATAATATTCCCTTATTTATATATAAGCTTTTATTGAAATTATTTAATCATAATTATCAAGCTCACAAACCACGTGTTTTTATGTGGGACCGGTCGATAATTAATTAGTTCTTAACATCATCGGCGGAAAATGCATCGGGAGTCTCATTTGGATTATTATTATTAGTTTTTTTTTTTTTTTTTTTTTTATTGAAGAAGAAATTATTATTAGTGATATATACTGTTTTGTTTGTAATATTGTATCACACGGATTTTGATTAGTGCTGCTACAGTTGGATTTCTGGTCTTTGTCATTTAATTGGTTGGTTTATTTTTATTTTATTTCTTTTTTTTCTGTGGAAAAAAAAAACGAGTCAGTGGGTGGTCTACTTGTCTTTGAACAATTAATTTGAAAATATAAGAAGTCAAAAGCAACCGACTGAATATAAGTCAAAAGCAATCTACGTGTTTGAATGAAGTAGTTGACTAGAGAAAACAACACCCCTATTAAAAACAATGAGACCCCACAGAATTCAATTCTCAATTCTCGTTGCAGTCACTTTTACTATTAAACTACTTTCGACACCTTACCGTTTAAGAGAGTATCTCTACCCATACAAATTTAAATAAAAAACAAAATTTTATTTTCTTAAGAGATATGGAAGTTTGTGTATTTTGTTTCGGTTCGATTTTATATAGATTAATTCAAATATCGCTTAAAGTGTGTTCGAAAGGCTATTGACGTTAATTAACATTTGTCTCTAGACCATCGAGACAGTCGACCGCAACATTCAATGTGGCTTGCATTCTAGAGAGGGCGTCCTCCAAACCGATCATCCTAGCTAGTTGAAAAAAGGAAGTTGCATCTCACAAAAATTAAAAGTGAATAATAAAATTCCTTTATGTATGTAAGCTTAATTATTTTATTCAAATATAAAATGGCATGTATATATATTTATGATGAGCATTCACCAAAGTTCATACTGATCATAATCATATATCACAGCCTTATTTAATTATAATTAAGCTCACAAAATACGTAAAAACACAAACTACATATTTTTACATAGGATCGATGAATATATTAGTTCTTAACATCATCGGCGAAAAATGCATCAGGAACATCATTAGCTTGTTGGCAGCACCTGTCGCAGCCACTTCTGTAGCGGTAACGGCGGCAGCATCCATACCGGCATCCTCCTCCGCGGTATGATCCTCCATTACCTCCATGGTTGCCACCTCCATGGTTGCCACCTCCATAGTTGCCACCTCCATTTCCAGGGCCTCCATAGTTCCCGCCTCCATTTCCAGGGCCTCCATAGTTCCCACCTCCATTTCCAGGACCTCCATAGTTCCCACCTCCATACTTGCGCTCTTCCAGGCCATTGGCTTGATCTGCTGCAATCAAAACATAGTATTATACTTATTTTTTGTACGGCCCTCAAACAATTAAAAAAAAATCAGATTATATAGGTTAACTAGCGTGAGAGGTTATGGTAACAATATTAGATACATTATACTAAAAATAATGCAAGTAATGGTTGAACACTTGTATATAATTTATATTTCAAAATTAATTAACGATATCATTTAAACAAAGCAAGCATGCTATAGAAAGGGTTTCATAAACACTACTCACTTGTGTGAACATCTGAAGAAGTTGCTTCAATTGAGACTAAGAGAACAAGCGCAAAGAGAACACAAACAAGAAGAAACAAAATCTTGGATGAAGCCATTATAATTATTTTTTATAACTGCAGCTAGCTAGAGAGATTTGTTTGAGATGGGATGAGAAGAGATAGATGGTGTCCCTCCTATTTATAGATGGCCAAGTGAAGTGTAATTTATCGAGAAGAGAAAGAGAGCTGGCACATTATGTTCCATGAAATTATTACATGCAACTTGTCATCTTTTCTCTGATCAGTAATTCTGACTTTTGTGTACAATACTACAATTATATGCATGGAGTCCCCACCTCACTTAATGAAAATTGGACGTACAATATCTATAATATTGCAAATATATCCCAAATCCAGCTTCTGTATACATCTAGATCTCTCTCATAAAATCACCTATATAAACACAATTAATTAGCTACTAATTAAGCTTGCGGCAAGATGATCTTTTTATTTCATTATTTAATTAGATATAAAATCAAACTTCTCATTCTCTAAGGTTGGTACGTGAGATTAATTGATATTTGAATTCAAGACAATTTTGCACCATATATAACACGTACATTCTTCTCGACCGAACTAGCTTGTATGTATATGCTGGCTCCAACCAGTGCCGGCCCTGAGGCAGGGCACCATGGGTGCCTGCTCAGGAACCAGAAAAAAAGGATCAAAAAATGATGGTGCTCCTCACACTGGACACACAAAACATGATCCATATAATTATATTAAATTTGGGCCCTGAATAAGAAAAAAGATGTAGAAATCAACTCCTTATATAAATATTGAGCTCAATATGGATTTTTATTACAATTATTAAAAGCAAACGAGTAGCTCTATTTGTACCCTTGAAAATTTATATGCGTATCCCTCTTTGTATTTACACCTCATTAAGAGTTTTTTAAAAATTATATTTTGTGCTTTCTTTTATTTAATTTTTAAAATTCTAAAAAAAAGAAGAAAAAAAAAAAAGGAGGAGGTCTCCTCCCATTCCATGTTATAAGAAAGTTCATCTCTCTTTATTTACATAAATTATTTCTTTTAGTGGAAATTGTCATACATATTTATTTACTTGTAACTTTTTTTTCGGTTTTGTTTTTTCTATGTATCGGGTTATAAACTTGTAAAGATTACTTTAATTAAACTTTTATGAATTTTATCAAAAAATAATATATATATATATATATATTATCAAGTACAAGAGTTCACAAGATTTAAATAATAAATGGCCCATTTTAAATATTCGTCTGTGCCTCTGTGGACTCCAAAACCTCAGGACCGGCACCGGCTCCAACTACCCGTATTTATTGATGTTGATGATGTGTATACAAAATTCTGGATAAAGCTTACAACAAGCTAAGAGAGAGGACCCAAATTTGACCGTGATAGTGTCCTCTCCGGCTCTACGGAGCCTTAAAAGCCAATGCACACCCACAGTTTCACAATTTCACAATTTCACACCATTGCATGCAATTAATGCGTCTGAAAAAAAAAAATCTGACCTCTGACAAACTTTTCACTGTAACAATAGCCCATGCCCACCACGTGAAAATCTTGTATGGGAGGCACTGACTCTGCCCATTAAATACAGTCGCCCGTTTTGATTGAATAGTCGTAACTTGATAATAGCTAGGCACTGACTCTTACAAGATTTTCTTGGAATAACATTTTAAATCCATCTGATTGAGATGAGACTTGAGAGAAATTAAGTCCACAACTCAAATGCGCACTAGATATTTAATGCATCGTTTTGTCTGTATTACTTTGTGATTATCTTTTCTGTGGTCACTACCCCAAAATGCATGAATCGGACTATCGAAGACTAATTCACTGGCTATATATATATATATATATATCTCTGAATTGAATGTGACTCTACACTACTCATATATAGCATTACAAAGTTGACATTACCGGTGCATATATGCATGCCATACCAAGTGGTAGAGTAGGGTTCAACCGTTCAACAATATTATAACTTACTCTGTCCCAACCCAAACACGGGATATTAATCGTATGATGATTTTTTTTTTTAGCGATTAAGTTAGAGTTTTTGTGTGGTTTCATTCCATCAAAGATTAGGTTTTCTTGGTTGTGATTCTTGGTGCAATTTTGATTTTTTTTAATTTTTTTTTTGGTAAATAACATTAAATTAACTTTGGAAGATCCAGAATAAAATCTACAAAAAAAATTGATACAAATTATAGTATGTCTAGAAGATCTGAAAGAAAATAAATCGAACAAAAAAAAAAAATAGCAAACATGGATATGGAATTTGAGAAGGAAAAAAAAAAAACAGACATGTAAAACAATAAAATCAACAAATACTAAACATGGGAAACATGAGATTGAGATCCGAAAAAAAATATAAACAAAAATAGTAAACATTCAGTGATTTGAAATAAATTATATCATTAAAGCTTTTGTCATTAGGGTTTTGAAATAAAGAAAGTGGAGTTTTATTAGTTTTACTTTGTACAATATTTTTTTAATAAAAATTGTATGTCTCTTTAAATAATTTGATGAAAGAAAAAAAAGAATACTATGTAATTTAAAAAGTGAGATATAAATAGTTCAGCAGTGGGTTGTCAATAGCACCACTCTTTCTAAAATTAAGCATAACTTATATATATATATATAAATTAGTTCATTAATTGTTCCCTTGTAACATTACTACAACATTCACATTAATCAGTAAATCATCAGATTAATAAATTAACTACCACTCATCAAGTTAATTAATCGCTTAGATTGAGAAAGATCATCAATATGTCGAAGAACATGAACCTCGTTCTCGCTCTTTGCATGGTCCTAGCATCATGCACGCTCTTCGTAAGAGAAACAGAGGCAGCGCGCAACACATGGATTTATCTTTTTGAGATCTTCAAGTGCATATATATGGTAATTAATTAATTTAACATGTATAGATGAGACGATCAGATTAATCCAATGGTATGCCCTTCACACCTATACCTTTACGGTTATAGGTTCGAATCATATCCCCTCTTCTAAATCTTGAATCGATTATAATAGTTGAAAAAAACAATCATCACAGACTTGGTCAAAGAATTGAATAGTAGTGTTAATTACTACAGGTAACTCTCCCAACAACCAACTACATTTTGCCTGTCCGATTATATAATTACCCAGTTGTGTATGACTAATCAAACTCTCTCTTTGAGACTAGATGAGGTTGGTTGCGATGAACCCCTCACATCTACATCCAAGAAGCTATGGGTTCGAGTCATGCCTCATTCCCTCAATCCCGAAATACTGTAATAGTTCAAAAAATATATATCAAACCCTTCAAACTTACTATAAATAGAGATGAAAAAACACTACAATATAATTATCAATATCCTCGTACCTACTTGAAAGAGTAAACTTATATATCTTTGAAAGAAAAAAATAATGGGTTCTAAGGGTTTCCTTCTTCTAGGTCTTTTAGCAGCCATTGTTCTTCTGATCATCTCTTCGGAGGTGGCTGCTAGAGACCTGGATGAGACTTCCACGGCCGTCAAGCCAAATGGTTAGCTAGCTAATTTTATATAACTTGGTTCTGCTTACTATTTTTATTTTTTGAACTAAATTTAAAACTTTGAGAGTCAGGGATCGGAGTAAGATTTTTGAACCACAATTTCATTGACGTGCCCACGTGGGTGTAAAGGTTCACCATTAAACCACTTCAATATCAGTCTATATAGTCTTACTCCTGGTAGGATTTTAAATATATTTCTTCAAATTATTCGTTAATATTTATTAAGAATATGGTTGTCCTAACTTTTTTTTTTTTTTTTTTTTTTTTTTAATTATTTTTTTTTTTTAACTAACTAAACTATGGAACAAGAAAAATCCACATAATTGAGTTTATTACTTTTTTTTTTATTATTTTAAAAAGCAAGCTTTATTAGCACAGGCCCCAAGCCAGGAAAAAAAAAGAACAAAACAGGGGAGACCAGCCCCAAAACAGCCACAGACCATAATTGAGTTTATTACTTACACCTTACAAGTTTGCAATGGCTAATATTATTGGCCAATATTGTTTCCATTCATGTTGGTACATCATATATTGGTACATCATATATATAACATGTAATATATACATGTGTGCAGCAAATGATGAGGCAAGTGGATCATTAGATGATGCCAAATATGGAGGCTATGGTGGAGGTCGTGGTGGTTATGGTGGCGGCCGTGGCAGAGGTGGTTATGATGGTAGCAGAGGCGGTGGCCATGGCAGAAGGCGGTTATGGTGGTGGAGGTCATTGCCGCTACGGTTGCTGTGGTGATTATTATGATGGTGGAGGTTGCAGGTGCTGTTTTTATCCGGGAGAGGTGGCAGAGGATGCGGAGATTGAGGCCAAGCCTCACAACTAAATTAAGCAGCGCTAGCTAGCAAGAAAATACTGCATGTTCGTGTGTATGTAATTATGTGTATCTTAGGATCCAAACTTAATGGTGTTAAAAAAAAAAAAAAAAAATACACCTTGTAACAAAAATAAAAAGGGCGGCTTCATATGTATATAACTAAGTATTAATAAATCACTTGGCAATGTACCAAGTTTGAGTAAGTATGTTAAAGTGTACGTTTTTATTGAAATTTTTTATATTAATTGTATTTAGGTTTCTTAATCCTTAGTTTTCTGCTTTAAAGGTTTCTTAATGCACTAGGCATTCAACAATGGCGTGACATCTAACACTAACATATTATTGCATGCAATATTTATATATAAATGTAGCAACTAGCAAGTTGTTCAATCTTGCGGTCAGATTGCCACCTCAGCTCATCAAGTATATCTAATTGGCTTTGTTTTGTCTATACATCTGTCCCTCAGGATATGTCCAATAATTTTTTATTTTATTTTTGTGAAAAAGATATGAGTAATGTCACATTGTCCAAATCTGATGCTCAAATCTGATACTCAAATGACGTGGCAACACTCTCATCCATTCATTTAGATTGTATTAGATTTGCTTGATTTGAATGAATGGATGAAAGTATTGCCACGTCATTTGAGCACCAGATTTGGACACCAAATTTGGATAATGTAGCATTACTCAAAAGATATATACAAGATCTTGAAAAGCGTACAAATTAAATTAAGGGCTATTAGCATAAATGGGCCTCTGAAATATATACAAATTCGTATGTTACCGTTTAAATGTTTTTATTAGACATTAAACCCTCAAAAATATCGTTTATTAATAAAACCCAATAGAATAGTAACAGAACTTAGTTTCCGTAAATAAGATGAATGTTGAAACAAATGTTCTCTGAAATATACATGAATCCAGTTTCCGTCCATCTTCTAATCATGAGGCGTGTCTCATGTGTTTTTAAATAAGGATAAAATTAGAATAAAAAATTAAAAATAAATAAATTTAAAGGTGAACCATCCATTTGAATAAGATGGCCGTTAAAAAAATGTTCAAATTAAAAAAATTAAACACCTAAAATGTTCATCACCCCAACCCAACTAATAAGATTTTTCCAGCGTTTCACATGCTAAATAATTGAAACTTGCAACGAGAAAACATTGTTTCAAATTTCCTTTCGTATATTTGGGTGTTTAAAGTACAACATATAGTACTTTTAACAATTAATCTTACAATAATTTTTCTTCCATTTCTTATATATCATCGTTTTTTCAGGACAAAATTATTTGTAGCTTCATTTTAAGATAAGGTAAACAATTAATTCATCAAGTCGGATATAGTTCCACTGGTTGTAGTGTTTTAGAATATGGAAGGATATATCTATATATATATATTCAATTCATATATAATATATATAATTTGATTAGATAAAAAAAAAATGGAAATTGTTGAATTCAATATGCATTTTGCCTGCAGTTGAACGACTGGTACCGCTTAAAACAATTGACTAGCTAGCAGCTGCCACCTTCTCCCGCATACCTAGCTTCCTTCTCTTTAGATGCATCTTCACCGATGATACATATATACGTATCATATAGACATATAGTTTTCCAAGCTTGACTTGACTTCAATATTTAACTACACAACACAACACCTGTCTTACGTACGTAGTACTACTTTTGAATTATAGTGTAGTGTCACTCACTGCTTCATCAACATTCCAGCTTCAATTCAAAACCAATTTACTGATCATCACTTGTCATCAGTTGCTACACCACCTGTCATGATCTCCGCTCAACTAAATCCACACGGCCTCCTTCAAATCAAGATTTGTGTCAAAACATCGACAAAAGAGACGATAACCCTTTGAAATTCTTCACTAGCTTCCAAATATATATCGATCTTCAAACAATATTATTTTAGGCCTTCTTTAATGGCTCTACGTTCTACAGTCTTCTATCTCTTTGTGCTACTCCTCCACTCTATATAGTTGTCAAGTAACCCCCAAGTTTCCTCACACCGATCCTTAATTGAAATTTGAAACCTATCAAACAAATCTTGTATGATCACAGTTTTTTACGTCGACAAAATGAAAGTTGTTTCTCTTCTACCCCTTTTGTTTTCACTTCTTCTCTTTGTCATCCCTCTCGTATTGACAGCCCAAGGTGTGAGAATAAACTAGCTTACTGCTATATTATAAATAAATAAATATATATATTATTTTTCCGGTGTGAGATTTTTAGTACGGGATCATATTGCTATCGGTAATCATTGGATTGCTACCGATACTTATTGGATTACCATCAGTAGCAATCTAATAACTATTGGTAGAAATCAATGATTCTGTATGGAAAATTCTGCATTTTCGAAAATTCTATTTTCTTATATGCTACAATTCATTAAATCTATACATATATATATATATTGAAACTTTTCTCATAAGTGCTTATTGATAAATATATATTATGTGTACCATTAGATTTAACTATTTTGAGTCAGTCTGTATGTATGCATTTATCCATAATCTATGATCCACATACAATGTACCGATGTATTTTACATCGGTACATACCGAAGAGAAAATGATATATATATATATATATATACATGGAGGTCTAGTGAGAACGTTATGAAATATGAATTATAAGTTAAGGACGTCCAACCACAGCCACACATTCATATTGGGTATGGGTATTTGTTAATGTGGGGTTGTGGCTCCACTGTGAATGTGCGGCTGTGTTTGGACGTCCTTAAATTATAAAGTCATGACGGTCATGATTAGAAAATTATTTATATATATAAGTATTCAGTCTAGATTTTCAAATGCAGGATTTCGTAAGTTTTTTTTTTTTTGTTTTTTTGTTTTTTTTGGAATCTTGTTTCTCTAACGTTATAGATTTAATGAATTGTAGCAGATAAGAAAACAGAGTCAATAGAGGATGCAAAGCACCAGTGCGGGTGGCCTTGTTGTGGAAGAAACTATCACGGCCCATGTAAAAGTTGTTGCATGCCGGCGGAGATTCCAGACACCATGCCCGAACATCAAAAAGGTTAGTACTCTATATAATCTGCAAACTGATGATCATCACCATCTATATATTTATATATTCATCAAAGTCTTCAATTTAATTAACTTCCGCTCTCATTTCATCAAATATTACTTAATATATATACATGTACATGTACAACATGAATCATATAAAATTTGACTACATGCATCCAAAATTGCAGCTGCTGAGAAACCAGACTCAGTAGAGGATGCAAAGTACAAGTGCGGGTGGCCCTGTTGTGGAAGAAACTATCACGGCCCATGCAAAAGTTGTTGCTCGCCGGCGGAGATTCCGGCTGACTCCATGCCTGCAAATCAAAAAAGTTAGTATAAATAATCTACAAATTAATGTCTTCATCAAATATTAATATCCATGTTAATAACTAGGGTTATTAATTTTGATGGGTGATTTTAGATTATATATATATTTATTGTAATTAAGCATCCAAATTAAATTGTAGCAGCTCAGAAACCAGATTCGATGGAGGATGCAAAGTACAGCTGCGGGTGGCCTTGTTGTGGTAGATACTATCACGGCCCATGCAGAAGTTGTTGCTCGCCGGCGGAGGTCCCATACTCCGTGGAAGATCAAAAACGTTAGTACATCATCAGATTGATTGATCACCATCCATGTTTTCATTAATGTCTTCAATTTAATTTCCACTCTCATTTCGTCATACTGTTATTAGATGTTTAATTTCCGTATTATTATTATTATTATTATATATACACGTTAATTAGCATGAGAGGAGAATTTGTAAGATGGTCGTTTTTTTTTTTTTTTTTTTTTTAATTGTGCAGTGATGGCAGCGGATCAAGAATTAAACCAGATAGATGGACATGGAGGAGGTGGACATGGTGGAGGCGGACACGGAGGTGGTGGACACGGTGGAGGTGGACATGGAGGTGGCGGACATGGAGGTGGCGGACATGGTGGAGGTGGACACGGAGGTGGTCCACTCTCATTTCGTCATACTGTTATTAGATGTTTAATTTCCATATTATTATTATTATTATATATACACGTTAATTAGCATGAGAGGAGAATTTGTAAGCTGGTCGTTTTTTTTTTTTTTTTTTTAATTGTGCAGTGATGGCAGCGGATCAAGAAATAAACCAGATAGATGGACATGGAGGAGGAGGACATGGTGGAGGCGGACACGGTGGAGGTGGACACGGAGGTGGAGGACATGGAGGTGGCGGACATGGTGGAGGTGGACATGGTGGAGGTGGACACGGAGGTGGTGGTGGCGGGAAGCAGTGAAGGAGTGAAGAGAGGACACAAAATTCGAGCTAACTACACAAATATGTGTAGTTGTTGTGTATGGTGATGCTACATGGTAACAAAAATAATAAGAATAAAGATGTGTACATGTATCACATCCCATTGTTAGCAGTTAGCTAGCTAACTAGCTAGGGTTTACACTCCATGTAGCTCTATTAATTTCTACCTAGTAAATTATTTTGTGTCTCTCTCTCTTTAAATAAATATTACTTTGCTACACTATAGTACTCATCTCAACTTTATTGTAAAATTCTCATGAGATTTTATAATAATTGAAAAAATAGCACTTGTTAGAGTGACTGCTAATGTGTGTCATCGTGGTAGTGATCAGAGTTGTCAACCTCTGTTTTATACTGGTCTTGCTCATTCCTTGGAGAAAGGTTCAATGCCTCAATGCTCAAATCAGAAGAGAGTCCAGAGTCAACTGAGGAGAGAATTAGTTGACTCTGGTGGCTGAAGCTGATGTGGAGTTAGTTATGGAAAGTTTGTTAGCTGTGCTGACGTGTCAACTTATGATTGATTGTAAATCCTGAATTTCAGGAATCTGTTAGAAACAGATTGTTAGAACGATTTCTAACTATATATAAATGTGTGCATAGTCTATTAAATTGTAATCATCTCTGGAAAAAGAAAATCATCAATGAAAAGCTTTGAGAGCTCTCTTGAGATCGTCAATGGTGGTTTATCAGTTTTATAATCTTCAAAGTTTCCTTTTCAGAAATCTTTATCTTTCTACTGTTTTTCTTTATTTTCACATGGTATCAAAGCTGTAGACAAACGTCAATGGCTATAACTCGATCCTCAGATTCGTCTTCAAACCAATCTCAAAATCAATCCCCTGTTAGTACAAAAACCATGGATTTTTCGTCTCTTGCTAAGACCTTGAGTCTCAATCTTACACTCAAGCTTGATCACAACAATTTTATATACTGGAGAACTCAGGTTCTTACTGCAATTGAAGCTCTCGGTCTTGAGGGAATGATCAATGGAGAAAAGCAGCCACCAGCTAAAGTTCTTCTGGTTCGTTCAGGAGATGGAGTTGAACAAGAAGAAAATCCAGAATATACCAATTGGAGGAAGACAGACAAACTACTGATGAGCTGGATCTTTTCAACTTTGACAACAAGTGTTCTTGGACAGGTAAATGGCTCCAACTCATCTTTTGAAATCTGGTCAAAAATTGAAAGAACTTACTCTCAAAGATCTCTAGCAAGAATTATGCAACTCAAACAACAAATGCAATCTATGAAAAAAGGTACTGATTCTATAAGTGAATTTGTTGGCAAACTTAAAGCAATAAGTGATGCTTTAGCTTCAGCAGGAGAGATTGTTAGTAATAGGGATATGATCATCTGTCTCTTGAATGGTGTTGGCCATGAGTTCGATTCTGTGGTCACTCTCATTTCATCTCAACAAAATACTATGACTATAGAAGATGCACAATTCTTATTTTTGATGCATGAGCAGAGGATAGAGCTTCTAAATAGCTCTCCTCACACAATTGTTGGAACTCCTACTGTCAATTTTGCTTCCAATAACTCAAGCTTCAATAACTTCAACAACAAAAATGGTGCTAGCAGAGGAAATTTTAATGGAAATAGAGGAGGTTATAGAGGTCGCAACAGAGGTAATGGAGGTCGTTTTGGTGGAAGAAATAATCAACGTCTTCACTGTCAGTTGTGCTCTAAGCCAGGTCATGGTGCTTGGCAATGCTACCGAAGGTTTGATCAACAATTCCAAGGTGGTCCTTCACAAAATCAAGGTCAACAAACTGGTACTCAGTCAGGTCATGGCAGTAGCAGTCAAGCTTTCTACTCACAACAACAAAACAACCTGAGTAACTTTGATCTAAATAGCTCTTCAAACTTGAATTTCAACTCTGAGAACACACAACATCGTCAACAAAACTCTGCCTATTATGCAACACCAGAAACGGTTGCTGATCAGTCCTGGTACTTTGACAGTGGAGCAACAAATCATGTTACTTCTAACATGAACAATCTCTCAATCAAATCCGAATACAAAGGTAACGATAAACTTCTTGTTGGTAATGGCAGTCAGCTTAGTATTTCACACATTGGTGACACGAAAGTTATGTCACATTGCATGCCTTATACTGATCTAGAGCTAAAACATGTGTTGTGTGTGCCTGAAATCACTAAGAATCTGCTGAGTATATCTAAATTTACTAGAGATAATAATGCATATGCTGAATTCTATTCAAATGGCTGTGTTATCAAGGACAAGAAAACCAAGAGGATTCTTCTACAAGGTACTCTTAATCATGGACTTTATGAGCTGAAACTTGCTGAAGCATCTCCTCGAAGTCATGGTTGTTCAACAGGAAGCCCAACTACAATTTCTTCAAGGTTTTTGGTTGTTCTTGCTTTCCTTACTTGCGTGATTATTCCAAACACAAGCTTGACTTTCACTCAAGCAAGTGTGTGTTCATTGGGTATAGTTTATCCCACAAAGGATATATGTGTTTGCACACTTCCGGGAAGGTTTTTATTTCACGAAATGTTGAGTTCAACGAGTTGGAATTTCCATATAAGCAGCTGTTTGTACATGATCAGCCTAAGGATTTCTTGCCAGGAGCAGATAGTTCTATTGCTGTCCATAATCTGCTTGATTTATTTTCCAGTGGCACAGATGACAGCATTTCTCATCATGCTGCACAATCTCAACAAAATCCTACAAATACTACAACTCTTCCTTGTTCTGTTGACAGAATTTCTTCCTCAACACATCATGATCATATTGATTGTCATACTTCATCTAGCTCTACTTCTTCTCAGCAGTATGCACCTTTGACAGCAGTCCCTCCTATTGCTTCACATCCAATGATTACTAGAAGTAAGAATGGAGTGTTTAAACCTCGTGCATTTCTGACAAATTGCAGCTTACCTTCTGGATTTCTTACTGAATTGGAGCCAAAGAGTGTCAAACAAGCTATGGCTGATCCTAAGTGGCTTAGTGCCATGAATGCCGAATTTGAGGCTCTCCAAAAGAACAAGACTTGGTCTCTTGTTCCAGCTCTTGACAACATGAATGTTGTGGGTAGCAAATGGGTATTCCGAACTAAGTTCAACCCGGATGGTTCAATATTGAAACACAAAGCTCGTTTGGTGGCAAAGGGATTCCACCAAACTCCAGGATTGGATTTTTTTTGACACCTACAGCCCTGTTGTAAAGCCTAGCACCATCAGAGTTATCTTTTCACTTGCTGTCTTCTACGGTTGGGATATCCAACAAGTTGATATCAATAATGCTTTTCTAAATGGGGATCTACAGGAGCAGGTCTTCATGAAACAACCTGAAGGATTTGAAGATTCAGCTAACCCTTCTTTTGTCTGCAGATTGAATAAAGCCTTGTATGGCTTAAAGCAAGCCCCACGCTCATGGTTCAACAAACTAAAGACTGCTCTTCTATCATGGGGATTCACAATTTCCACCTCTGATTCGTCATTGTTTATTAAGCATACAGGTTCTGACATGTTGTTTCTTTTAGTATATGTAGATGACATCTTGATTTCTGGCAGCAACTCATCTCTTATACATCAGTCCATTGCTCAGCTCAATGAAGCTTTTGCTTTAAAGACACTAGGAAGTGTCAGCTATTTCTTGGGGTTTGAGGCACATAGGGATGTATCTGGTTTGCATTTAACACAAGCAAAATACACGGTTGATTTGCTCAAACGTGTGAATATGTTTGACTCAAAGCCATGTGATACTCCACTTAGTGCTGGCTCAAAGCTGACCAAGGATGGCATTCTTTTTGAAGATCCAACACTTTATAGGAGCACCATTGGTGCTTTGCAGTACCTATGCTACACTCGTCCGGATATTTCCTTTAGTGTGAACAAACTGAGCCAGTTCTTGGTGTCACCTACTCAAGCTCATTGGCAGTCATGTAAAAGAGTTTTACGCTACTTGAAGGGAACTCTTCACAAGGGTCTGGTTTTTAAGCCTTCCACTTCGTTGACATTGGAGGCATTTGCTGATGCCGATTGGGCCAGTTGTCTGGTGGATCGTCGTTCAACAAGTGGGAACTGTGTATTCTTGGGTGGCAACCTCATTTCGTGGAGTTCTCGCAAGCAACAAGTGGTGGCTCGATCAAGTACAGAGGCTGAATATCGTTCTCTGGCTCAGATCACCACAGAAGTAATTTGGCTCCAATCATTGTTACAAGAACTTCACATCAAGGTCTCCTTTCCAGAAGTCATATGGTGTGATAACATAGGTGCCAATTCCTTGGCTCAGAATCCGGTCTTCCATGCCAAAACAAAACACATTGACATAGATACTCATTTTATCAGGGAAAAAGTCAGTAATGGAATTGTGGAAACAAGATACATCCCAACAGAATTTCAAGTTGCAGATATCTTAACCAAGGCCTTGCCGTCTGAAAAGTTTCAATTTTTCTGTAGCAAGCTGAATCTCGTTGATTCACCTCAATTCAGCTTGAGGGGGAATGTTAGAGTGACTGCTAATGTGTGTCATCGTGGTAGTGATCAGAGTTGTCAACCTCTGTTTTATACTGGTCTTGCTCATTCCTTGGAGAAAGGTTCAATGCCTCAATGCTCAAATCAGAAGAGAGTCCAGAGTCAACTGAGGAGAGAATTAGTTGACTCTGGTGGCTGAAGCTGATGTGGAGTTAGTTATGGAAAGTTTGTTAGCTGTGCTGACGTGTCAACTTATGATTGATTGTAAATCCTGAATTTCAGGAATCTGTTAGAAACAGATTGTTAGAACGATTTCTAACTATATATAAATGTGTGCATAGTCTATTAAATTGTAATCATCTCTGGAAAAAGAAAATCATCAATGAAAAGCTTTGAGAGCTCTCTTGAGATCGTCAATGGTGGTTTATCAGTTTTATAATCTTCAAAGTTTCCTTTTCAGAAATCTTTATCTTTCTACTGTTTTTCTTTATTTTCACAGCACTATCTTTCTGTTAAAATTATTTGGCGATTTGAATTGATTAATTTACAGGAGTTTTTGGAATTCTCTTAATGATGATATATATTCTACATTTATAGTATCTCCTGATCATTCTTTATATAATTAAAAAATTAAAATAAAGACTATAAATTAATCAAATATATTATTGAAAAAAAAATATGTCAAATTCTATTTATATCTGTCTTAAAAAGTATATTGATCTTTATATATAAAAACTTCAAGAGATTTGTTGGTGGAACATTATTTTTGGAATTCATAAAAATGGCTGGTTGGGTGGATTTTGGCTTGAACAGTGTGTATAGCTATTGTTACATGAATTTTAATAACATGGTGTAAATCATAATGATGGTACGTGAATGATGTATGTTAGTTACATTTAGATTAATAATTTGGACAATTTAACATTCCTTATATATATCCATAATGTGTGAAGGTTTGAATTTTGGTGGGTCATTAATGGAGATTGTAAAGTCTCTGAACAAGTTAAAAAAAAGAAGGACGAAACGCTTACAAATTAAAGATCTAAAATATTCAAGATATATAAACCCAACTAAAATGTTTTCAGGGTTTTAGTAAAAAAAAAATTCAAATATTCCTGCATGACAAAATCTTCAAATTTTTTTTTGAAACTGCACGACTTTATTAAGCACAAAAAACAGCAAAAACAAAGGCCACCCCCCAGGCAGCGAAAGAACACACAAACACCTCACACCCAGAACAAACCCAGGCAGAGGCAACGCAAAAACACACCAAAAAACCAACAGAAGCAAACGCAAAAACCCAGGCAGCTAGGCACAGCGCCAAAAAGAGCAAAACAAAAAACAACGCAAAACCAGAAAACAGGACAGAAAGCAGAGCCCAACAAAGAGTCAAACCACCTCCCACCAAACGCAATCCCCTTCCATGAGCACTCCTCTCTTAGCCAGAGAATCAGCAAAACTATTGGTAGTTCTCGGATTAAAAGAAACAGAAGTTCTCCCCAAACGATCCAACATGGCCCGAATATCATAAATCAAATTAATGTGCTTCAGGCTACCGAACCCAGGATTATTAATCCAGGAAACTGCCGTTTTAGAGTCACTAATAATAGTGATCTTCTTCCCAAACAAGGAAATATAGCTATCACAAAGGAAACAAGCTTGATGGATAGCCGAAATTTCTGCCGTACCAACATCCGAAAAGCCAATATTCCTGGAAAAAGTACCAAGAACCTTCCCGCAATGATCCCGCAGGACACCCCCTATGCCAGCCACGCCCGGATTGCCCAAAACAGACCCATCAACGTTGAACGAAAGAGACCCAACAGCAGGGGGAGTCCACTTCCCCGACGGCATAGCCTTAGGCACCTTCGTAACCGTACATCTTTCCGCAATGTTATTGAGAATAACCGAAATCGGATCCTGGCACCCTTCCTTAAAGTGTTTAAACCACCAAGCAACTCTGATTTTAATTATGTCGACCGCTTGGAGGACCCCTCGCTCCGAATTCTTAAACACCACCTGATTCCTGCAATCCCAGATGGTCCAAACGGTAGCGAAAAAAAGGGTATTCCAAGCTCTACCTTGGCTGCTCTTCGGACACAAACCAAACCACCCACTGGCCCAATCAACTAAAGATTTATTGGCACACCACTTCACACCCCACCAAGCCATACCCTGCCTCCACACATCTCCCGCCCAATTACAATGAAGAAAAAGGTGGTCTACCGATTCTTCCTCACTCTCACACATCGGACAAACCTGGACCATATTAGGACAGAACCCAAAACTGCTCAGCACTCCTCTGACCAAGACTCTGCCCTTTAACAGCTGCCAAACAAAATTTTCAATCTTGAGGGGGCAAATCCCTTGCCAAACGAGAGAAGGATCCTCCCTAATCATCACCAAATTGGACTCCTCCAACTTCCTGCGAAAAGAAGCAACCGAGAAAGTACCTTTGGGGCAAAAAGACCAAGCGATCGAGTCTCTAAAAAGACTTCGGGGATTGAACTGCTCAAGCCTGCTAACAAAAGCTTCCCAAAGATCTTTCTCCCAATCAAAACAAGCACGCCTCAGAGGAACATTCCAAACCCACTTAATACCACTCCAAAAGCCAAACTCATGGACCGTACCACTCCTCTTAGAAGATAAGGAAAAAATTCTAGGAAAAGCTTCCTTGAGAGACATATCTTCACTGCCCAACTCACTCCAAAAGTCCACCCTCCTACCATCACCTAAGACCATAACCAAACCTTCCTTAAAAATACTCCTCGAGACAGAACCAGAAGAAAAAAGACTGTTTACAGCCTTCACAAAAGAGGACGCCCCCGTCGAACTCGCAAAGTCCCACTTCCAGACCAAAGAATCGGAGCTAATGTTGTACTTAGCACACAACACCCTCCTCCACAGGCTATTGTCCTCATTACCGAATCGCCAAACCCATTTAGCAAGAAGGCTTTTATTTTTATCTTCCATCCTACCAATACCCAAACCCCCGTGTTTCTTGCTCCTACAAACGGAACTCCAATCCACAGCGTGTACTTTCCTCTTGAGAATCTCATCCCCCCAGAAAAAAGACCGCTGAATTCTTTCCAAGTTGTGAGCAACACCTCTAGGCAATTTGAAGACAGATAAATAGTAATTCGGAATACTAGAGAGAACAGATTTTATGAGAACTAACCGACCCCCTTTGCTAAGAAACCTTTTCTTCCACGGCGCAAGCCTATTCTCCACACGACGCACCATAATGTCCCAAAAGACTTTGGAGTGAGGTTTTGCCCCAAGGGGAAAACCGAGATACATAATGGGCAGCGAAGCACTCTTGCATTTGAAGACCTTTGCCCAATCAGAAATACAGGCACCCTTTTTGCCCACCTTCACCACACAAGATTTATGGAAATTTATGTGTAGACCCGAGACCAACTCAAAGCATCTCAAAATCCTCCTAGTATTATTAACATAGTCCACATTCGGTTTGAGGAAGAGGATACGGATGCATTGCTGACATTGGTGTTCTAACGTTTATGGCGAGTATATCCAAGAAACTATATATATTGTCGAAATATTAATTTGAAATATAAAAAAAATATAAAAATTAATAGCACTTTCTGAAAAGCTTTTTGTGAACTTAACATTAGTTTATTATTAAGTTGAGTTTATATAGTAAAATATTTCAAGATCGTACTAAGAGAAATCGCACGAGGTAAGTCTCGGTTGAGATCGACTTACAATTGACTTGATCAGAGAGACGAGTTTTGTGTTTAAAGCGAGTAGACTTCCATTGCGAAGCTTTACAATATCAAGAATATCAAAAGAGAGAGATAGATGAAGAGAGAGAGAGAGAGAGTCTTCATTTTTAAGAAAGTTGGAGAAAAAAGTTGTCCGAACAATAGAGATAGAATTGAAAAAATAAAATAAATAAATATGAAGTCAGGAGTATTTTTATTAATTATTCTACTTTTGTGTTATTAAAACTCAAGTGTAAATTTATTAATGCTGTTTTTGGTATGAGGGAAAGATAGAGGGAGGGAGAGGGTTGGAGGGAGAGGAGAAGGGAGGGAGAGCAAATCCCTTGTTTGGTTGGAGGGAGAAGTGAAGAGAGAGGAGGAGAAGAGGGAGAGCTTGTCCCTTTGGGCCCAAAAAAATCAATCCGTCCAATTTGGGCGGATGAGAAAGGAGGGAGAGAAGATTGGAGGGGAATGACCGAAATGCCCTCCAATTTTTCATTGACCTCCATTTTTTAAGGGTAATATAGTAATTTTATAAATTAAATTCCAATCCATCTATCCAACCCTCATTTCAATGCCAAACAACATGGAGGATTGATGTTATCCTCTCCATCCCTCATACTCTTCCTCCCTCCTACCAAACATAGCCTAATAGCTAAGTCCCTATTTGCACAAATTAATTTAATCCCTTTTTTAAAAATAAAATTGTAACTTCATTTTCAGATATATATATTGCGGACTCACCCAGTCAGGGGCAGACCCACCTTTAGACCAGGTGGGGCACGTGCACTACCTCCAATGTTTTTTTTTAAAAAGAAATTGTTTTTATGATGTTTTATAAATATATACATTTGAAATAACATTTAGTACAACACCCATTCCACATTGATGGTTTTTGGTTCGATACCTAGTACTAGCATTTTTTAAGAAAAAGATTTTTTTTTTTTAATGTCTTTTTAAAAAAAAAAAAAAATTACATTCTTCTATAACAAAATAATTCACTTTCTTTTTTCATGTCATTGTCAAACTTCTTAACTACCCATAATTTATGGTTACTTGATTCAATTTTATTTTATAGTAAATTATCTATTTTTATTTTTTTTTTGAATTTTTCTTATTTCTAATAGTTTTAGTTTGATATACATAACACATTCAATCAATAAACTCTAAAATCTCAAATTTTAATATATCGCATGTATTAAAATATTCAATCTATTATTATGATTCATTTTATTTTATCCTTATTATTTTTCTTTATTTTATAATTTTAATTTATTTAGAATCAATAAATCAATAATTTATCAATAAAGAGAATAAAAAATTTAAAAACATGTCTAGTAATATTTATTAATAAATTATTTTTATATAAATTTAATGTGAATTCACTATAAATACAAAACAAAATTTATTATATAAAATTATATTGTAATTTATATTTTTAAGAATAAATAGTATAATTTTATATTGTTTATGTTGTTTCTCTTATTATTGTTTATTTTTTTTAATATTGTATTTCTTGTTTTTATTTCTTTTTTAATGTTAGATTATTTAGTTCATCTTAAATAAAAATGTTTTATTTGTTTTATTTTATCTAAACTTTACTATACCGTCAATTTTTTTTTTATATAAAAAAACTCATTTAATTATGATCTTAAATTTGCAGTATTTTTTTATATAATTGTTATTTTGTTCAAGTGCCCTATCTCGTTAAAATTTTTGGGTCCGTCACTACACCCAGTGGTAGTAGTGTTTTAGAATGTGGAAAGGATATATAATTATATAAATATATATATATATATTCATATATGTTATATGATGATGAGATAAGAAGAAGAGACCATGGAAATTCTTCAATTCAATATGCACTTTGCCTGCATTTGCACAACGACCGCCGCTTAAAACAATTTAGTAGCTAACACTAACAGCTGCCACCGTCTCCACATACCTTCCTCTCGCTTTGCATCTTCCCCGAGGATACATATACATATATAGAAAGATATAGACATAGAATTATTTAACTACACAACACATTATCAGTCTAGGTACTACGTACTACTTTTATAAATTTGTGTAGTGTCACTCGGTCACTGCTTCAAAATCATTTGCACCACCTGTCATGATCTCAGCTCAACAACATACACATGGCTTCCTCCAATCAAGACTTGCGTCAAAAGAGATGATAACCCTTTGAAATTCTTCACCAACTTCCAAGGGACAATTTTAGGTCGTGTATTATGGGCATATTAATTTTTTATGGATTTACATTCTACTGTCTTCTATATCTCTCTGTGCTCTACTCCACCATCACTATATATATACTTGTCAAGGAACCCCCAAAATTCCTCACATCGATCCTTATTGAAACTTGAAACCTATAAAACAAATCTTGTATGATCACAGTTTTCTTCGTTAACAAAATGAAAGTTGTTTCACTTCTACCTCTTCTGTTTTCACTTCTTCTCTTTGTCATCCCTCTGGTATTGACAGCACAAGGTGAGAATAAACTATCTTAGTAATATATATGGTAAGTCTGGAATATCACGTGCAGGATTACGCATGTTTTTTGTTTTTTATTGTGGAATCTCGTTTCTCTAACATTATAGATTTTATGAATTGTAGCAGATAAGAAAACAGAGTCAATAGAGGATGCAAAGCACCAGTGCGGCTGGCCCTGCTGTGGTAGAAACTATCATGGCCCATGCAAAAGTTGTTGCTCTCCGGCGGAGATTCCGGTCGACTCCATGCCTGCAAATCAAAAACGTTAGTATAATTGCCAAGTCACCATCAATTAATGTCTTCAATTTAATTTCCATTCTCATTTCATCAAATATTATCAATAACTAGGGTTATTAATTAATTCTGCTGGATACTTAGATTATATATATTTTTTGATTACATATACGCGTCCAAAATTGCAGCAGCTCAGAAAACTGACTCAGTAGAGGATGCAAAGTACAGCTGCGGCTGGCCCTGCTGTGGTAGATACTATCAGGGCCCATGCGGAATATGTTGCTCGCCGGCCTCCATCCCTATGGATCAAAAACGTTAGAATCACCACCATCTATATATATTAACTTTCTGATACGAGATTTTCAGAATCTCAAATAGCTATCGGTATCTATTGGATTAACACGTTAGCTATTAAATTATCACCTATAGCTATTGGGGATTATGTACAGGAAATATTAATATTTATATTCATCAATTTCTTTAATATATTCATCAATGTCTTCAATTTAATTTCCATACTCATTTCATCAAATACTAATATACATGTACATGCACATGTACGACATTAATTTTACATATATAAAAAGAAAAGAAAAGATAATTTGAATTATTATCAATAACTAGGGTTATTAATTAATTCTGCTGGGTACTTAGATTATGTCTGTTTTTTGATTACATATATGCATCCAAAATTGCAGCAGCTCAGAAAACATACTCAGTAGAGGATGCAAAGTACAGCTGCGGCTGGCCCTGTTGTGGTAGATACTATCACGGTCCATGCGGAAGATGTTGCTCGCCGGACTCCATCCCTACAGATAAAAACCGTTAGTATCAGACTCGATCGCCATCTCTCTCTCTCTCTCTATCTATATATATATATACTGGTACGGAATTCTAAATAGCTAATGGTATCTTTGACATGATGAACTGAGATAGAGGGGCCATAGGGGCCATGGCCCCATTAACTCAAATTTTTTTTAAAAAACTTTACAAATTTTTTTCTTTTATTTTGGTGCTCCCAAATTTTTTTTACTTTTTTTTTTTTTTTTTTTTTTTTTTGGTATTCCTACCAGAAAATCTAGTGCCTAAAATTTTTCAATATATATATTCTGTAATCGAAGAGACATAACTATATAAGTATATATAATATATTCCTTAATCTAAGATTATAAATTTTGATGATATATATATAATATATGCCTCCAAAATTACAGCAACTAAGAAAACAAACTCAGTAGAGGATGCAAAGTACAAGTGCGGGTGGCCCTGTTGTTGTAGAAACTATCATGGCCCATGCAAAACTTGTTGCTCGCCGGCGGATATTCCGGACACCATGCCAGCAGATCAAAAACATTAGTATATGATTTCAGAATGATCATCATCATCCATACATTTTCCTTCATGTCTTCGATTTAATTTACACACTGATCATTTCGTCAAACTGTTATTAGATATGTTCACTTTCCATATATGTTTAACACGAGGATATAGTTCTGTGCGCCTTTAGGAGGGCTTTTTTCATCCTTCTTGTTCTGTTGTTTGGCTTTTGCCTCTCTTTGGTTATAAAATAGCCGGTTTCAAAAAAAAACATGAGGATATATAACTTGTAATAAGCTTCTTGTTTTTTCTTGTGAAATGGTGGCAGCGGATCAAGAATTAAACCAGATAGATGGCCACGGTGGCGGACACGGTGGTGGTGGCGGACATGGAGGTGGTGGAGACGGAGGAGGCGGACATGGTGGAGGTGGTGGTGGTGGTTTAGAGGATGGGAAGTATGGCGGACATGGTGGAGGCGGACACGGAGGTGGCGGACATGGTGGAGGCGGACATGGAGGAGGTGGTGGTGGTGGTTCAGAGGATGAGAAGTATGGAGGACACGGTGGTGGAGGTGGTGGTGGTGTTGTAGATGATGAGAAGTATGGAGGGGGTGGACACGGTGGTGGAGGTGGTGGTGGTGTTGTAGATGATGAGAAGTATGGAGGGGGTGGTGGTGGTGAATATGGAGGCGGAGGCGGCAAAGGTGGTGGCGGTGGTGGTGGAAAATGAGAGGCGGCAAAGGTGGCGAGAAGCAGTGAAAGAGTGAAGAGAAGACACAAAATTCTCGCTAACTACACAAATATGTGTAGTAGTGACGATATTAAAAAAAAAGTGTAAGGTGTTAATTACATGCTAAAAATAACTAATAAGAATAAGAATAAAGTTGTGTACATGGATGATGATGGATCCCCATAGTTAGCGAGCTAGGGTTTTTATCATGTAGCTCTTTCTACTTTGTAAATTATTTTGTGCCTCTCTCTTTCAAGTTTCAATAATTATTAGTTTTCTCAACTTTATTATAAAATTCTCATCACTATCTTCCTCTGTTCAAATTATATATACAATCTAACATTATAGGTTTATGATTGTATCAATAACCGTGACTTGATAGCCTGACAAGTCGTCATGGTCAATGAAATATATCGCACAAATAAATTGAATTTTCAAAAAAAAAAAGGTACTAAGATTTGACTCCGGACTTGGGCCTGTTATTTGTAAGAGTTAGAATTGTTTGTCTAGTAGTTTTGAATTGGTGTTGCATCCCATGCATTTTCTAAACACACCTCTGTACTAATTGATGTAATTTTTCCGTACACATTATCATAAGGTAATTTGATCCTTTACCTAATGTGGTGGTCAAATTGACTAAGTGATAAAAATTCTTCCTTTATAATTTGAATAATGAGTATCACGGGTTGTAGTAGTCGCCACCTCATGTTCATGTCGTTTTTCAAAAAATTAAAATATAATTAACTTGTAGGTACAATAAAAGTTGAGGTGATTTAACGGTAAACCTATACCTATCACACTTGTATTAATGAGGTTATAATTAAGTAGACTCTTTTTTCCTTCCTTTACCTTCTAAATTTATAATAATTTAATGAGATTGGTCCAGTGATAAATCCATCACACCTATACTACGAGGTTATAAGTTAGAGTCCTCTCCATTTCAAATGGTAGACAATACTATTTGGATTCAGTTATGTCTCCATCAAAATATATATTTTGAATATAGGGTTATGGTATGTCTAATGAAGATAGGGTTTGTAGGGGCAAGAACTCCATAAAACTCTCATATTTTTTGAGTATAAACTTTAAAACTCCATAAAACTCTCCTCGATCTGTTTTCAAAGGGAAGAGATTGAAGATTCTTCTGATGATGTAAAAAAGTCAAAGAAGGAAAATTTTCTTGTCAAATTTAACCGGTGTGGGTTCCCCTACTCCTCTCTCACCGGCCTGTGCCGGTCAAATCTTCCTGTTTCTTTCTCTTTTCTGTCGGTGAAGTTTTAACTCATTTTCAAGACAAGACAACTACTCTTTAAAGTATGTTTTGTTGGAAAGCAACTCTAAAAAAAAAACTCTTAAAAATAAAGAAATTATTGCAAAAATATTTGAAGTATTTTTGTGTTCAAAAGTACATATTTTCATTTTTCAAACCTAACTATAATCATTTTGAGTTTTAGATCAAATTTGTAATTAGCAGTTAATAAAAATATATATCATCATCATCATCTACACTAAAAATTTTAAATTTGTTCAAAAAGAATGAGATCAAGATACATACTCATACGTTCAATACATGATATAGCTTTTCTTCATGATTAAAGACTGAAAATGAATAAATTCAACTCAGAAAAAGGTCATTTTTTACTTCTTTTTTTTTGACATAAATCATTTTTTACTTGTATTAGGACTATCATAAATATATTAAATTAAACTATATACATAGATCATCAGATTTGGGATTTCGAACCGGTTCGAAATCATAAATTATCAAACAGTTAATCCTTTTTAGCTATTATCAAATAGAAAATGTTTTTTTTTTTTTTTTTCTTTCTGGTAAATTATTAATTACTTGTGGTTGCAAGGTCAACGTATATGTAATGATGACTGAGGGATGAGCAGAAGTGTGGGAGGCCATTTATTGCTAGTCCAACACCTCCTAGACGGCTAGACCTATTGACAAACAATAATAAATCAGCAACTTAATTATTGACAAATTTAATGCTTTGGTTTGACCACCGTTAAAATGTTTGTTTCTTTAATTTGTAGCAGTTGTTAGTGGTGGGTGCGGTGGTACGTATAGTGTGGTACAAGTAAAATTTGTAAACCAGAGACTTTTTATTATTGATTCATTACTTGAACTTTGAAGTATTTAATAGCTTATGATGCATTAATATTATCAATATTAAATAGGTTTAATGATTATTTCATCTTAATTTGATATTTTGTTTTAGACTTAATAGCACTGTAACCCCCTGAATTATACGTGAATTTACAAATTACCCCTTAAATGTTTTTTTTAAACGGTAAACCCCTCGAACTCTCATTTTTTTTACACCATCCTTATGGAGATGCCCCTTCTCAAGAGGTAATAAAACAAGTTGGTGCAAAGAAAGTGAGAGTTCAGGGAATTTAACATCTAAAAAAAAACATTTATGGGACATATTGCAAATTCACGATTTCACGTACACTTTAGAGGGGTGCTGTGCTATTAAGTCTTTTTTTTTTAAGTCTTGCATGTCCCACTGTTTTTGTTTTTTCTTTTTTTTTATTAAAAAAAAGGTTTCGGATATTAAAAAAAAAACCTAGCTGATTGACTATCTATAGTTATTAATTTATTTTTATACTCTTCCAAGAAGAAATTGTTAAGTATTGCCTCATTTTCAGCCAAGAATCAAAGAAAAAGATTATATCGACATCAAAAAAAGACCAGAGACAGGTGTCACGTTTATATATATAATATTCGACCATCTAATAACCCAATAATTTAGTGAATAAATAATAAATAAATAATAAAAAAAAGGCCCTCGAAACCTTGAATAATGTCTGATGTAAATGACCTTGTACGTATTCAAATTTGTTTCCCTAAATCAAGGCCAAAGAGGCACAGAGTGAGTTTGTTGAAAGAAATCAAAGGAAGACAAAGAGAAGCACCCCGATGTGTGAAACAAAATATGGCCTGTTCTTGGCCCACCCCTTTTGAAATTCTTCTTCTTGGGAACTCTTCGTCACTTTTCTCTCCCTCTCTCTCTCTGTCTCTCTCTCTCTCTCTCTAAATAAATTTATATATATCATCTCCTCATCTTCCACACATTGAATCCTAGACTAGACATATTAATATACACACACAACGTCGTTGTTGTTGTCGTTTTTGATTCTCTAGTACTCTTTTGATGATCATGATGATGGTGATGAAGAAGAAGAAGAAGAAGAAGAAGAAATAATGTGATGAACATATATGTTCATGATGTTGTTGCATATATATACAAAAATCAAAGGCTGCAGGCATTTGTGTGTGGATATATATATGAGTACGTACTACTGTATACGATTTGGTTAGAGGAATTTGAGTTGATTGATCTCTTCGTTTTCCGGTCCCGGTGAAGAAGAAGAATTCATCATCGGATTACATCGGCGTACATGGGAATGCCAGGCATTTGTATTACTTTTTCTTCTTCTTGCTCTCTTGCTCTTCTGTTTTTGTTTTTATTTTTGGTTTGATTACTTTTTGGAGTACTACTAAATATGATGATCAGAACTTTTAATGGAGATAGAGAGAAATAGTTTAATTATTATATTACAAGAATTATATGTAAAATTTTCTTATTAATTAGAATCTTCTGGCAGAGAAATATTATTTGATGGCAATGAAATGATATTTGGCTGGTTAATTTCCCAGGTCTCTACTCGATCTCTCCTTGCATGCTCTTCAATATTTGCATTTTTTTTTTTTTAATTATTATTATTATATTATATACCATACTTTTATTCACCTTTAATTAAACAACAACAACAAATTTCTTAACAAGAATCAATTTTTTTCGCTTTAAATTTGATAGTTTTTGTCTTTTTGGGATGATTATATGTTGTTAGATGTGAAATTTTACATGTAGAGAAATAAAAGAATTAAAAACAATAATAATATTATTTTATTTCCTTTTGGACATTCCATTGGTACTTCAAAATATAATTGGTTGGTAAAGAGTTGAAATCAGTAGACAAAATCAAAACATTTGGTACATAACATTGCATCATGAGAAACATCATTTTCATGGTTTTGATCCCATACCCACTACCATAATCAACCATCTCTCTAATTAATTATATATATATATATATATACTAATACTATTAATAATCTACCAATATACATTTAATTAAAATTATATATATGGTTTTCTATTATAGTTTTGATTCTTTCTAGCTTCAAATAATGTATATAATTGAGAGAAAATAAGGAGCATTCATGCACCTAATTGATATTGACAATTCAACCTCAAAAAAATAAATTTTTCATTAACTAATTAATTTTATTTGACACCTCACTTTGTTCTTTGAATTTGCATGTAACCTACAATTTGATGTATATGCAATAAATAAATATATATATATATAAAAGGCCAAGCCGAAGAACATCAAACAAACCACAACGCCAGCAGACCAACAGAACACACAGCCGAAAAAGCCTCGCAACGGAAAAAACACAACCAGCCAACAAAAAAACTAAACAGAAAACAACCTGCTAGAAAATGCGAAATAAGCAGCCCAACTTTTAAGTTTCTTATTACTTGCATGGTGGTGCTGTCATTTGAACCACAAATTTTGTTAAATTAAATTAGCGTTTTTTATCATCAAGTCATATTATATCCTTATTTTTACATTATTTTTACTTATATAAGAATCTTTGTCTTATCTTAAAATATAATTGTCTAGTAATATCATATTCGTTACGATTGATTTCTTAGTTAATTTTTTGAGTTTGATAATATTTCTCTACATAGTTGCTGGTGTGAAAGATTAAAAAAAGATAATTCAAAATTAAACGGCTTGCATCACGCCCAACGTTAACTTGTTTGACTCTGATCCTTTAATTTTTGTTTTAATCAATCAATTTATTAATTAAACTTTCTGATTTTCATTTTCTACAATGTTCACATTCACAATATATATAATAGAAATAAAATTACTGCACAAATTCATGTACTCTCATCAAGCACATAATTTTATAAGCATTTATATATGGTGTAGAAACATCAATTATATATATTATGGGGAAATGCAAAGGGGAGAGACAATGTTGAATCTTCAACGACAAGAATGCCTTGGAATTTTGTATGTAATAAAGATTTTGATTAAAACTCAAAACTTACAACTTGGAATTGTTAAATAATGTTTGACATTAATGATTTTTGAGTATGACCATTTCGCTTGTAGAGAGCTGCACACTGATTTTTAGGAAAGAATCAATTTCCCACCTATATTATGCCATATCGGTAAATCTTCCCCTGTATTTTGTTTATTGACTATTTTCCCCCCTCAAAACAAAAGTATTCGTCAAATACCCCCCCAAACTATTATTACTTTTTCCGTTTAAATGAAAAATTGACCGTTATCTTGAAGGGCATTATGGTAACTTTAACAAAAAATGAAGTGAAGGGAAATTATCATTTCACCCTTTGAGGCTTTCCATATTAGATAAATTAGTCCATCTAGTATCAATAATAGTCAGTCAACCCCTTAAAACTTTAAATATTAGTCATTTTGCCCCTTCTATCAAATTAAAAAATAAATATGCATTTATCAAGAATTGAACCTTTGACCTTATGCTTAAGAGTCACACACTCAAACCAACTGAAATACTTCAACTCACTGTTGAAAAATTGTTGATTTAAATGTGAGTAATACTAGACAACCCAAAAATTTAGCCCAAATTTCAACTCAAATGATGTGGCAAGTGAGTTGTCATCACCACACATAACATGAGACGATATAGTTAATGAAAAAATCACTTGCCACATCATTTGGGTTGAAATTTGGGCTAAATTTTTGGGTTGTCTAGCATTAGTGTTTAAATGTGTATATATATATGTTTATATTTATATAATATAATTATTTTAAATATATTATATATCAATGGACTGTTCGATTTCTATTCGAGTAATTAATTCTATAATAACAAGAGTGTCGTTCCAGTTTTTTAATGGAATAAATCTGGAATTAATAGTTCTAATATTTAATTAAAGAGTTTAATTAATTATTAAAAATTTATTGGAGCTTGAAATTATAGGTTCATGTAAGGTCCCATATTTTGATTGGCTTATTTCGTGGATAAACCACAAGTGGGGATTGATGTAAGGGTAGCTTAGACTTTTGATGGTTGATGATTTGATCAACCAAGGCCCTCTCAAGACCTCAAAAGAAGAAGCACCAAAGGTATATTCTAGTGATTACTTGCTTTTAAGAGATATAGTTACACACACACAAAACTCATACATATATTTTATTCTTGTATGTTGTGTGTTTTGCATTTGTGTGATTTTTGTTCATTCATACATTTTGCATACATTTCATTTCATTTATTAAACACAATGAGTGGAAACGGTGGCAACATCAAGGGAGCTTCTAGCACGCGACCTCCTCTTCTCACCAACTTGAATTATTCCTTATGGAAAGGAATGATGGAATCCTACATTTGTCAAATTCATGACGTGCTTGGATGGTGGTTGAAGATGGATATGATCTACCAATGATGACTCCTACGGGTAGAGGAGGAGAAGAAGTATTGAAGCCTAAGGTGTAATGGAACGTGCAAGAGTTCGAGGCTTCAAGGTGGAATAGGAAGGCGATGCATGCCATCCTATGTGCAATGGATAAGAAACAATATAAATTGATTCAAAACACTAGGATTGCTAAGGAGGCGTGAAACATCCTAGAAGTTGCACATGAGGGAACCGAAGTAGTGAAAGACTTCAAGCTTCTAAGTCCTCCAAACTCAATTTGAGATGCTCAAGATGGAGGAGAATGAGTGCTTCAACGATTTCGAGATCAAGTTAATATACATAGTCAACCAAAGTCATCAACTTGGTGACTCTTATTCGGATAGGAGGATCAAACAAAAGGTAAACTCCTCAATTATGCGAATGCTACAATAATATGGCAATTAGCATTCTCCCCCTAACTAAGCTTGTATTTGGAGAGAAAAGGTTGCTGATTTGGGTGATAAAAACCTATGGGCAGCAACTATTGTTTCTGGAAATAACCTCTACAGTCTGACCCATTTTCTTGAATACCATATTTGTTTTTAATTACCATAGTGATTTGGTTTCCAACGGAATTTCCATAACCATTTTCCAAGAAAAGCCACATTTATTTTTACTAAATTTCCCACACCTAGGCCCCATTGATTGATTGAAAAGGGATTATTTTCCATTTGACCAAGTGACCTTTCCTCTCCTCCCCAACTCCCTCCTAAAAATAAATCTTCCAAAGGTTTCTTAAATCTCTTTGCCACATTGACAAGAATATAGAAAAGAGATAGATAATAGGTGGGTAAGCAAGAAATGACAGGTTGAATGAGAATGTGTCTACCTTCTCTACATAAGCAGGCTTTTTTTCATCCTTCCATCCTTTTTTCCACCTTCTCAAATAATTAGATTCCACAAATCCTTGGATTTTGACTTTTCTCCAAGAGACAATCCCAAAATTTTAAAGGCCATCTGCCTAATTCAAAAGCCTATGCTGGTTGCCAGCAAACCCACAATAGTGCTTCTAACTAAATTCATCAAGTCCAGGAGAATCATAAAACAACTAAACCACCTTAACTAAATTCAGGAATTTAGCTTCAATCACCTCCATGGAAAAAAGTTGGTATCATCTATATATTGTAGGATAAAATCAAGGAAATCCCAGTCAATGAAATCATAAGCTTTCTTTAGAAGAATATTTGGTAATGAAAATGTTACCCGGACATTGGCGTTTCCTTGAGTTGCATTATCAGTAGCTAAATCTGCCATCAACTGACCAACGAGACGTACATGATCATTTTGTTTGAGATGGCAAGCAGCGATTTGAGCCAAGTCATCTTCAAATATTACTGGAATCCTAAACCAATGTTAAATAAATAAAATAATTTTAATTAATCAATTATACACAGTACCACAACCACCATTGAAAAAGATGAAAATAAATACCCAATATGAGAAGGTAAGAGGGGGATCTGACTGATGGTAGTGGCGCCCCAAACCTTGCCATTAGTAAAAGTCATTAACCGAACAGGTTTGTCGACATAACCGGTCAGGTTCACCGAATTGGAAGCCTGATATGGAATTTCAATCGACTTCGAATAATCATCCACCTTGTCCTCTACCGCCATTGTACTCAACGAATTAACAACTCATTCACACACCCTCTAGGTTGTATTTAAAAGACACGCACACATAAAAGGGAATTTATTATTCCTTTCAATTCATGTGTCCACATGGACCACATGACATCTACATAACTATAGTGATTAATTTGGAGTTAATCATCTATACATAAAGAAGTTTATGTATTGTTTTATTTATTATTAATTTTATTTATTTAATTAATTATGAATTAATTAAATTATGAATTATTATTTTTCAATAATTGACCGGTGGTGCTCACACCACTTCAATTTTATCTTTCTTTATTTAGTGGTGCCGCCACCCATATCCTTAATTGTAATTGTTTTATTTTGTTAATGATTACAAATGGGTATAGATCTAAAAAACTAGAATTGCACTATGGTTATTATAGAATTAATTACTCGAATATAAATTGAACAGTCCATTGATATATAATATGTTTAAAATAATTATATTATATAAATATATACATATATATACATTTAAATCAACAATTATTTAACAGTGAGTTAGAGTAGTTCAATTGGTTTAAGCGTGAGGCTCTTAAGCATAAAGTCAAAGGTTCAATTCTTGATAGAGGCATATTTATTTTTTAATTTGATAGAAGGGGCAAAATGACTAATATTTAGAGTTTTAGAAGGTTGACTGACTATTATTGAAACTAGAGAGACTGATTTATCTAATATGGAAAACCTCAAAGGAGTGAAATGATAATTTCCCTTCATTTTTTTGTTAAATTTACCATGATACCCTTCAAGATAACGGTCAACTTTTCATTTTAACGGAAAAAGTAACGGTAGGAGGGTATTTGGCAAATACTTTTGTTTTGAGAGGGGGAAATGACCAATAAACAAAATACATAGGGGAGATTTACCAATATGGTATAATATAGGGGAGAAATGAATGATTGTTTCCCTTATGTGTGTAACAAACATAATCTGATGTCGTAAAGTAAGAGTTATATTTCGAACTGTGTTTGTTGAATTTTATTTCAGACCGTATTTATAGAATCTAATCACATTAGGTTTTGATAGATTATTATGGATATGTTTGTAAAGTCTAATAATATGTTTAATCAGGTCAGATTCTAATAAATTTCTGACTTACATTGGTGTTAGCTTTTAAAAAATATATATATATATATACACACCGTGATGTCCGGTGACAACGTACCTCTCAACAAATATTGATATTCAAAGTTCAATATCTCATCCCCTAAAAAAAAAAACAATAATAAAAAAAACATATAAACATGATAAGTTTACTATTATAGGTGTTAAATGGATTGGGCCGGACAGCGGAAAAATATTACAAACCCGGCCCATGTTTTAATAGCATTGTTCAATAATGTTTCGTTTGTTCTTGGTTGTGTCCTGAACTCTCTGGCTCTCGTCTTTGGCCTCTTGGCTTTTCTAATAAAATTTGCTGTTAAAAAAATAAAATAAATAAAGTATGCACTATTCATAAGCAATGTTAGGGACTGTTTGTTTTTTTGTCTAAAGTCTTATAAGACCTTAATTTATTAGATATATGGATAAGTCTTATAAATTAAGATATTATGATATGTTTGTTTTTTTCATTTTAGATGACTTATTACAAATATAAAATTGATTAGGTTGTGTTAGGGTTTCTTCAAAATTGGGAATTTTTGGAAAATTGATTTTTAGTATTTTATTATGTGCGGATAAAATCATAAATGTATGAATTGTTATAAGACATTTGTGGAAATTTATTAAAAAACTCTACTGTATCACTTTTTAAATAAGATAAAAGTCAAAAAATTTTACTTTTTCTAAAAGACATATATATCTTAAAATAAGATATAAGTTGAAAAAACAAACAAACTGATTTATCTTAATTTAAGATATAAGAGGTAATAAGTCTTATTGGGAAAAAAACAAACAGCCCCTTAGTTTTTGTTAAATAATGTTGAGATTTAGTTGAAATAGATATAAAATTCGTTTGTTCTCAAAATTCTAAAAAATGTCCTAAACCTCCTTTAAGAATATTAAACTTCCTCGGAAGTCTTAAAAAACTTTGCTTCTAGACAAAGTTCAACATTATCTATTTTTAAAATTAGTTGGACCTATTCGTAATTAGATCAAATTTAAGCAAATAAAATAAACTAAAATATATTTAGGATTTACGGTTTAGGGTCATTAATCCATGTGAAGTTTTTAATGTCCAACAACACATATCACAGGTTATATATATATATATATATATATATTAATAAATGCTTAAATTTGTTAATAATTTGCACTGGATTATATACGGATCAATATAAAATTACAAACCGTCCAACGTGGTTTGTTGTTAGTAAAAGTGTTTATTCAGCCGTTATTATTGTATGTGCAGTCTGGATATCAACTCTCATAATAATAAAAATATACTTTTAAAATATCAAAAAGAGAAAATTAAACTACCTATACATACTTCTAAAATACGAATAATGAGATTTGAACTTCGACCTCTCGTTAACTTGGAAGGGACATGAACTCCGACGTGTACTTAGAGGTGTCACTTTGTCAAGTGTAGTACCACTAGTTGTATCGGTGCATCTTTTAGTATATTTATGGTCTTCACGTTTAGTATATATAAATAGTTGAACATTTCTCAAAAGAAAGCACAATCCAAATTCAATACTGTTAGATACATGAGATCATATTGAATTATATTGTCTTGTTTTATGAGTAGTTCAATTCAACAACTTTTTTATTATTTTTTTAAAGAGAAAACAAGCAACATGCACCTCTTATTAAATTAAAAAATATATATATATATATATATCCTAACACAAGCATAACAAGTCGTGGGGTCGTGGCTTCATGTAGTACTCTTTATTGAAGAAAAAAAAATAAAATCGATTAAATAAAATTTGATGTTGAATTTTCTAAATAATATATATATATACAATTAATTTACTTCCATCACCATTTTCAGTCAAATATGTATGGCTGTCAACACTTTCTCACGTTTTTGCTTACTATATAATATATATTTTGTTGAGAAAACAACGTATACATGTTGTAATTTTTAATTTTTGTTAACTTTTATTTTAGATTATAATTCGATGACTAATTATAATGGCTTCTGTAATTATACAAATTTTGTACAATAACATAATCTCGTTCAAAATTATAAAATTATATGAATTTGTATATATGGAATTAAATAAGTGATATATCAATTTCGAAACCTAAAGGGGTGGTGCTACTGGTTATTGGGGCAAGCCGTAAACTTGAATGTCCTGGATTCAATCTCTAATAGCCACATTTCTATTGGGGTCATTGAAGATTTACCTGGCTGTTAACTTCAGGGTTTCGTGGGATTAGTCAAGGTGTACGCAAGTTGGCTCGGATACCCACGAATACCAAAATATATATATATATACACATCATTTTCGCGAGGTTAATTTTATTATTGGGTATTTGGTAAACTGTAAACTAATTATTTCATCTAAATAAATATACCTATTATGAAATTGTAGAAGCTAAGAGCATCTCCAATGCAAGTGTGGCTTGTGAAAAAAAGAGATGCCACGTAGGATAAATAGACATCATGTTAATAATTGTGTCTCCAATGCAACCGTGCATATTCATCCTCAAGCTGACGTGGCAAAAAAAATATTAGACATTGTCAACATGACCGTCCACTTTCAGACGGTCTGTTGCACACCTATTTTTTAGGTTGACTCAGCAAACATTAAAAATTGACATTAATTTTTCATATATTTTTGGTAAGGAAATAAAATAAAAAATAAAAAAGGAAAAAAAAGATGGACACGTCATTAAAAAAATTGTGTTTTAGACGGAAGCATTGGAGACAAAATTTTGAATTGATTGTCTATCAAGTCTATTTTTATGCCACATAAGAAGCAAGCCTCTTGACATTGTTGCCATGTCAATAATTATTGGTATGCAAGCCACTTTTGCATTGGAGATGCTCTAATAGACTATTGCTGATTTTTAGGGCCAACTTTATGAATTGTCTATAAAAGTTGGTGACATTAATTACTTTAACTACACAAATCTTCATAAATACATACACATCTAGTGACACCGTAGAAAGTACTACTCTTGATTTGGTACGAGAATTTGTATTTATTTTTTTTTTTTTCCGTAGGAAATTTTGTATTATCAAATACATAAATTATTCTATAAATTGTAACGCTACAAATTAAACGGTTTATTAGTTGTGAATATGTGATAAATTAGGTTTTCGTACCTAATAATTATTTCATATATATATAATTATATATAAATATATATATATATGTGTGCAGATTTTCTATTGTCAGTTCGTCTTGACAATAAATATATCAGGACGAAGAATATGAACCATTGGATTTACATACTTTGACTTAAAGTGTATGCATTTATCAATACTTCTTCATAATCTATGATCCATATTTTTCGTCCTGATATATTTATTGTTATGACGACCTGATAATAAAAAGACCATATATATATATATGTGTGTGTTCTTGTTGCCTTTATGCTAAAGATAGGAGGTTGGTAACAACAAGGTGATCAAATACTAAAGACAATAAAAACATTATATATTGAAATTCATTGAGTACAAAGGGACCCCTTAAATTTATGGAAGGATTCAATCCTAAGCAATAAGTTTCTTTTTTGAAAATATTTCTAGTACTTCTTATGATAACAAAATATATATAATAGATCTCGACAAACATTTTTAGTTAATTCAATTAAATATATATATATATATATTACCAAAATTAAAAGAAGAGATCCTTATGAGAGATTCATTATATATATATATATATATATAAGTATAGCTAATTAAAAACATTTGATTATCTAAAAGCGGTTTTGATTAAAATGTGGAAAAGTAGTCTTTAATTAAAAAAATATTATCAACAAACTTAATTATAATAATTAAGATTTTAGATTTGTATGGTGTTTGAAGTATTTCTAGCATGGTTTCTTTGAATTGAATGTTAATAATCAACAAAAAAAAACCTCTCAATTTGATCATGGATGATCACTTGATCAGATTGAATATATATAACGTGGACATGTGTGAATTCCAAGCAACAAGAAATATAAAAAAGTTGTGAAGCAAAAAGTCTTGTATGTGATCTATTCGTAAAAATACAAATCAAATGACAATTTCAATTAATACGACATGCATGGTTTTCTAAATTATAATTATTATTATTATTATAAGATATTGTTATATATATAGAGTAGTTATATGAGTTGTATTTTCTTGAAAAAACTTTAATCCTTGTTCTTGATGATCGTTTTCTTATAATTAATTACAAGACAGACAGCATACAAATGTCATGAGATCCATTATCCATAATGGACCATGCAATAATTTTGTGTACCTCTTAAACTCATCAAATAGATGCCACTACAAATTAACCTAGCTACTACTTTCGTTATCTCCATAATTAAAAGGGACCCCTTTTGTAATCAATTAATTAATTTCACTCTATTTTCACACTCGTCTGCATCTACTTACAGCTCATATAGCTCAAATGGTTTTTCATTTTCCCTTCGTATCCCTAATAAGGTTCACACTTTTTTTTTTTTTTTTTTTAACTATAAAAGTTGTTGTCAGTAAAATATCCATCAGAACCACCTTCAGAGTTTAGAGGATGACCACTTTCGAAGGATGACTACCTAAAGGACACTTGTCACTCGTAGCCAAACAAATATTCCCTCATGCTGATCATAACGGTGTTGACAACATAACAAAGAATCAGAAATAAACCTATAAATACCATTACACTTACATTGCATCTTTACTCAAGTACTGACTTAAGTATCAAAAGGTGTTACCAACATTCCTCATTGGCCACCTTAACCGTATTCTATTATTCTATTTCTAGCTAGGGAACTCCATATGCAACCTCTGAGGACTATCTTCCGAAGAAAAGGCCGAGGATTCCATATGCATCCTCTCCGAAGAATATTAGCCGATCACCAATTACCAATACACCCCTCATTTGTATCCTCAACAAAAGTTATTACAAAAGTGATTATATATTTATATGTAACCTAAGGCAATATGAAGTCAATATCATTGTCGCACACTTGGCTTGTGAATCCTTGTCTTCTTAACCTAATGCCGTGTATTCTCCACAGATCGAAAGGAAATAACAACAAAAAAAAAAATCCAGAATCTTTTATTTTCTAATAATCCAATAATAAAAGGATAAAAATAAAAAAAACATTGGACTTTCACTTCACAGTGGGACCCACAAACTTGACCGGCCCACTTCTTTGTTCATGCAAAGCCGGCCCAAACCAAGAAGTTTACACTTGTCTATTTTTAAATATCCCAACAAATTTAATTAAATTTTCAAATAAAAAAAATATTGTTGCAATTTTTCTCTTTGGTTGAAATAATGCAAGATAAGAGACACAATCAATCACACTTGTGAAAAGGCTCTTAACAGTTTCTCTTGTTCTTTTTTTCGATCAGACTTGAACTTGATCATGTTCATGTATCGATCAAGACTCAAGAGAAAGCTCGCAAGTGACAACTTCACATTTCCGCGTGATTGAAGTTGCGGCGGTGGATAAGATGAGGTTAGTCCAGAGATAAATCCCTATTCTCTCACACTTGTATTATAAGAATGCGGGTTCGAGTTATTCACATCTCTAAAAAAAAAACCCTAAATTTATGTAATAATATAATACTTAAATAATAATAATAATAATAATAAGGGAAATTATTATTCTCCCCCCTGTAGTTTACTATATTCTCCAGTCTCCCTTCTCTAGTTTCAATTTTCTCCAATTTTCCCTCTCCCATGCACAAATACAACCAATCTCACCACATAAAAATAGGCATGGGAGAGGGAAAATTTGAAAATTTTAAAACTAGAGGGGGGAGACCGAAGAATACGGAAAACTATAGGAGAGAGAATGATAATTTCCCTAATAATAATAATAATAATAATAATAATAATAATAATAATAATAAGCGGTGGTAGGGTGGACTCCTCGACGGAGTAGACCCCACCGGAATTGCCAGCTCGCCACCATAAGTTCAGGCAATCATATTGAGTGGGGCCCACCTAATTCATCTGAGGCTCTGAGCTGTTCAATTACTTGGACATCCTTCCCGCTCTACAGAGCCAAAAACGCGTTTGTTTATACTTTATTGACTAAATTGCCCCCTTCCTTTTTTTTTTTCTTTTTTCAAAACTAATTAGTCAAAATTAACCTACTCCGTTGTTGATTTCTTTTTTAATAACATTTTGATGTTTAAATAATTTAGCATCACTTAAACCTAATAATTTAAATCATTCGATTATAATATAGAGAAATCAATGATCTATATAATTTAGACATCAAATTTAGTGAAACACTTCTCTAAATACATCTCTAAATTTTAATTTTAATTTATATGATAATTTTTAATTATAATGTAAATATTATGAAATATTGATAAAATTATATGGTAATTATAGATTAGTTGATATATATATATATATATATTTTTTTTGTTGGAAAGAATTAATCATAGGTTTTTTTTTCCATTAACAGAGCATTAACCAATTTAACTATTTTCTCTAGAAAAGTTATTCAATTATCTGTACTATGAGAAATTCAACCGACTTCACCATCTTCTTAGAAAAATAAAATAAAAAAATTACCATTACCTGCATTGCTGTAGTTGTTTTTTGGGTTATTTTTGACTGTTTAACAGAAATAAAATCTTTTTTATAATTTTAATTTTATTATCCGATTTGCAAGGTTAAATATTCCCTCAACTTGTGTAGATGGATAAGAACCATTTAAGACATGAAATTTGGAGTTAATATCCCTAAAACAAACATTTTGAAACTGTAATAATAGTAATGCAACTTTAACAATGCTTGGGTACTTATCGGTTAGTACCCATTCGTACTAACCATCCAATAAGGTGTTGCCATGTAACCAATTTTGTGAAGAATATAAGGAGATAAATAAAGTGTATTTTTGTTCACCCACACTAACTAAGGTGAACCATTACCACCCACTCCAGGTGATGATACATGTCTTAAACTTAACCCAAAGTCCAAAGTTAACTCAAAGTTTGGGACACATGTCAACACCTGAAATAGGTGGTAATGGTTCACCCTAGTTAGTGTGGGTGAGCAAAAATGCACTTAGAAAAATGTAAAAAGTAAAAGAAAAAAGGCCATGTGACAACACCTCATTGGGTGGTTAGTATACTTAGGTATTGACCGGTCAGTATCCCAAGTATTTTCTATGCTACTTTATTTAAATTTGGCATCCAAATTTAAAACCGAAACGATGTGGTATCACTCTAGTTATAATATAGAACAATCATGGATTACATCATTTGGGCATTAAATTTGGACAGAGTAACAATATTATTGTAATAATTGATATTATACATGAGGGCAAATTTGGGAATCAGAAAAGTATCCCATCACAATTCAAGGGGCAATATAGTCATAAAAAATCCAGCTCGTAAGCAATGTTAACCTAATCCGCAACAGTACCATGTCCTACACTCCTACCATATCTCACCATTTTCTCCAAAGCACCATCAACGTCTCTTTCTCTATAATATCCATCCACTTTAGAAAATCTATAACGTTCCAAAATTTTATATGTAGAAAGAGATTTCAAATTAATTACAAAACAACCCCGGAAAACTTGAATTATTTTCAACCACCCCCCTCTCAGCCTCATCAGTTAGTTTATCATTTTTTTCCCCTAAATGAGAGAGAAGATAAACACAACCTGTAGTTGCAGCCCCTCCCTATTTTCCCGTTGTGTCCTCCATAAATTTCAAGCTTGGATTCTCCCCCTCAGAATCGGGTCTTTTTCATTCTCTTAACTTCTTTTTTGATCAACATTTCTTTGAAAAAACTTGACTCTTTTTATAGAACTTTTTTCTGTTTCTTCTTCTTCTTCTTCTTTTGGGTTTTTTTTTTTTTTTTTTTTCTCTGCATTTGCATTTGCAGGAAGATCTGTTATCTGGGTTTTTGATTTTTTGTGTTTTTTTTTTTTTTGAATTTTGTAAAAAAAAAAAAAAAAAAAAAAAAAAAAAGTCCTTTTCTCGGGTTGCTTTGTTTTCAAAGGAGCCTACTTGAAAAGGAAAAAAGTTATTAAGTTTTTATTTTTGTTTTGAATCAGTGTATTGAAATTTCAATCTTTTTAATGGCACTTTAATGTCCACAACAATTCTATACATCCAAATTATGAGATACCCATTTCAATTCTCTGTATTTTCATTTCATTTTTAAGATTTTTATTGGTTTTCCATAATTTGACTGATTCACGGTTTCAAGCTTGTAAAATTTTCTTCAGTTTGACAAATTCCATTCAATCTCTATAAAACAACCCAGAAAAAAAAAAACCCTTGTTGATCTATCACAAAAGAAATGTACAAAACACAAAGCAACAGAGACCTGTCTCTGGAATTGCAGTCACAGATTCCATACTTGAGACCAAGCATCCACGCCAGAAGAGCAAACATCGTAGTCAAATTCCAAGACCTTTATGGGTTCACAGTGGAAGGCAATGTTGATGATGTCAATATCTTAAACGAGGTCAGAGAGAAAGTGAGAGAACAAGGCCGCGTTTGGTGGGCTCTGGAGGCTAGCAAAGGTGCAAATTGGTACTTGCAGCCTCAGGTTGTCTCGATATCTCAAGGAATTGCCCTTAAATCATCACTAAAGCTGTCAACTTTAGCCAATGCAATCACATTGAAGAGGCTTATAAGGAAGGGGATACCTCCTGTGCTCAGGCCTAAGGTTTGGTTTTCGCTTTCGGGTGCGGCCAAGAAGAAGTCCACGGTGCCTGATAGTTATTACAATGATTTGATAAAGGCTGTTGAAGACAAGGTCACGCCTGCTACCAGGCAGATTGATCATGTGAGTGGATTTTGGATTGTTTTCTTGTGACTGATTTTTTATTTATTTTTATTTTTGGGTTATGTCAGAATTTGGATTGTTTATATGAGAAATCTGGGGTTAGCTTCCTTTTAGAAATTATATTGTTTGCACCAAGAGAATCTGGTATGACAAATGTTTGTTGGATTTATTGAGGATTGAGGTTGATGTACCGATTTAAGATATTGGATGTGTGTTATCTGGACAAGACAGATCCAAAAATGCATTAATTGGAGTTGCTCCCTATAATAGTTATGGAGAATGCATTGGTGTATGATAGATTATAAATTTTAAATGATTGAGAAGGGATATGGCTGTATTTAGTTACAACTTACAATGGATTGTTGATGCAGAATTGTGATGGTCAAAGTTGCATTTTCTCCATGAATGATCTTTGATTAGTTTAATGGTGGAAGGGTAGTTACTGAAAGCATGAAGTCTTTCTTGAGGTTTAAAAGTGGTATGTATTTGTGTGGCCCTTGGTGCAATTAGAAGATCGGTGTCACAAACTGTTCTGGATATTCGATCCTGTCCTCTCTCCTTGTGAAAGAAGTACTATTGTTATCTTAATTTCATATTCACACTATGAAAATAGATTCCAGTCGCTAAATGTCCTCCTCAAAATGTGTCTTAGGTGTGGCATTGCTTTGTCATCTCATCTGAACTAGTTGAATCGCGAAAAGGAATAGTATATATCTGTAATGCCGAATAATGTTATGATTCTGAAACTATATTATGTTGGTTATCAGCTAGCTTTATGATGTTAGAGCATAGGAATCGATACCATGAAGTGCAAGTTTCTTGAAGGGGTGGGAGGGGTAATTTGTATTCGGTTTTAAAATACAGTTTGTTTTTTATTTCAAGGTTTGATTTCCTAGAGACAATGATACTAGACTTTGTTTGTCATGCCATCAAAATTTCATTTTCATGTTTTGCTTCTCTTCTTTGTATATGCATGCAGGATCTGCCACGAACCTTCCCTGGTCATCCATGGTTGGATACCCCTGAGGGTCATGCCACTCTTCGGCGTGTTCTTGTTGGATATTCTTTCCGTGATTCAGATGTTGGCTACTGTCAGGTGAGTTCATTATCTCATATTTTTTTTCTTAATGGATAAATGTATCAGTCTTTAGTTTTATCTTTTATGCTTTATGTTTGTGATCTTTTTGCTAAAGCTTGACACATCTGAAGTTTCAGTTTATTCTAACTTAGTACAACCCCTCGTCTTTTATTGAATTTATTAGGAATTTCTCATGAGTTTATTGCCTACTTTGCCCTTGTTTTTCAACAATCACATTGCCTCATCTCACATTATATTTTGAGTTCATTTTATATTAAAAAAATATTCTTGGTGCAGGGCTTGAATTATGTTGCGGCTCTGTTGTTGCTTGTGATGAAAACCGAGGAAGATGCTTTTTGGATGCTCGCAGTTCTTCTGGAGAACGTCTTAGTTAATGATTGCTACACAACTAACTTATCAGGATGCCATGTTGAGCAAAGGGTCTTCAAAGATCTGCTCATTAAACAGTGCCCAAGGTACATTCCCATTTCCAACTTTGCTGACATTTTGTTATGTTTCCGTGTAATAAATTGGAAAAGATAACTGCAGGATTGCTGCTCACTTGGAAGCATTAGAGTTTGATGTCTCCCTTGTTGCCACTGAGTGGTTCTTATGCCTCTTTTCTAAGAGTTTGCCTTCGGAGGTTAGACAAATACTGATTTCTCCTCTTTCGTTTGTATGGAATTCACTGCTTTAACTTGAAGTTGTGTTATTACTGAGAATTCTGCTCTCTGTGTGCTCCAATTTTTAGACAACTCTTCGGGTGTGGGATGTCCTTTTCTATGAAGGGGCAAAGGTTCTATTTCACGCAGCTTTGGCTATATTTAAGGTGCTTTTGCTCTTACCATTAAACCACCTTTCACAATGCTTTGTTTTTCCTAATCAAGTTTATTATAAGCATCTTGAATGTCAGTTCTTGGAAAATGTTGTTTTCATCAGACAGTAACACATGATCTAATTTATGCAGATGAAAGAAAATGAGTTGCTTCTATCACATCATGTTGGTGATGTAATTAACATTTTACAGAAAACCACTCATCACCTCTTTGACCCTGAGGAATTATTGACAGTAAGAAGATCTTCCATTGCTCTTTTCTTCTTTGTTATTGTTTAGCGAAAATCGTGTCAATGAATGTATTAGTGATCCATCGGTTCTTCTCCGTTAGCATTTTAGAAAAATAAGCAATGTTTTGATAGATTTTGTGATCTTATTGTGCTAGCTTTCCTCATTCAAGACTATGTGAAATGAATATTAATCTTTTTTTTTTTGGCAGGTTGCATTTGACAAGATTGGTTCAATGACAACCAACACCATATCGAAGCAAAGGAAGAAGCAAGAACCAGCAGTCATGGCAGAACTCGACCAGAGATTGCGACGATTAAACACCCTCAAAATGGATGATAAATAAGAGTTCATGTCCAAACTTGATCAAACTTATTCTCTATCAGACATTTCGGGAGGGAGACGGATATTGAATCAATATCTCTCTCTCTCTCTCTTTTTTCTTATTACTTTCCTCCATGAAGAGAAGATCTGAAGAACATGTTAAGAGATTGTCTGTTGGTTTTCCAAGATGATGTAGGTGGTAATTATAAAATGTAAATTAAGAGTTGATACATTCTATATATATAACATACAACAGTTGAAATACATTCCAATCCAGAGAATTTCTGGATTTTTTTTCTTCATGCCCTCTAATTTTCGGGCATAAAGGTGAAATCAGAAATGCTCTCTAGAATTGTTTGCTTATAGAATTATCTGCCTATCAAAATAAAAAGCTATTTGGTAGTCTTTCACCACCACAAGTTGCTTTGCTTTTCAGCATATGCAGCTGCTAGTGTCTCCTTTGATTTAAGCTAAGGGCAGTAAAGACATCATTTTCGACAATGAAACGATTGGTCAAGTTCTTGAGCTATGTCCTTGTGCCTATCAGTCCAATCAGAGCGACTCCAAAGAGAGAGTGGTGGTGGCTTCACATTCCACTGCTCTATCTGGTTATCATGTATGTCAACTGATCCAGGTAGGTAGAATGACTGGAAAAAGGAAACAGGGATGAGCCATTAAACACAACCGTGGAAAAACAGTTGATGCTATTTCGTTTAGATACCTTGCCAGACAGCAATTCATCGTCCTCCCAGATCAAGTCATAGGCAGCTTTTTCATCTAGCCTGGTTAAGCAGCAAGCAAGCAAACAAACATTGAGGGTGACAGGGACTGTGAAAACCACGTCTGATTTTGTTTGGAATGACAATAAGAATATGGAGAAACTACTAGTAATTAGCTTACCTTTTGGTTTCCTTAGGAACTATAAGAACAATAAGCTTTGGTTTAAAGGTGAGGGCATGGTTAATGAACCTGTTAGCAAGCGACGCGTTGACACCGAACGGAGGATTGAGCCCCATGATCTACTTGGTAACAAAAACAAAGGAAATGATTCTGTATTAGATTTTACGATATTTAAACAACTTGTTAATAATGCCAGTTTTCTCAAGTCTCTTACAAGTTGAGAACCATCAGGTAATTCTTCTGGTTTGACAGTCATCCAATCTCTCTGTTCAAAACTAAAATCATCCTGCATGTGAAGGATCACCAAGCACCAATATGACTTTTAGTAGAAATACTAAAGAAAGCAAAAACAGGAAAACAGAGAATGCTTCAACAATCAAAGAAACCACATCCCAAATACCAAGAAAAAACTATGATCAATGTCAGACGTAGCTTGATGAGTATTATCGTATCACAGGCCTAGTTGCATACCTAGCAGAAACTTCGAAATAAGCTTGCCTTGGAAAATGTTCAATCTGGTTTTATTCACATATGGTGTAACTTGGAATTTTACCATCCAACCAACTTGTCTCACATGAAGTGTATCAGTGACATCATGGGACCAAATCAGGGATTCTACTTAAATCTTATAGAGAGCAAAATAGCTAGAAGCAATGCAATAGACTACTATCTCAAACTAATAATAGTTAGTTGCAAGGACTGCACCATTTGTAAACCAGTAAATTAAGATTGAAAGAACAAAAACACGTGCAAAATGAGGTCAATTGAAATAGTTCTCAACTATACCTTAGGTGGAAATATATCATAATTTCTGAAGGAACATGACTTCCCCATTTTTTCAAGTTTGTCTCTCATCAGACAACTGAAATCATTGGCTCCGCAGCAGAAGTCAACAACCTGTTCCAAGTGTCGCTCAGGTGAGCTAGCTGACTAACTTATCAACAGAAACAAAAGGCAAACTAAAGAGCAGATAATTCCCAGAGAAAAAAGAAAAACCAATAAAGGCCACAAAAGTTGCTTTATGTGCCTGATCATAAGAGTATCCAAATTTTCAACTCAGGATTCTAAATGTAGAACGATAAAATTTCGGGGAAATCTTCAATTGTTATTCATGATCCAGCAATCTCATGAACTACAGTCTCAGTAGTTAGCATGAAGAGGTGTGACTACTTTCCAACCCTTAGAATTATGTTTTTCCTTCTTCATTAATACAGAGCCAAAGTCCAAATTAATGGCAAAATGGAAGATATCAAGAAAATGTCTATCACAATAGAGAAGTATTTGTCCAAGATAATACTCAAGTATCATATGATGCATGTCTTATAACTCTCCGATATCAAGATCTAGAAATACCAAAAATGTACTTAAATATTAAGATTCCCGGCAATTTTAAGTCTAATTCTGAAATGCATGACGAAAATGTGAAGTCGGCACTCATATTGGTGTATGCAAATACCAAATGGGGAAAAAAAGAAAAGGAAGGCATATGAAAGAGGTAATAACAAAAGAGTCATGTCCCTTTAACTTCAAGCAGACATCTCAGGAAAGAACTAAAAAGAATATCCATGTCAGTATGTTTATCTAGAACTCAAATCGAACAGATAAACATAATGAGGCAAAGAAAGAATGACAGAGCAACAATATAACCAAAAAAAGAGATGCAAAAAGAAAATATATTCTTACTGTGTCTCCACTTTGCACATACTGATGTAGCCTAGCAACAATCTGCACAAATCAACTTATATCGTTAACACAACACTATAATTTTATATAACCAGCTAGATGATACTGAATTATGCACGGAGTTGAACAACAATCATATATTATGATAAATCAACATTCTTTAACAAGACAAATCTTCACAATCAACTCTTAGCTATAGTGTCTTAACGTAAAATCAATTTTTTTGAGAATACAAAATTTGTAAGATGTTTTCATTATATTGAAATCTCTCTCACATTTTTTCTTCCCTGGTTTATTGTAAAAGAAGGGTTAAAAGCATTCTAAACACCACAGTCCTTCAAGCTATAACAACTTGAAAACTATAACATAATCTCAGTTATATTATATCTAATCTCATGCCAAGATATGTTTGACCAGCCCTCTGAACTGCATAATGCCAAATCAACTTCATCATTATACTTGAGATCCAAAGGTCCGGATTCTTGTTTTTGAGCTGAAGGTATTCATTCGCACCTTCACAGGCAGTATATACTTCTTATCGATATGCTATTTTGAACAAAAGCAGTACCCCTCAATGTCTGCTATAGAACAACAGTCTTAAGTTACTTACTGTATATCAGTAGAAGCCTGATTGCTTACCAAAAGGCCGATAAAAAAAACATTACCTCCTTAAGATAAAAAAAAATATATTACCTCCTTAAGCTTCTCTATATCGGTAAAATGGCGACCAAAAGATGTGTAACGCGGGCCATGGAGAAAAGGAGCAAGATAGACATCAAGCCTCCTCTGTGGAATCGAAATACAGTAATCAGCAGCTTATACAAGTATGCTTGACATTGCTTTAATTTCTACTAATATGTCTTTAGTTGAAATACACATCTCAAGTCACTGAGGACATCAAATTTTCAATGCCACATAAACAAAAGTCTAACCTCGTCAACTTGCATGCTTAAAAAAATAATAAAAACTAATGCCTTGTCCAATATAGATCTTGCTAATTTGTAAGCAAAGAAAATGATTCTCGTTCTTCCTTTTATTAATAAGTATTCAAGTTTTAGAGAAAAATAAACATTAATAAATTGTCTTGCTCTTCATCTTTGACAGGATTTAAAGACTTTAGTATATGTTTATTCAGTTCCTTAATCTTGTTATTTTCACTTTGTAGGAGTTTCTAGGTTTAGTTTTTTTTTTTTTTTGTTCATATGAAATATTGTTTTTTTTTATTGTTTTTTTTTGTTCATATGAGATATTGAAGCAATTAAGACCACTTTAAACTTGAATGGAGATAGAAATCCACCCTTAAAATTTAAAAAATTTGTTGTTTGGTTATTCACATCTTGAATCTTATGATTTATTGAAAGTTAATTTCCTTAGCATTTTCATGATGTGTAACACTCCTCTTACCCTGAAAGTTCTATCGGCAAGAACTGCAAACAAGTCCGCAAACAAAATGTAGTCCCCAATAAATCATAGATTTAAGGAACATATATAATGAGAGAGTCACAGTAAAAACTTGACAATTAAAGAAAACATTATAGCAAGATATACAAAGAAGAAATGAAGAATATATACCTACAACAGAAGCAAAGAAAAACCTGCAATGACGAAGCTACCAATAATATCAAAAAGTTTCGGATTAAGATAGATCAAACCTTCCATTGAAAAATTTGATGGAGAGTCTCTGGTTCACAAACTGTTTTAGCTTCCTCAACGGTATATCCTTCTTCAATCATCTGTAAAGCTGTTTTAGTGGCCTGCAAACATATTGAAATTATCATTTAATTGTTAGAGAGAAAGCTAATTATCCTGAAAAAAACCTTATTAAGAGCTGCTGTCAAATAATATATACCTTCACACAACCATCAACATATCCTTGTGTAAAGGCCTTTTTCAATGCATATTTCGAGTGGCATGTGTGAGTAGTTGGACCTGACCGCCTCTTCATAAATTCTTCCTTATCAATTGTGGAATTGCAATCTTCCATTAAAGTCAAAATCCTGTGCATGAAAAACAGACGATCCTCAATAATCAATCCCAAATATTATGTGGATTGATGACTTCAAAGTTATGAACTTTTTAACACTTCAAAAGAAAATTGAGATTCACAGCTATGCAATCATCAAAAAAGCAAATCACCTCTTTTCCATCTCTGCATCAACTAAAGGTTGTGAGCTGTTCACTCTCTTACTCGTAGGCTTATCCGAAATTATGCTCTTCATTTTAGTGCCACCAATATTATGCTGCTTAGGCATAACCCCATATGATCTGGGTTTCGACAAAGAGCTATTATCTCTCAAGGACGACTTGCTTTTGTCAGATGAGTCCTTCAATGACTTTCTACCAGTGTCAGACAAAGTTGGTTTCTTTGGGGAATATAAATCTTGTTTTGAATTTCCTTTCTTAATCTTCATAGTAGAAACATCAGCTTCAACACCACTATATATCTCAACAGGTTTTCGCTTCTTCACTACAGATATATTTGTAAAGGCCTTGTTCAATGCATATTTCGAGTGGCATTTGTGAGTAGTTGGAGCTAACTGCCTCTTCATAAATTCTTCCTTATCAATTGTGGAATTGCAATCTTCCATTAAAGTCAAAATCCTGTGCATGAAAAACAGACGATCCTCAATAATCAATCCCAAATATTATGTGGATTGATGACTTCAAAGTTATGAACTTTTTAACACTTCAAAAGAAAATTGAGATTCACAGCTATGCAATCAACAAAAATGCAAATCACCTCTTTTCCATTTCTGCATCAACCAGGCTACGTTTTGAGGTTACAACCATCTCTTCAGCTGATAGCAACTGTGAAGCCTGTTTTTTCCCTTTTCCTTCAACACCAGGAAATATTAAGTGATTTCTAACTGGGGTTGCAAGTTCTCCGACGATCTCATGCGCCCTGGTTCATAAATTTGGCAACACATAATGCGTTTAATGCATTATCTATAAACAACTGCTATTACTATAAAATAACTTGAAAGACAACTTACAAGCAATATATTAGAATCCGCTTATTCGGAAGCAGACCACTCCAAGCCCTTTGTACATTGTTAGCAGTAATTTCAAAAGCAATTTCCCTGAAGACAAAACCAATGCATCAAATACCAGAAGTAAAAACCTCTTCCTGAAATGACATCACATTTTTTGTAGAAGACTTTTGTAAATATATATACTCATATTAAGTCTACACTCCCACTTCAACCCTAAATGTGTGATCATATGATTTATAAAAAAGGAAAAGGAACAATTTTTCTTTTTCTATATAATGGATCAAGATTTATTTCCTCCCATTCTCTATACTGCCAACTCTCTACAATACCCAAAGAAATCACTAGAAAACTTTTAGCATAATGATTATCTCTGCAAATGTTTTAAGGTTTGGCTTATTTCAGTTTTCAAGGTAAGCGTTTTCTTCCTATTATTGCAATTAATTCTTTCATTCTTCATCCATCCATTGCTTTAATAATATGAGGAAAGAGCTTTTTTATCTCAGACTTTAAAGCTCTCTATTGTTTTGGTCTCCTGAGGTACCATTCCTGTTCCTTCATTCTCATTTCTTTTAATAAATATACTCTAAACTATTAAGGCTGGTGGTACTGACCTAGGTGTATTAGCATATTTTTTATTTCATGACTATAAGGAGTTTTGATATGAGACTTGGTATAAAAGCTGCTAACATATGTGATAGTAAATGTTTAAATTTTGGAATTTTATCAGAGCTTTAGAATTGTGATTACAGGGTATACCTGGGTAAGCACTTTCGGTGATAAGTTTTAGGGCAACGTCTACACATGGCAAATATCAAGTCATCAACATTTTTATCTTCACTTTGCTTACAGACACAACATTTATGGGCAGGACAGGTAAATGATTCCCCTGCAGCAATTTCCACTTGAAGTTGTTCTCCTAGAGATTCATTATCAGGGTGGAGAAGCTTTGCAACACATCCTGGATGATAAAAGTTTCCGCATGTTGCAGAAACACAAGGGAAGACCTTGAAGACAATGAAAGAGAAAAAGTTAAGATGGAGCAAGTTGCCTACTTTTTGCAAACCACCTAGTAGAAGATATCAAATAAATGAGTAAAGATGGCAGAAATTATGAATTGAATCATTTAAACACAACAATTTCAATAATCAAATCTAATAAGAGATATCAAGAAAACAAATGAAAGAGCATGTACTAAGGAAGCACTGAAATTTTTTTACTGAGTTCTGAAATGATCAAGGTAATAACCAGATTTGCTTATATATTTATGTTGTAATCCTTAAGCAGTTCTTGCTCCATGAATGTAACATCATTCATTCTGCAAGGACATCAAGCTGATCCTTGTTGCAACTTAATAAAAACTGCTATTTCAATATCAATAAAGCTGCACATAAAGATCGCAAGTACTATATACTAAGTGGTCTTACACCAGTTCATTAAGTGGTTTCAATCAAGTTTTTATACCATAGTCATGTTAAACTTCTTATTTGAGCTGTTCTCAAATTCTCCATTAATAGTTTTCACTTGTAATATATTACTCACCGAAGAAAAAAAACATGAAGATTATTAAATCAAATAACAATAGCCTTGTATTAGATTATACCTCCTGACAGGAAGATTTATCAGAAGAGCCTAGGATGCCACACGCAAAGCACTGATGCTGCTGATGCACACAATTTTTACACATAAAAGTTGGAACCGCCTGCATATATACGAAGCACTACTTCAAGGTGCAAATTACTATAAATAGGAGTAAAACTAGAAAAGAAAAGGAATCTTAGATATTTATGACAATAAAGTGAGTCCATACATCAACTTGAGCTTGGGTATAGCCAAGAGTTTCGCATGAATAATTAATCCCAGGGGCAACGGTTGCATGAAAAGATCTCAAGCACCTCCCTTCACAACTGTATCATATCAAAACAAATTAAAGTAAGACTACGGGCGAAAAGAACAAGCAATATCCAATAAAATAATTCTTGGGTCAGCAACGATTAAATCGTCAGTACCAGCCTTCTGTACGGTCATAAACAAGGCATAAATACAATGTGCACAAATTTATTACTAGCTAGGGGAATTTAAATCAACTTAACTAAGACTCGATCCCAGAGAAAGTGCATTTTCGCTACATAAATTCATGTTGCACCATTCAGCTACATCAAAAACAAACAATACACCCATATGTTTCTATCCATGTCTCTTTTGGCATTTTTTTTTTCTATTTATATTGGGCACGCCTCCAAACTGGCACGTCCACATGACTAAAACCACTTAATTTGGATATCTCTGGAGCTGTCCTGTATTTCTGCCACTTATTTGAGCATGATATGTATCAGTGTATCACCACCCAATATTAGGTTAAAAATCACATAGCTGGCAAGCAATTTTACAAGGTTTTCCTTATCACCTCCTATTTTTTTTAAAGGAAACTAGAATGATTTCATTAAAAAAAAAAGAAAAAAAAAAAGAAACAAAGGTGAACTTGTCCACAACTCAAAAACCTTTTGTGGACTACAAAAAAAAGAAAGTATAGAAACTTGTATGAACTTAGCCCTGAACCCATAAAATTGTCTATAAGGAAAGTATCTATTTTTCAATAGAATTGAATACAAAACTACTCCTAAACCATTTCCCAATTTAAAGGGATGAAAACAAATGAATTTCACCACTTTTAAGGTATCTCTTAACTGAATTTTATTAGCATTCATTCCTCTTTTACCATTGCTACACTTACATACCCTGTAGTCTGTCCTGAAATCAAAGTGTATAGTAGGTTCAAGGTTTAAAACCTTCCTAGTAGGAATTAAAAATAAACTGATATACTTAAACGAAATGACCCTGAAATTTCAACTGAAACCCACAATTCCTAAACATCTTATAAACTTCAGGGTAATCTTCATGTTGCATATCTCCATTTCCAAATTCTACACCATAAATGCAAATTTTATGTAGGAATGACAAAAGGCAATATAGAAATTAAAAAAATTAAATAACTAAAACTACATGATCTGACGAATTATAGAAGATTATTATTCAAAATAAGCAGAAAAAAAAAAATCAATGAAACTATTTCAGATTATAATACAGAAGCATACAATAGGACATCGCCACCATCATCGCAAATAGCACAAAGACCGAAGGAGTCCTCTTCTTCACTCCAACCATCTTCATCTTCATCTGAATCAACTATGAACTTAGGTTTCTTTATTGTTTGGACATCCTGTAAAATTAACCAGGTTCAGTTCTTCTACAAGCACGAGAGAGATCTGGATGGTTCTCAGGAATCAGAATGAGAAGTTAAGGGAGGAAATACACATAATATACAAGCAAGAGAGAATAATTCTGACCTCATGGAAGTAAGACATATTTTTATCAATCTTCTCCATAAAAGTAACCAAGAACTGCTCAAAGAAACAATTGTCATACAGTGTTTCCTAGTATCAGATAATAAATACATTCATATGTATCAAAGTATGCATAAAGCAAAAATAGAAAAGACTCCAATGTGAAAAAGTTTTGGCAGCTCCATGTGAAGAAATGTAAAGAAGATTGGAGTGCGATGATTCTGGAATAATTTTCAAGTTAAACAAAATATTGAACCCAGTAAGGGAAATGGGGCTGGTTCAAAATTGACAAAAGAAAATCTTCGATGTGCAGTAAACACTACCTTCAATTAATTTTATTTTATTCACAAACATTTCCTGGTTGAGTACATGAGCTTCACCTTACCCATGTCAATGAAAGTAATAAACTAAAATCCTTATATGCTACAACAGAATTGATCATTTCCATGATCAAAGCAAACATCTATGATCTATGTTTACATTTTCTCCACTGACAAACTGACAGACTCATCTACAGCTAAAATTCTTAATGCATATGAATGTCTTATAAACATGTCGCTTTCTAAAGTTAAAGTTATTCAGCACAATAGGAGACCCATTGCCTACAGTTGCATTTGAATATCAGGCTTCTTTGTTATAAGCCAAATAGTCATATATGATTTAAAGCAAAATTAGCATCTCAAGTCTCAACAGATTATTGAAAAGACTAAAAGATAAGACTTATTTACTTGTTTAATGTAGTTATCAAGTCTAATGCACATAAAAATCAACAAGAGGGGTTTTATGTCTTCCACATTATAATCACAAATAGAAAAACAGGATCTTGCACAAACCTTAGATTTCGATAAATCTTTATCCCTTTTCGCAGCTTCTGTAATCAAGGATATGTGATCAAACAAATCGCTCTCAGAAGGCTCAACCTCATAGGAGCTGCAAAATACATAGTCAGCCTCTCAGAAACAAGCAAACAAACAAAAACTCATAGGAGACCAAAACAATGTTAAACATATTACCCGAAGCTTGTCCGCAAGTATTCCTTAATTGCATTCCCAGATGCCTTTGGATTTTTTAAAGCGAAATGAAGCCAATGAACGGTGATCAATATCGTCCTGATAATGAATCTAAAACTCTTTCTTGGATTCTGAAGCTGTATCCAATTTTTGTTCTTGGATAGCACCCAAATCTCCGGCTGTGGGTAGGAAAGTTCAAACTTCCATGCTACAACCTGCTTGTGGACTGACTGGAGACCATCGTCAGTAGTACCGCGTAAATACACTTTGATTCCCAAATTACCACCAACAGCCTCATCATCCTCCTTCCATTTCATTGGCAACTCAGCAAACGAAATGGGATTGTTATTCTGATCAATCAAATGGTAAGTTGATACACATTGAGGCACAATTTCACCCTCTTCCTCATCCGAAAAATCCATGGATTATCTATTAAACAACAACAGTAAGTCCAGTATGCACTAATATACACTGTTTGGCTACCAAGAAAATAAATTTTTTAAAAAATGATTTTTTTAATTTTTTTTTTTTTTTTTTGTTTTCTCGGTTACAATTTACAAACCACACTTGTCAAGTTTCTCCTTTTCTTCTCAGACTTTTACTCAGTAACCAAACACACAAGTGAATGTACAAAACAAACTTGAAAATTATTTCAAAATCAGATCAAAATGCATGGAAAATGAAAGCAAGCAAATCAAGGACATGAAAAGAGAACAATTAAATGGAGAGAATGTTGTAAGAAAAGCATGAGTTAGACAAATTCATGATTTTGAAGAAACTGCAGAGATTAAGAAAAATGCAAAAAATGTGGCTTTTTGTGTGCTCTTTGCTTTTCGCACAAGTCAAGTATTCTCTCTATTACCTGTGAGTGAAAAAATCAAAAATCAAAAAAATTAAAAAAATTAAAAAATTAAGAACATATCAAACATATAAACCCTAGACAGTTTTGTGTGTTGAAGTTGGAGTTGAAGAAGAATATGAAGAATTTACCGTTTAAGGCAACAGTATCCAACAGAGACTTCAAAAATGCGTACGGAGAAGAGAGAATGTGTACTTTGTACTCATAGTCTCGCACTCGTGACCTTTGGGTTATATTTGTAAATTGCAACCGCCTTTGCGAGGGAATACTGTGGTGTGATTAGTGGCCGTTGTTGATTAATCACATATGCCAATAGAATAGTGAAACGTGTTTAGGTTTAACTCTAGATTGCACTCTTATTGATCAGACCATGGGAAATAAGAAATTTACCACTAGATCACCTCTGGTCTTGTATATCGGTATTTGTTGACTGGAATATCTAGTAACCGGAAAAGTCAATCAGTCCACGGACACGTGATCAAGTGCAAGACTTGACTACTAGCCGTTTGGATGGTCAACAATCAAATGGTTGTAACCGAATGATAGAGTTCGTGATGCATCGAGTAGTCACCAAATAATGTTGTGTCAAGTGCATGTTTCCTATAAATACTTTTGAAATATCTACAAATAGAGAGAACGTTAGGAGCATCGATTGGAGATCGACATTTATACTCCGACACTCAAGTCATTATTTTGTCTAAGAGAATCAAAATGTGGACTTCAAAGACAAATTGACAAAGTTTTGCTAATGTTGTAGAATGCATACTAGTCCTTGTTCTTCATCATGTATTGTATATCAATAATGCTAAATATTCTATCTAAAATCTCATCTTTTTCATCCTACTATATGTGGTATGTGAGGTGTCAAATTGTGAGTGGATGTATATTAATGATGATTTATCTCACCTACCTCATGTATCCACTCACCATTTGACACCTCACATACCACAGGTATTAATAATAAATTTTATATTGCAGGGAGACAGGGAGTCTATGCATCATTAATAATAAATTTATTAAAAAAAAAACATAAAATAAAATAAAGACAAGTGTCCACACATGCTGGAACTACATGTATAAAATCCAAAATCTCCCTCCACATTCTTTAACGCTTTTATTTTCTCTCTCTCTAATCCACAAAAATGCTCTCACACTGCAAGTTCTTCAACAATTACCAATTTGCCCATCATGACCGCCTAGAACAAAACTAGACTCACTTGAAACTCGAAATAATCACCAAAATGCCATCCACCACGTCGATGACTATCGACGCGGCGCTCGACGAGATCGACCTCGACGCCTCCGACTTCGGCTCCTCCGTCCCTCTCAAGAAGGTCCCCAACGGCGACGTCTTCGAGGCATCGCGAGCCGGTGACGTCGACCGCCTAAGGTACCTCCTCGACTCCGGCCTCGTCAACGTCAACGCCCGTGACCGCTGGGACTCCGTCGCGCTCTACTACGCCTGCCTCGCCGGCCACCTCGACGCCGCCCGAATGCTGCTCGAAAGCGGCGCGATTTGCTCCGAGCACACCTTCGACGGCGACAGGTGCCACTACTCCGCGCTTAATCTGAAGGTCAGGAAGCTCTTGAAGGCCTTCGAAGCCAGGCCGCCGCCGCTGGGACCCTTGCAGGCCGCGTTGAGAGATACTTTCTTGGGTTGCGAAGCTAATAGGCAATTTTTGGAGCAGGCTGAGGGAATTCTCGGCATTACAGGTGCATGATACAATATTCAATTATTCATGTTGATTGGTTTTGAATTTAGTATATATCTGTTGAAGTTATCCAAGAAATGAATATAGCATCAACGATATCAGATATTATCAAATTGTGCTAGAATTCAGATATTTCAACGTTATCAGTACCTCAAGAATGTTATCAATATTTACTTTCTGCATATTGATCACATCAATTGACATATCAGCTTATCCTAGCTCATCTGGATATCAATTATCAAATGACATATGTACATTATATTAGGCCAATCACAAACTTTGAGATTCTATGTTTAATGAGGACTTAAAAGTATAATATGAATCAACTTGGAGCAGCAAAATTGGGTTTTTTACTCTTTCATTCACTGTTGATATACATTGTTTTTGCCTCCGAATTGACTTAAAATAATCTGATTCGTGGTACTATCAGTAGGTCTAGGTGTTTCCTCCAATGGGGCATCCGTTTCGAATTCATTCCCGCCTGATATCGTATTTTATGTGCAAGGTAGACCAATTGAAGCCCATAAAGTCATTTTGAGTGCTCGTTCTTTATTCTTTAGGAGAAAGTTTGAGAGTGATTGGAAATTCCGGAGTGAAGTGAGATTTTCGAAGGAAAAGTTGTCATACCCTGCACTTTACAGCCTCATCCACTTCTTTTATTCCGATAGACTAGAGATTGCGGTAGATGACATGGAAGATCTTGTGAGAATTTGTAAGGTATGCAAGTGTGAATCTCTGCAAAGAATTATTGAGAAAGAATTGATTCATCAAAAGTATGCAGAGTATAAAGCACTGAGAGATTTAGACAACTCTCAAAAACGGTTCATCTTACAAGGCGTGTCGCTACCTGAAGAGGACCGGCTTCCTGCTGCCTTATATCGGATCCTTCAAATTTCTTTAGCAAGGTCCACTTCGAATCACAATCTTGATAACAGTGTTGATAAACTAGCATCTAGTGTTAGTGCAATGCATGTGAGTGATTCCGTGGATGATCTGGCTGATGTTTGCATAAGAGTTGATAAACAGATTTTTCGTTGCCATCAAGTGATTTTAGCATCAAGGTCGGAATACTTCAAAGCAAGATTGTCTCGTATGAAGGATTTCCTTGAAGAAGATGATGGGTTACCTAGTGACACCCTTCCATGTATTGAAGAACACGATTTGAGCACAGATACATTTGAGAAAATGATAGAATATATGTAAGTGTTGTCTGTTTATTTCATAAAAATTTATGTTTGATTTGAGATAATTAGAGGAAACACTATTTTGTTTTCTAGATTGTGCTTCCTAATTGCTTAATTATTGATCTGGGTATTATTGGTACCAGAGTTGGGTTGCTTAACTAGCATTTTGCATATACCATGTTATAGCTCTTGGGACCATTGTACCCTGTGATCATTATCAGTTATTTAATTATATCGTCATGGTACTTATCTGGACTTGTTGGCGTTTCAGGTACACTGATGGTTTGAAGGATATAGACCCAGATCAGGTATCTCGTCTGTCAATCAACATGGCTTGTGTCAGTAAGGTTATAGTTGTCTAACAATAATAGTTGTCTAACTTTCCTTGTATTGTTTGAGCAGGTAGAGGAAATGTTTGATGCTGCTTCTAGATATTTGCTATTTCCTCTTAAGCGTGCCGTGGCTGATGTGCTGTTGCAGCATCTGCAAATGGTCTCACCTGCAGAATTGTGCCATTGGCTGCTATTGTCAGACATGTATGCCTATATTGTTCTTTACTTGTCATTGTCTTGCCCTTTTTTTCTTTTTCAGTTTTATCTTTGACATTATCTTAAGTTTATTCTAATTTAAATTGACTCGATTTTGAAGGGAAAACTACTTGATTTTGGGGTTAGCTCCCTCTCATCCTGGAATCCTTTCTCGACTTTTAGATATAGATTTACAGTGGGTTGCCTACTCTTGATTAAGACCCTTGTCTTAGACCTTTGATTGTTGATGTCCCCAAATAATTGCTTTTTTCTTTCTTTCTATAGACATGCTTGTACATTTAGCTTTCAAAAATACAGATGTTCATTTGAAGTTGTAGAATCATGTTCAACTTCTTGCATCTTTAATGGGAAGTGATATTAGAGTTCTGGAGAGTCATCAGAGTCAGAGTCCTAACTGGGTCATCCATGGGGGGAATCTATTTAAGTTATTTGTCGAGTGTATTCTTATTTTAGACCAAATAATAAGATAAGGAACCGGGACATCATTTTAGAACTAGCTTTGTAGACGGCTAAGAATTACATCTCTTATTGTTGAATCAATTGATACCTCTGTAGTTGAGTACTCAGTTGTTACTACGGAGCTGTTGACTGTTCGAAATTCATTTGTAGGTATGGAGTTCTCAAAATACGGGAGTATTGTCTGGAGACAATCGCTTATAACTTTGAAACATTTGCTGATACGCGTGAGTTCCGAGCAATGCTTTTGACACTACCTCCACCGTCCGGAGATTCTTCACTTCGCACCACTGCTCCAAGTGCTCCAGGAGCTGCAATGAACGCAGACCAAGGAAATCTTCTTGATGATCTGCGAGAAAAATGGCTTGAAGCTGAGGCTGGTGAGCTAGACGAGAGAGATGACAGTGCATTACTTTTTGACAAGCGCCTCGAGATACTTATGCAAATTGCAGAACAAGAAAAATCAGATGCGCTTACCATTGATAGTGAAGATTTACTTAAATGAATATCCCCTACTTGACTTTCAAATGAACAAGAAAAACAAAAAAAAAATTGTAAGTTGATAGACATTCTTTTTCCAGATATATAAATAAATAGAACAGATCCCCTAGTGTTTTAGTTGGGTTTTTTTGTAAACAAAGATATCAGATACATTTTAATTTGGAATTCATGTATGAAAAGTAGTATATACAATTCAGATAAATTGTTGCTTTTCTCATCTAAAGTTTGACCATGCAAATCCGATCATCCATATAAAAAAAAAATAAGAAAAGAAACTACAGATATATCTTACAACCAGAATCCATCATTTTTCCGAGACAGTTCCAGTTTGTCCATCACAGCGAACATTAGATTCAGGATTCAGGCATGATACACGTATAAATCATTACTTGAAGCTGAAGAAATTTAAAAAATATATATAAAAAAAAAAAAATGAACTTTCTTTCATAACTGGCATAGGCTCAAGCATAGCTTTTACAAAGGACAAGAACTTTTTATATGTCAAAAATCTGATTCCATAGGATGGAAGTAAAAAAACTTTCTCCATCCTTTGCCATCCCAAGTCACAGACTCACATTATTCAGCTTTCAGCATAATCAAATGCAAATTTTGTATCAATCAAAGAATATGCCTAACAACTCCAGACTGTAATTACAGAAGGAAAATTTACAAAACTTTCCTGATGTTTTCTCTGTAGTTTACAAGCAATTAAAGAATTGACTATTCCTTACATCATGAACACAGCACGGTATTCATCGGCTGCAATAAAAATTTCTACTTTTCTTTTGCCTTTTTCTCATTCGTTATCCGGATCCTACTTTTCTTCAACCTGGGAAGATGAATCTGAGGCTGCATCATTGATCGATCGCCAATTCTGAGACTTCCCTAGACAAGGATGTCTAGCTCTCACCATCCATTGGGGAGCCATCAGTAACTTCGTTGTCTTCGGACTCCTCTGCTGGTTTTTGGAGGCTCCAGTACATGATGCTAGCTGTCAAAATGAGGATCATCTTCTGGTTTACCTGTCACAATGATGAACATGGTGGAGGTTAAAAGTTAAACCCAGTTCAGCTGGTTATCAGTTAGACTGAACTCAACAACAGACACTGGCCTTTCACTCTTCTTTAACAAGACCGGTTCTAACTTTTAAGTAAAATAATCAAATACAGAACCGTTGGGAATTGGAGTTTGTATGGTGACCTTAAAACAAATAGAGAATAACCATACCTCTATAATGTCCTCAGGTAACAAGAAAATGGAGCACCCAAGCTTCCGTGCAACACTGATTATATAGGTTGCGTTCAACTTCTTATCCTCATCTGCAATATCAATAATAACAATGTGAGGCTCTTTCTTTGTATAGACACTATCATTTTCTTTGTAAAATATCAGTTCCAGTGTAATGCTAGATTGCTAGTACCAGCTTCTCCTTTTGTAACAACACTCCAGTTGACGACCCTTGGCTCGACTGCACTAAGAAGCTCGAGGAAGAAAATCCCATTTGAAAGTTTCTTATCCTAAAAGTAAAAAGGTTGAGAAAGAGCGAAACAATCAATCATGGACTCATGGGGTAGAATCTAATTACTAATGAAGGTAATTGTTTACTTGATTACCTTGAAGCTATCCATTTGAGAGTTTCTACCCGCCTTCTTCACCTTGTTATTTGCCCAGTGTAGAATATCAGCATCCGTGATCTCTTTGCCTTGGGAGTGAGATCTCAGGTTTTTCAAGAGTTGGAGCATAGTAAACCTCATCAGTTGCCATAAGAATGCTGAGAAGAAAAAAGAGTTTAGTCTTTTTCTAGTTGCAGCAAAAAGCAGTCTCAAGTAAAAAATGTTTTGAATGGCACATAAATATGGCATACATACTGCTTATTTATCCAAAAGGATCATACAGTATTTCCCAAAATTTTAAATAATAATAATGATAATTCAGAAGATTCATAAACGCCCCCATTTTAAAAAGAGTTAAGGTTTATTAAATCACAAAGACACGGTTCATCCACAAAAACCTAGATTTATCTTCAAGTGAAGTAGTAAAACCTAAACCGGTGTAACTTTCCATTCTATGTCCTATAAAATTGAAAAAAGCAACCACAACTAAAGATTAAAAAAAACTTCACGAAATGGTAAGGTTGATAACTTCAAAGGAACCATTGGATAAAACAGTTGTAAAGTGGAAATGTAAAGTTGGAAAAGACTTACCTAGTATTAACTTTTTATTTCCTTGCACGATATCATTCCCAGCTATATTCACAAGGGAGAAATTTAACTCCTTTCCAATTTTCACAACTTGATTGCAATTCTCAACTTTTCTAAATGGCATCTTTATGGGAGGCTTAGAAGCCAGTTTCCAGATAACTATTCCAGGTGAAACTTTATCAAGAACTTCTAAGAGAACCCATCTGCATGCACAATTGATAAACATCAAAAAAAATTCAACAGGGTTATATACTGTTACGGCAAGTAGGTGAAATCCTCACCCAGATCTGACATCCTCAAATACATTATTGACATATGTAGGAATTCCAAGACTGTTAATCCACAGACGGAAGCATCTCTCTTCCCGAGAAGTTTGTGCATCATCTGTCATCATCTCAGCAAAGGACATCTTTGAGCTGTCAACAGACAATCCATTCCTGCAAGAGAAAAACACACACCAGTTACACTTGATTAGAAAATAAGCCAGAGTTTGAACAAGCAGATTAGGCCACTAAAAATTACTTAATATCAGTATAACAAAAGTGAATAAAAGCACTAATCAAAAACGAAAGAATTTTATCAACACAAAAATGGTGAACAAGCAGTCCCAATCTACAGGAAGAAAAGAGCTACATGGACAAGCCATAACTCTTTACGAAAAGACTACACAGTTTGCGCTTTTACAAGCAAGAAGATCAATAATTTGAATTTACTTCAAAAGAATAAAAAATAAAGCAGCTGCATTCGAGTAAGAAAGGAAAATTTCCTAGAATTACACGTCAGAACTGATATAGTTTAATGGTAAGAAACAAAAGGGAATGGAATAAAAAATGATCAAGAAGGTATTTGTATATAAACTGAATGAAAACATTATTATTCACAGCTCACCTATGCTGGAATATTTGGGCAACGAATGCAAGATTAAGATTGGGTGAACCTTCAACAATATCCTTTGGAGTAAGATATCTTTTGCAACCCAATTTCTCTGCCTGCTCAATAACCAACCTTGCCCTTTCCATTGGATCTTTTGTATCCAAGGTGGAGGGGCTACTAAGTTCCGGTGCTAGAGCATTTAGCAGGTGAGCATAAGCCTCCCCGTCCTGCAAATCAGCAAATGTATAGGATCGTGACATCAACATAGAAAGGAAATGTTACAATTCAAAAACAGTATGCCATGCATATTTTGCTGCTTGCTAATATGAGTAAGAATTGTGTATAGACTTTCATCCCCACAACTAATGTTCCTGACAATTGATAGGGCATCATATGCACAATATAGCACCATGTTTACAGAATTTCTTCTCCATTTTTGGGAACTTGGGATACACAACTGAAGGTTATTTCTCTGTGCAGGAAAAGCTATGATAATACTTTTGTAGCAAGATTGTAATTCTAAAATTTTATTCAACAAGAAACACAAGTAAATCCATTCAACCAAAAGAATGGTTTTATCACAACCACGCCTACAATGAAATTACCACCATCAAATTCTAAATCGAAATGAAGGGTTTTGTCGTAAATAAAAAGTTAACTTCCTTACCTTCAAATCAGAAGAGAAGTTTGTAACTTGCTTTTCGTAAGCAACTTTCTTCAGATGAAAATTCATCCATTTCAGCAAAACCTTTTCAGGAGGTAAACCCAAAAGCTCCTCCACATCCTGCAAATGATTATAATATTTTGAGCAAAACACTCATCCCATCATTGAGGACAAAATTTAATAACTAGAAGTTATACACCCATTCATATCATCAAAAAGTGGAAAATGGATCAACATGTCATTACCTTGCTGTCATCCACCAGTTCCACAAGTTGAGGAGTTTTCTTAAGATTGAGATCGGCCAACAGTTGAATCTGATGTTGGCACCATATAAAAATATAAAACAATCAATCATTGATAACCCAACCTTTTGTCTTATAATTTGAAATAAGGTTCCATCATGCTTGTTCTATTTATGTAGGATCATATGGTATATATATAAAGGAAGAAATCATAGTCAAGTACCTTAATTATTTGAGAAATCAATCCAAGCAACAGATGGGGCTACAACAAGTAAACAAATTGAAGAACAGAAGTCAAAACCTTGACAAAGTTCAAACCACGGAGAACATGAGAAAACAAGTTCCAATTCGTAGCCAGCGCTAGCTAGACTTACCCTTCCTTCAATCAGGTCCTGTGTGCCAATATTAACCACTGTGCAGCCAATAGCCTTTGCAGAATTGAGGCAAAGGGTATGGTTTTCATTCCTCTCCCATGGATTGAGTACTTTTTTAGTGTTAATGGCTCTCTCATCTATGGTCCCAGGAACGGCTACATTGATAAGCTTACTGCATACAGCAACTAATAAGCATCAATACACGTGAAGACATCTATTAACACTAATGACATAAAAAAAAAAATAGTAAGGGGGGTCTTGTGCGTCTACCAAAGTAGAACTCCATCTTTAACAAGATCAAATAAATCATTTGTCGCAGGATCCATAGGAAGAAAATTTGCCAAGAATTTGTCTTCAGCCAGGTAGCTGTTGATGTGGGCAACATAGGAAGCCCTCTCGGATACATTAACAGCATGGAGAGTAGTGGTTGTAGTTGCCTTTAGAAATGAAGAAGAACTCTTTGAACCACCCGATTTCGCCTTTTCATTGCCTTGTACATTTAAAAATGCCTGCCAATTAACAAAACGCCAAAAATTGCTTATCTACTTCTATTCATCATAACCAAAACCAACCATAAAAAAAGAGAAATTTCAGGAAATATGCCATGTATCATTGCCCATACAAAATTTGGAAGGCCTATCCATTCACGATTTTTCACTAAATGATTTTTGAATTTCATCGTTTGCAAAGGCACAAAGCTATAATTAAGACACCATATAACTCAATCAACCAAAACAGAACCAAAAAAAAAAAATCAACAAGATGTTTTTAAAATTAATGTTCAAAACAGAATATGTTTTAAACATTATAGGTGAATTATACGTTTAAACATATAATCAAGAATATTCTGTTTAAACCAATAATGTTTCCATCCATTAAACATATACAATGTTTAATTTTTGGCAATATAAACATATAATTCACAATTAACACAAATAAGAAAATGAACAAATAAGCAATTATAGATTATTCCTCATTGAAATAAATTGAAGACTCACCCTAAGGAAAGCTTCGAAGTCGATTTCTTCATTCATGTCTTTATAAGACTCTCCCAAGATAGACTTAATCTCATCCTCCTTAAACATTTCAGACAGAGCTTTCAACTTTGCGAAAACAGGTGGCAAATCAGCCACCTTGACAGAACCTGACGACAGATTCCTTATCGAAATAAACTATAAAAAAACAAAGCAACCCAATTTCATATTTCATGAAAACAAATAGCCAATTTTTTTTTTCCATACATTCTTCTCAACAACTAATTAAATCCAAAAATAAAAATAAAAATGAAACTGAACAAAGCATAAGTCACCTTGGATTTGAGGGTGCGTAGCTCGACTTGGGTGAACTGGCTTTGAAGCCATGGATCAGACACAAGCACACCCACAAAAGCAGACATTTTGGCCTTGTTTTTTTTCTTCTTCTTTTTTTGGGTTATAAACTTCTGTCCACCTTGAACAAATCACAAACTCGATTGCCAAACTATGTCAATGAGCTCTAACAACTCAGCATGTAATCAAATAACCATAAAAAAGGAAAAGAGAATCCAAATTCAGATCCATAAACGCTCAAAATAAATTAACAGATAAAAAAGAACAGAGAACAATGCATGCATAGATGACAACCTTTTTCTCTCTAAATTAAAACCAATCCAATTCAAACGTAAAACAATAAAGGAAATCATAAAAACAAACGAACCCATGTTAAAAAATGATATCTTTGAGAAAAGAAACGAAAAAGAACCAACCTTGTAGAATCCGGATGATCAAAGCTTGCTGCTGCTGCTCTCCTTCATTTTTTAATTTTTATTTATTTTTTGTCACGGGTTTGGGATGTTCCTCTGAGAGAGAGAGAGAGAGAGAGAGAGAGAGAGAGAGAAATGGTTGATAGTTGTTGTTTAGATTGTGAGCAAGAATGCATAAGAAGGAGAGAAATGCGATTTGGTCAGAGAAACCGCGAAGACACAGGAAATGAAATAGACAATTTTGATTGAGTGAGTCTGTGCAGGTGAAACCAAACAAATGCCTCCTTTGGATTTATTTATTTGTTTTTTCTTTTCCATTATTTAATCTTAATCTTAAATATTCAATTTATTGGTATCCAAATATCCAATCTGATCCAATTCAATCCAATCTAATTCATTAAAATATAAAATCCAATCAATCTGATCCAATTTAATACAGTTCAATATTTAATTAGTCTAGTCTAATTCAATATTATTCGGTATTCAATCCAACTCATTATCGTCAAACGTAAATTTATTTTCTTTTATTCTATTCAATCAAATATAGTTTGATATCCAACATAGTCCGGTCTAATTCTATATAGTGTGACCGTTAGATTTATTTCATTGAAAAAAAACATTAGTTTTTTTATTAATATTTTTTTTCTTAAAAAAATAAATTATATACTATATACGAGATTGGTCATATAATATACTCCTGTTGTACCAATTTCAATTCGTGTTCATCGAACTAAAATCTCAAATTAATTATAATAGTTAAAAAGAAAAGGTGATGTTCTATATTTTTAATTGTTATATAACCATTTATCAAAAAAAAAAAAAAAAAAAAAAATTGTTATATAACCTATAATATTATTTGTGGAATTTTATAATTGTGAGCCTAATTTTGGTAAATGTGAAATGATATAAAAATGTCCATGATTTGACCAAATTATACACGGTTTAATGAACTTTATTTAAATAATTAATCACATATTTATTGAAATTTGATTCATAAAAGTACAAATTGTCCCAAAATAGAGGAGAAGATTTTGAACTTTTTGAAATGACTTTTTTAAGGAAATTGCTTGGGTACTGATCAGTCAGTACCTAAGCCATACTGACCACACTAAACCACCAAATTAAGTGTTGCCACGTGGCAAAACTCTTTTGCCTTTTTCATTTTTCTCCTTGCTTTGGGTTACGTGGCAAGCAAAGCATTGTCCCTTTTTTAATGGTTCAAACTTGGAAAAGTGCCAATTCTTGGTCCCGAAGTTGAAACAAAAGCCGGCAGCTGCTGGCGGTGGGGCGGTGGTTTGTTCAAACTTTAAACCACAATGAGGTGGGCGTCTATGTCTTATAGGCCCCTACCATTTAATTATATATATTTGAAATATTATAATAATTCGGGGTTTTATAGGTGAAGGGAGAGACTCGAACCTACAATCTCGTGGTATGAGTATGATTATATGAGGGGTTTTACCACTGAACCAACATCATCTTATCTATTTAATTATATTATTATTATCATAAAATTTCAAACGGAACAAGTCAAGAGCTTTCTGGACCTGTCAAAATCAAACACTATATCGATTTCCACGACCACAGAATGGAAACAAAGCTTAATAGTAACATTTCTCAAAAAATATAAAGGTTCCAAATTCAAATCCCTGCTTCTTGAAAAAATTTCAAAATCAAGGGCCATGCATGAACGTGGGTCGGTGATGGGCCAGAAACGTGGCAAGCATAAAGGCGGTTCAACCACTCTGATGCCACCGTCCACGGAGGAATGAACCATGGTCGACGAACAAGTCCATTCAAATGAGATTAGACTTTACAAGGTTGTATAATATTTACAAAATATGGGCTTTTTATAAGTCAATTGGGGTGTATTTAGTCCTGGCCTAGGTGAGAGGCCCAATTTGAATAAAATTCATTTTCTAAAATAAAAGGATGAGATGGCCCATGCAGGTTTCGAACCTGCGACCTTCGCGTTATTAGCACGACGCTCTAACCAACTGAGCTAATAGGCCAGTTGATGTTTCTTTTTCAGTTTAATTATTTAAACATGTACTATGATTCTTGTGTATGAATTTGGTTGATGTCCAACTGCCACATAATTATGTGAAAACAATTTGTGTTTGGACAAAGTTGGTGGTCCATGGTATATGAATAGTGAATACATCACCTCCATAATGTATTGATGTTGATAATTTCAGGAAAAAGGAGATTCCTTTTAGGCGCAAATGCTTCAAAACTTTCATTTCTATATATATATATATGTTCCTCACATAGTCACATGGGGTGCTCTTCACTTTTTCTTTTCTTTCCTTTTGTAGTTCACTTGTTCCATGGTTATCTGCATTCATATGGTAGTGTTTTTAAGTGAATTTGAAGACATTATTGACCTAAATGTTGATATAAACTTACCACCAGCAAAAAAAAAAAAAAAAAAAAAAATACATAATAATACGCTTTCGACTCGTAAAATGTTCACCAGACCCTAAACCATGTACGCGTTTTCAGATTCTAAAAACTTTGTTTGTAAGGAAACTCATGGTACAGTAATAGTGGTGATAGTGATATCCTGAAAATGAGTCACAAAGAAAAAATTTCTTTCATGGAACCTTGTCATGCTCATAAGTTGTATATGTTATAAAGTGGCAATTGATTTGATTGTTAGTGCCAACATCACCAATCTTAAAGCAACAAGAACTCAATATTGAAACTACTAAACACAACTATTCCAGTCAATGATGATAATTGGATTTCTCTAAAAGGTTCATCAATATTGTAATCATAAACGTTTTGAAAAATATATCCCCCATTATAGAAATCACATACAAAAATGAAAAAGAAAATTTTGAGTGCATGTTCTAACTTCTATGAACAATAATGCATTTTTTATATGACTGACAGCACATTGAGATCTTCTGTATACAACTTGCTTACAAAAAAATATAATCTTAGAGGGGAAATTTGAATAATAATAACAACAGTAATGATAATGAACACAAGAACTCACATTCTCATACATGATATCAATGGCATATGTAATCAAAAAATGGTTTAAAAATCAAAGCAATTGAACCAAATCCGGATATATCCCGTGTAATGTAACATAAATTAAAAAAAGTACTCAACAGAAATCCTCTCTTACAAGAACAAGACCAACCAGCCTGAGACTGCCAAAGCCAACTGAGTCCAGACACCCCAGTTGATCATCCTTTGAGAGGAGTTTGGTGTTGAAGAATTTGGAGAAGAGCCAGTTGTGTCAATTGCTTTGGATGGAGAATCCGCGGTTGGTGCAACATCAGGAGCAGGAGCTGGAGCAGGCATTGGAGGGATATCGGTACCGAAGATTGATTCAGGAAGAAGGACCTTATCAACTTGGTACAAGGCAACAGGGTCAGTTGAATGCACACTGCTAGTGACTTTGGTTCTAGTCCAACCGGAATTCAAGTGGATAGTACCCGAATTATCGGTGAAATTCAAAGTGTAATCACCACCAGCAAATGTGTTAACAGGGCTCACTTGGCTGAGGTTCTTGAAATCAGCCAAGGAGTAGTAATGTGGCAAGGCATGGTAGAGGATCAGTTGCTTGAGCTGGTCCTGTGTAAGATTGGACAATGGAGGCTTCGTTTGGGACTTAAAGGCATCGTCTTTTGGCACGAAAATGGTGATACCTTCATCGGTATTGTTGGCTTGGCTTTGGAAGGTATCGAGCACTTTGGTGGACTGAAGATAGCTCAAGAATGTGTGGAAGGGACCAGCCACAGTGAGCAAATCAGTGAGGTTCACATATCCAGGTGCTGGTGCCGGCGCCGGTGTTGGGCTGAATGTGGGAGGACTAGCAGCTTTCTGAGCATTTGATGTTGAGCACAGAACCAACATTGCAATGAAAACCATTGAAAATTCCATTTTGTCCATTGTTTTTATGCTGCCTTTTGAGGTAATTAGAATCTCCAAATTCCTGCAATAAAAGAACTCCAGTCAGTAACTAGATCTCAGCTTGTCAACATAAAAACAATGTGGTAAATCTAACTAAAACACAATGTGAGTGACTGAGTGAAGATTCTATCAAAATGAAGTCTAAATCAGACCCCCAGTATCAAGAAACAGATAAAAATCTGAACTTTTTCCCATATAAATATGTTCTACAAAAACCCCAAATCAGATCTCGAGAGATTGAAATCTGGAGACTATGTAAGCATGGAATGCATATCAAGCATAGAAAAAAAATGATGCCTTTCTCTATTTTATATCCTCTTAGAGAAGAAACCCAGTAAACCCAACCTGAAAAATCTCAAAAAGATCAAAACTTTCACTGCAGAATTCAGATCAAAACCCTTCCCATTTGAATGTACATTAAATAGTTTCTCTACAGTGCAACAGATATATGTATACCTCAATATCTTAGTAAAACAAAGTCAACAAATCTCTGTGTTAGATCAAAGAGTAGTCAACAGCCACACAATGTACAGATCTAGATCAGCTAATTAAACATACCCACAAATAAAAACTGAAACTTTTTTCATTAACATGAACTACATTATTAAATGAAGAAGAAGAAGAGGAAACTAAAACAAAATCATAACAAGAAACTAAAAGCAGTTCACAAAAGAACCAAAGCCAACAAAAAAGTACAATGAGAGCAGAGTGAGCTTGACAGATACTGACCTGACCAAGAGGAATTCAGAGAGGAGAGGAGAGAAGAAGAGAAATGGTAGTGATGATAATTGCAGCAGGAAACTGCAATGTCTAGACACTATATAAAGATGGATTTATTAGTGTGTTTTTAATTATTATTATTAAAAACTAAAATACAACAATGTGGTGATGGTACCAGCTGGTGGTGGTGGTGATGTGATGAAGTGATATAAAGGGAAAAGGAGATGACTGTCAAGAGTTTGGTGAAATTTATTAATATACTGTAGAAAAAAGAATAAAAATAATAATAATTTTTCATGGAATTGTTTTGTTTTTATTTTGTGTTTCCAAACTTGGGGATCTCATTAAACTTTCTTGAAGGAAGGATTTTGAAGAAAAGAGGTCCCATATGGAAGGTGGCCTTTCTTAATCACTCTTCAACTAATTAGTTTTTTATAATCTCTGTGAGTCACCACCAACCTCTCTCTCTCTCTATACACCATCTCATTCAGTTTATCATGAAAAAACTTTCCTATCTCGTGATAACTTGTACAGTGTGCTCTTGCTAACGTGCATCGACATCATTTTCGTGTTGCTAAAATGCACTAAAAAAGGCTAGGGTATTTCTATATTTCTAGAAACGTAACTTTTTTTCATTTACAAACTCTTCTAGTAAAAAATATATGGGGGCATGAGTTATTATACATAGAACAACACAAATAAAAAAATTAGAAGAAAAGGAGTCTGATCGGACAAGTTCAACAATGCTTAGAGGCATCTCTTCCGGTCATACCATTGGCCCTTCCAAAGAAAAAGCTAGCCATACAAGACTATATGAGCCACCGAATTAGCACTTCTGCGAACAACTTCATCCGAGACCAACACCACTAGAGTAGCCAAAGCAAGAGAATCTTTACGAATGACACTCATCTTAGTGCTTGGAGAAATTCGATTAATGACTTCCAGAGATATATTAAATTATTAACCATACGAAGATATATAATATCAAGACAATCAATGCTAAAATGAACTAACCAAAAAAATAAATTTATTTGATGAATATTTTGGTAAACAAAAAGTATACTTACTAGTCCAATAAATACAGTCACGAGAATTTTGACTCTATTTCCATTTGTTAGGTGAAAAATGACAAATCTTAAAAACAAAACAAAAACAAAAATGTAAAAAAGAAGTTTGCTGTGGTGGTAAATTAAATTGCACAAAATATCTAAAAGATATCATGAGAAGAAAGTTGATCAAAATATCGAAGGCCGAGAATTTGCTTAGAGAATGGGTCATAGAAGGGGCCCACCCATGAGATTTGGGCCAACCAGCAATTGGCTGTCGGGTTGTTTGGGTCCCACTTAAAGGCGGATGCCAACTGTATGTTGCTCCCAAAATGATTCGGCGCCAAACGTGCGCAGCAACACCCACTTCTAAACTGCGCACCCCTCCCCGTTTACGTTAACATACACGGCTCACTTTACGAGGAGAACGACATCGTTTCCTTCTGTCTTACTCATGCCGACACTCTAATTAACCCACCAAACAAAAATCATAATTTGATATATAAAAAAAAAAAAAAAAAAAAAAAAATCATTTTTAGTACAAATAAAAATTATCATAATCAAAATTTAATTTGAGGATTTTGATTATTATTTTTTTGATATAATGGACCTAGAAAGATTTGGTCTTTTTTTTTTTTTTTTTGGTGGTTGGATTAAAAAGAATGCGACCAACATTATATATGTATAAAAGATTTCATGTTTGACAAAACATAATACGTGCTAATCATGTAGTTTAATAAGTAATTATACCATTCACTTAAATTAATTAATTTAACTCAAACAATCGATTCGAATCGAATCGAATTTGATTTTTATAAGTAATTATTGGTGTGATATATTTTGCTATTGACTTTTTTTTTTTTTTTTTTAAAAATATTGAAGTCCACACGCAAATGATTCAATAGTTTATTTTTAAATAAATTTTAAAATTTGTATATAAAATATTTATCAAATATTCACATAGAACAATTTTAATAAGATAGCCGTATTATATTTATTATCTATATAATGTATGTATGATTTTATTTTTATAATTCATAAAAAAAGTCTATTAGTATTATATTGTATCAAATTGACACAATTAAATGATATTTAAATACACTAAGCACGTGAAGTTCATTGGGATTGGCGGTCAAATTAAGCTAAGATTAATTTGATTAATCACATTGATTGACTTGGAGAGGTGGGATTTTGTCTTTGTAGGAAAAAGAAGGTGCCCTGCCAATATCAAAAAAATATATAAAAAAAATAGTTATTTTTATAAATTATAATTAGGGTGGTTAGGATTGGCATTTCAACACATGACCCTTTGTTCAAATTTAATCAACTTGATTCAATTATGTTAATCAAGATGATTATCAATACAAAAAAGACAGATATAAGATGTCGGTGGTCTAACGGTTCGATATTGGATTAGTTATATGATTAAAGGCTTATAATTGAAGATTAGTGTTAATTAATCAAACATTATAATTTGGAGAAGGTTCTATGACCTTATATTTGAATTTAAGATGAGAGGCTGATGTCAAAGTAGTAGCTATAGCGGTTGAAGTTGTTCTTTCAAGCTGATTCTGTACCCTATTTAAATTTGGTAAGTCTAGAATATTGAGAGTTAAGGCACGCTAGAAGACCCGTTTTTATATTCGTCCAATAATAGTTTATCATGTACAATTTTATAATTGAAATAGCATTTCAGAGGTCTGTTTTTACAGAAGAATCTTAAAGAATAGATAATACAAAGAAACACGTTCGGTTTTAATTAAAGAATCAAACTCGATCATTTCCTGCCATTAAATATCTTAAACTCGGTCCTACTGCCATACCGATACTGTACGTTAATTACAATTATCTGCTTAAATGAATGAAGATTAAAAAAAAAAGTTAATCAAGTGGTTCAAAGACATGCTTGATCAAAGTCATGTCTTGCTTCTCTTCATTCTGTGGTGTTGATGCAAGAATGGAGTTGTCAAGATAATTCTGGAGGAAGCAACTTAGAAAAAATGTTTTAAAGTGGAATATGTTTTAACTGACAATGTATCAAAAAAACATCAAGCAAAAGAGAGGAGAGATTAGATCCTTAGAGCTTGTATCGCGACCTACGTACATAATACGTAATACGTGCATTCTCAGGTTTAAGTAGCGGCCCATTCTTTACGGATGTCAAAGGTATAGTTGATCTCCAAGTAGCACTTGTTGTCATCATCAAGGAACTGCAAAGGGCGAAAAGCGAAAACAAGAATCAGCTGCTATAACAAAATTGTTACCACATTGTGGCAACAATGCAGATTCAAAGGAAAAACTTAGAAAACTAGGATGATAAAAGTCTACATGGCCAGGCATGGCACGTTCAATAATTGAATCAATGGGCCACATGTACCACGGAGAATAACAGGTTGGAGACGATGGAAAATAGTATAGCAACAAGCTTTGCAGGTTTGATAAAATGTCAACATTCTGATATATATTACTGAAAATCGACTCATTGCTGAAAGTTTTCGAGAAATCGCAATCAGATTGTATATAATGAAAAATATGTATTGACATCACATCTTGGCCAGCTGATTCAAGCTGATCAAGGAGGTCACAATGGTGGTCTCCAAAAAAAGCAACTTCCAAGGGAAAAATAGTCACAAGGTATGTAGTTCAACAGTACAATTTTCGGGTTCTACGAATTTCATACGATTTATGACAGTATAATACTTCAACACTAACCTTTGTTCTAGCAGTATATGATCCTCTAGCAAACATGCCGGAAGGGGTGGTCTCTTCTGGCGTGTCAAAAGTGTAAGGCTCTGGCTGAGGGCTAAAGGTTCCGAGCATCTGTTTTGAGCTGTCCACTGAAATAGTACTCGATATGAGTGACACGTTCGAGCCTTCAAAATTCAAAATTTCAGCATGAGCTGAGAGCATAGATAGATGACTTACCCTTGACACCAGTTTTCCAGACAGTGTTTGTGTACCTAAGGCCAGATACAATGTTATTCTTGACTTCGAACGAGAATTTCAAGCTGTAAAGACTGCCTTCTTTCAACGTAAACCACAGTCCCTTTATTTTTCCATCCTCAGGAACAGAAAGAACAATGTCAGATCTACCAGGCGCAACAATTGACAGGCTAAGGATCTTCACTTCCGGTTCATGAGTTTCTGCTACAAAAGAAATTTTCTAAAATATTACTGGGTGCAGAGCAAATGCTACGCAGAAAATTGTATCATTTCGCCAGAAACATCAAACAAGGCGGCTTCACAATATATATTTTTCTTTGATGTGTATGTCCAATTGATAAAATTAAGGTTGGTTGGAGAACAGCAAAAAAAAAAAAACAGTAGATGTTGACAATGTCCTCTTCATCTTGTACAGGAATTGATCAAAAATGTCCAACATCCAATGATTATGTTTTCTACTGTGACAAATAATCAAGCAATCAAGATACACATTTTACTTATCAAACAGTTTCAGCTCTAAATTGCTTTTGTAAAACCCAAATTTACATAAACTGAAACATGTGGTTAAACTTCCTGAACAAGCTAAATTTACAATTACAAATTGTAAAATCCTGAAAAGAGAAAAAAAAAAAAAAAAAAGCAGATGAGTGAGTACCTCCAATGTTGTCAAAATCTACACTTCCAAGAAGTTGCTGCTTCCATTTCCTGAGGCTCTCATCATCCTAATAATCTCAAACACAAGTAATCAAACATACATAATCTGAAGAGTCTGATTATTATACAACTCAAAAACAAACAAAATGTCAAATGTGAATCAAAATTCAAAAGCAAACCTTGTCCTTTTCAATCTGTTCTTTAAGGGTATACTGAGGACCCAACTGGATCAAAGTCTCTCCAACCTCTTCATCTTCTTCATCCTCAGTTGAACAAGCAGAAGCTTCACTCATTTGCTTCCCAATCTTGTCTCCTGTTGTTGCCTCATTGTCACTCTCATCATAAACACCACTACTCTTCCCTTCTTTCTCCTTGTTCTTGTCAAAACCCATGTTCCTGGAACTTGATGCAGCTCCAACAGCCAAGGACATCAACAACAATTCATCAAACACTTAACCACCACTCAAATTAAGTAAAAAAATCAAAACTTTTTCTCTTTTGTGACCACCCAATATGAAAAAAAAAAAAAAGCAAAATTCAAGAAGAAGAAGAAGAAGAAGAAGGGTGTTTTTTTGAAATGACTTGTAAAGGTAAGGATTGTCGTCTGTGTCCAAGGAAAATCCAACAAAGAGGAACCAAAGACACAAAAGCCCAACAAAAAAAGACAAAAAGAGAAACTGGGGTTATGTTCTGTCTGTTAAGCTTTTTGAGTTGGTGGTGGGAATTGTTTGAAAATCTCTAAAAGAAAAAAAAACAACACACACACAGAGTCAGAGAGATACAGGGTAGTTAGTTAGAAAAAATAAAAATAAAAAAAAATAAAAAAATCCCTCGAAAAGGAAGTGAGAAACAGTCATGCGGTGATCCGCAATATATGAAAAACCAGAGAACGTGAAGATCACTACAAAGAAGAATCCATGGAAACACAGCCGGAGATTACGATGAAGTGGATGGATGGATGGATGTCAAAGTTTGTGTTGTTGTGAGTTGTGGCATTTGACTCCTTAAAACGAGACAGGGGACCAGAGAGAGATGAGAGGGTTTGCTTGCTCACACGTAGCGATGGAGATTAATTGGTCCGAGGAAAGTAAAAAAAAATTCCACAAATTGTGGACGTGGGGGGGTCCCACCTCAAGAGGGTTTTCGAAATTTAATGGTGGTTATTGGCTACGGCTTTGAATTTTAGAGGGGGGCTTTGAAAAGTTTTTGCTAAATTTTAGGTTGAACCATTGGAGTGTGGTTTCTTTGAGTTTTTTTTTTTTTTTTTTTTTTAGTTGTTTATTTGGAAATTATGTGTCAAAATTTGACTTTTGGTTTTTCTATTCAATATTTTCAGGATAATATTTGGTATTGACCAGTCAGTACCCAATGTGCTGACTACACCACTCATTGCTTACCACTTAACCCAAGACAAGGAGAAAAATAGAAAAAACAAAAGAGTTTTGCCACGTGACAATACCCCATTGAGTGATTTGGTGTGGTCAGTACCCAAGCAATTTCCATATTTTCATACTTGTGTAGTTTGATAGGTGTATTTAGAAGCAATTTTGGTGGCACTAAGAATGTTTTGAGGATTCGAGTCTTATTATACTTATTTTATAAGTATACGTGAAAAGTTTTGACAAATCTCGATAGATGTTGACTTGGTCCGTATCAGAATTTAACATAATCCTTAAAAGAAACAATTTATTGTGATTAAAAAATCTAAAAAAAAAAAATAAGAAAACAAATTTAGGGTAGATGTTAAGAATCGAATAATATATAACAAAAATTATGTTACCTTTCCTCGGAAATAAATGTTTTTGAATTTTTTTTTTAATATACCGAACGTTTCTTTACCATATAGTTATATTGAGCTATGATTATAAATTAGTATATTCAAAAAATAAATGTGTTTTTTTTTTTTAACCCATGTTTTTGTATCTTTGGAATACATGTTAATGATGTTAACATGTACGTTAACATATACGTTAACCACAAGGTGGTTGCTTGGTGGTCCAAGGCTTGGGATGAAAATTTCAAGTCCTTGGTTCTACTATCAGTAATTGCATTGTGACCAGTCATTAGGGCGCTAGCTTAGCTGGTGGAAGGACGAGCTTAGGGAGCGGGTAACTCCTAGGTTAGCGGTTCGAATCTTACCCAGGCGAGTTCTGATTTACCCGCTTGCATTTTTATGTGGCCGGAGGTGTGGGCTGATGTTTCCTATCTGTCATACTCCATAACATTCAAAAAATAGACCATCAAAACCAATAAGTTGGCCATGAGTGTGTCACGCAGTTGGGGAGGACAGACGGGTGGGTGTCAGGACGAAGTCCGGGATCCTCGATAAAAAAAAAAAAAAAAAAAAAAGATATTAACATGTACACTACTAGATGAGAAGATGTTGGTCCAGTGGTAAAACTAGGGATGAAAATTTCCCCCATGGGGTCTCACCTCCAAGGAGCCTCACCTCCATTTGGGGTGGGGGTAAGGGTGGGGGAACCTCCCCCCACCCCCATTTCCCCATTCCCCCATTTAGGAAATGGGGGAGGGGCCCCAATTCCCCCATATATTTATTTATTTATATATTTTTAATTTTATTTTCTTAAAAAAAAAAAAAAAAAAAAAAAAAAAAAACACCTCTAACTCTATTAGTCTATTACTCATATTTTGAATTAATCGAATGCTTTAAATTTGTTTAGACTTTTATATGTAATACACTGATACTATATTATTATAGTTATTTGTATTAATTTTGGATTAAATTAAATCAATTATATATTTTAGATTATTATATTTTGTTAGTTATTGGATTGGATTTTGAAATATGGTGAAACAAAAGTTTAGTCCGATCGAATTGTAAATTATGTATATCGAATTGAAAAATTTTAAATTAGAAATGGAGAATATGGGTGGGGGCAGGAGAACCTCCCCCCAAACACCCCCATCCCCAGTTCCCTCAAATGGGATTTAGGAATGGGGGTGGGATTCCCATAAATTATAAATATGGGTGGGGGCAGGGGTGGGGGAAGGTTTTAGGAATGGGGGTGGGATTCCCATCCCCAGGTAAAACCTGTCACACTTGTACTACAAAATTGTGGTCCTCATACTAAAAAAAACACTGAATTTATGTAATGATATAATACTTTAAAAAAATAATAATAAAAAAAATACACATGTACGCTACCGTAGTTAATGACATAGAATAGATGTTGGGCTTTCTATTCTTTAGACTGACCCAAGTTGCAACAGCATATATGGCCCAAATGGCCCACATTCAAGATGTCCCCTTTTTTCACACTAATTCTAATCTATCCTCACTAATTCAATATTTCAATCCATCGATCAATTAACTCTAAGAGTTTATTTTTATTTATTTATTTATTTTTTTTGTATTTTTTTGTATTTTTTTTTTCCAGTATCTATTTATATATATATATATGTACTAAGGGCGGTGGCGACATTTTGAACATAAAAACATTATCACGTTTAATAAATGTCATTTCCATCAAATCATATTATCTGGTTTAATAAACGTCATTTCCATCAAATCATATTAGGAATAGTAACCCGAGAGTAATTTTGAATCACTCAAATTTAATATTTAATAAACATACGTCCGAATATGGAATTCACATGACCATGACTATATATATAATATATATGTTTACATCATTCACAAATATCATTTTTCAGATGTATTTTCATGACCCAAGCGATGGAAAAATCATGAATGTCCGCATCGATGCGGCACCCTTCATGATAGCTCATTGTTTTGTGTTTGCATATCACTTGCTAGTTGCCTAGTGTGAATTTCATATTCAAACATCAATACATATAACTAGCCGTTATTATAATTGTATAATTGACTTAACAAAAATAATATTAAAATTTTATTCATGTGAATTCTAAATTTAATTACTACCGACTAACATGACTTTGTGGTAAATGATGTTCATTCAGTCCGATAATATGTTAGATTTTTTATGGTAAAAAACGTTCATTTAATCTATCCAAGGTTCAAATCATTTAACAAATAGACTTTTTAAAAATATATATATTTTAATTCATCGGAATATATACCATCCCTTCATAACTTTTTTCGTATCATATGGTAGGGTCATATTAAAGTCCTATTGAAAATCTTTTTCTGTTCCAAGATGCATGCCTCTTGGCTCTTGCTAGTAAAAACAAAGAATTCATCAAGTTGGCTGGTAACAATATAATCATATAAATCGTTGAACAAGAAGGGTTAAATTCCAAAAGATATCACTTGATTTTGATTGATTTTATTTACACAACAAGTGAACAAATCACAACCATCCAATTCGTCAATAAATCCATGATACATGGGCCCATTCTTCCTTTAAGCAAAATAATAAGCCAATCACCGATTCACCATCCAATGTCAATGATGTATAAAACAACATCCTTCTCAATGGTCGGCGATGTGCTTGCCACGTGGCATGCTATCAATGGATATGATTAAAAATCCTCTATAGGCCCCCACTCTTTGTAGGTCCCCCCGTTGCCGGCCATAGACCCCCCCTCTTAATCTTTTTGGGCGAAGGAGGCTTTTCCTTACCAAATTGAAATGCATTCCCTTTCAGAGAAAATATCTATGATAGAGTTGGTGTATCACATCATCTATATATATATATATATATATATATTTGTTTATATTACTATTAAATAAAAAAATTAGATAAATATATTATGAGTCGAGAGAGAATTGTATTTCTTGAACCCATAATTTCATTATTGAGTGTGAGAAAATCATTAACTTTCGTAAATATTTCTTTATATATAAATCCAAGGTTTTAATTGATTATATTTTATTGAAACTTATGACTAGTAACCGAAAAAGAAATAGAAAAAAGAAAAAGATGTTGATGAAAATTGATGTAGCTCACCCCCTTATTGCCACAAGTTGAGGTTGTGAACTCAAATAATATTAGTGAGTCTCGTATTTCAATTCTGTAACCTTAACTGATTAGAATTCGTGTACAGATGTTTCATCTGATCATAAACAAAAACACTCCATTGATAATCATTTGAGCCGTTGTTTGTGATGTCAATGTCTGAAATCGGACTTCTCTAAATCCAATCATTTTGTTCGAGTCACAATTAAGATTTCATTCTTGATCACCTCTAGACTCGATCATTAATTTGGGTCACCACCATATTCAATTATCAATCCGAATCACCTCTTCACTCATTTCAATCCGAATCACCTACCGGTTCAATTATCGTTTCGAACAACCTTTCAACAGATATAGTATTATTGGTAAAATTTTGTATGATTCGAGTAAAACAATCGGGTTGGGGAATGGGTGTGATGATAGTGTGATTTGATTAGAATGGACGGCACGTAGGACATGACACGTGGAGAAAGACAAGGCCCATGTCGAGGAATAATCAGGTGCCAGCTACCGTACGAAGTCTTTTAGATGATATAATAGATTGGGATTCACAATACTAATACTAAATTAAACATTTGCACGATTGAGATTTACTTTTTATGAGTTGTCATCTCACCACCATTTGTATCCCCCAATGGTCCATTTTTGCTCCCCCACACTAACTAGGGTGAACCATTACCATCTACCCCAGGTGTTGACATATGTCATAAACTTTGAGTTAACTTTAGACTTTAGATTAAGGGGCTGTTTGTTTTTTTGTCTAAAGTCTTATAAGACCTTAATTTATTAGATATATGGATAAGTCTTATAAATTAAGATATTATGATATGTTTGTTTTTTTCATTTTAGATGACTTATTACAAATATAAAATTGATTAGGTTGTGTTAGGGTTTCTTCAAAATTGAGAATTTTTGGAAAATTGATTTTTAGTATTTTATTATGTGCGGATAAAATCATAAATGTATGAATTGTTATAAGACATTTGTGGAAATTTATTAAAAAACTCTACTGTATCACTTTTTGAATAAGATAAAAGTCAAAAAATTTTACTTTTTCTAAAAGACATATATATCTTAAAATAAGATATAAGTTGAAAAAACAAACAAACTGACTTATCTTAATTTAAGATATAAGAGGTAATAAGTCTTATTGGGAAAAAAACAAACAACCCCTAAGTTTGGGACATGTATCAACACCTGTAGTGGATGGTAATGGTTCACCCTAATTAGTGTGGGTGAGCAAAAATGCACTCAATTATATACCATTATTCTCTATTCTCTATTAACAAAAAAATGGAAAGAAAAAAAAAAAAAGAAAAAAAATCTGAAAAAGCCTTCGATTTGAGAACATGCTCACACGTGGAGGCTTGCAAAAAGGCAATTACAATTTTACAATTTACAACTTGGAATTATCATTTAATTATGATAAAAGCAAAATTTGTTGGGAAACTAAAAGAAAATTTATATAATAAATAAATAAAATAAAGTAAAAGAATATACAGTACAGTGATTTAATTTCAATTTGAATGGCTTTTCAGATCGCTAAATATTCATTTAATGATGTAAATAAATCACATTTTGATTTAATACTTCATTAATTTCAAGGTTACATTTAGTTAAGATAATTCGAACTTATAGTTCAATGTTTTCGTATATATTTTTACAACATCGAGCCTCAAAATAATTTCTTTAATTATCGTTGAGTTTAAATTCCATTCACATTATAACGGAGACATGTGATTTTATATTTATTGTAATGAAAACTCGAAGAAATTAATGTATATTAACAAAGTTTTTATTTTTATTTTTATTTTTTTTATATATATATCTATTAATTTTTGAACCAGATATTTTTTTAAAAGCTTTCGTCATTAATAGGATTTGAGCAAGTTTTTTTTATAGTTTTATATAAAGTTTCGATTTCAAATTCTGCTAACATCCAAATAATGACGAATTTGATTTATAATTATTATGGTAATAAAAATTTTAACCTTAAAAGAACTAAAATGTTATATGTCATTAACTTTATGCATTCATGCACCAGCTCAGCCGTTGGATATTATATATATAAAGTGGGTCCCGACTGAGCAAAGGTCCATATCTGTCCCGTTGCAGTATATTCGATTGGGGTCCACCGTTGTTGTCATGGGCCATGCAATGTGCACTTGCCACGTCAGAATTTCAATCGTATGATTCAGGTATATCATTCTGATTGGTGGTTTGCGGGGCCCATTGCCCACATGTGTGACTCAGCACCGCCCCATCAGAAAAGTGGAAACCCATATTTGAATTTTGATGGCTTCCTTTGCCTACTTTCGACTTTGCTTTTCTAATTTTGAAACGTAAGAAAGATGAACAATTTATTAGAGTATTTAAAGATTGGTAATTAATTAATTCTTAATTATCTCAAACAAAATAATAATAATAATAATAATAATAATAATAATGGTTTTGGACATTATAATTACTATTGACATTTTTTTTAATATTATATATATTATAAAATTGCATAGGCTCTTGCATCTTAAATATTATAACTTATAAATATAACTGTGACGCAACATGAAACAAAGAAGGAATAAGACCAATGTCTCTATTCCGAGATAAGTTGGAATCCACCAGAAAAGAGATAACTCTTAAAAGAAACTTTGAATTTTTATTGAATGAAAGATAATTAGCATTTCGGCTTACAAGGCTATTTAAAACAAACAAACCCTAACCCTAATTATTGTTGAGCAAGGAAACATGCCTAATTAACGAAAATACCAAAAATATCAAAATTGAGATAATTGCGGAAACAAATACTACTAAAGACCTAAATCAAGCTAGAATTGACGGTAAACGATTCTGACTTGTAAAACTCAACTTATAACCAAAATAAAATTTTCTTAAAATAGCAAAAACGACACTTACGGGGCCTAAAAGATGGAATTCGACCAAAAAATGGTATACCTCACGACTTCGGTCGTGATTATTGAAGATCTCGTCAAATCGTATTAACCGTGAAAGTTTCACGTCATTCAACTCTGACACCAACACTAGTAGAAATCATTTGGCCTTAAATTTAGGATGATCCATCAAAGCTATGAAGGACTTTGTCACTTGTTCTACATCAAAATATCACTCAATAAACACATTACCTCATAATACAGGTGGTTGGGTACCTCCCTTCCACATTGATGATCTACGTATTAAGTAAATTCTAATATATTACCGAAAATTTTAGAGAATTTTATATTGGAAAGTGTTTAAAAAAGTTTTTTCTCACACATTTTATGATTCATTACTTTGAATATAGTGAGATTGAATTGGCGGTGGCACAGTTTTGAGATTAGCAGCAATTGAATGAAGAGCTAGTGTATTTTTTCAAGAACGTGCATTGAGTGAATGATTGTAAGGTAACCCGCAAACCCGACTGCACAAAGCACACCACACCAAAGAAGTTGATGACGGTGAAGATATTGGATCGGCTCAAAAATCATCACTATTGTTTGGGAAGATCAACGATCAAACTTCAAAGTCTAATCAAAATCAAACAGGTTAGATGTCCGTCGAGAACTAACGATATATTATATATATCAAACAATATATATGCGGTTCATATATCTACTTTTATAATACCGAAAAGAAACCTCATCTGAGGTGGGGGTGGGGTCATTTAAACTTAAAACCTTAATATTTGTTGATAGATATATATTTACGGCTAAACTATGTGTTTACAGCTAAACCATGTCTACGTACAAAACGAAACCACATGTAATATAATTTTATATAAATATTAATCTTATCATAAACATAATTACCACACATGCTAGTATGGTACATGGTATTGAAGTCAGTGAGTGAGGTGTCAAATCCGAGATTCTACTTCATGTGTCCACACCTCTCTTGCCCTCTATCTCTCTCATCAAACTTTCTAGGTCATTACACCCTCTATATAAACCACTCTCATCACTCTATATTTGCATCTTACTATAAAACTTGTATATTTACCATTTCTCTGCTAGCTAGCTATTTCAATTTCTTCTTCTTTGTAACTCTAGAATTTGAGATATATTATAGCTTGAGATTTCAATGGCCACTGTTGAGGTACTGATCAACTAATCAATTGCTATATTGATCAATTGTTTATATAGTGTACTGAATTCGAGTCCCACCATGCAGTTGAATTTATATTCGTTCATTCTGAATATGTATTCATTCAAGCTTGAACCACTTGATCATGAATACTAGTGGTTAAATAACATTGCCAGGACTCTTACTTAGTTAAGAGTCCGGGTCTAATTGTTACTTAACACATTCACGGTATTCGGTTTGTCAAAAATCGAATTCTGTGATTAGAAGAGATGAGTTTCAAGTGATTGATTATTTATTTATTTATTATTATTATTATTTTTTGTTTGAATTTGTTGAGCTGCAGGTTGTATCAGCACAAACTGCCCACCCAGCAGAGGTGAAAGCAGAGGAGAAAATTCAAGAAACACCAACAGTAGTAGAGGAGGTTAAGGCACCTGAGGCTCCAGTTGCCGAGGAGCCAAAGGAGGCAGCAGAACCAGAAGCTGAAGCTCCAGCAGCTGAGGAGGCTGCAGAGACCACCAAGGAGGAGGATGAAGTGGTGTTGGTGGAAGAAAAGGCCAGCAAAGTTGTGCCTGAAGAGGTAGAGACAAAGGTAGAGAAAACCGAAGAAACTGAAGCTCCCAAGGAAGAGATAGTAGAAACAACAGAGCCTGCTGCTGCTGCTGTTGAGGAGGAGGAAACAAAAGAAACTAAAGAAACTAAAGAAACTGCAACAGATTCCGGGGAGGTAGCACCGGCACCGGAAGCAGAGAAAAAAGCTGAAGTTGAGGCTCCAAAAGTGGAAGAAGAAGAAGAGAAGGCTCCAGTTGAAACTGAGAAAGAAGAAGAAGCAGCAGCCCCAACTGATGAGAAGACTGAGTGATCATCAATGGTGCTTAATAATGTCTAGCTCTAGCTTAAATTTGCATGTTCATCAAGTTAAGTTAATTATTTAGTCGTTTTGAGTCACAATAAGATATCATATAGCTATGGAAATGATCATGATGATGACCCACTTTGGATCCATACACAAACATCCTCCTTAGCTTCATTAATGGTTAAAGGTTTGTTTGTCGATGGTAGTGCCAAGTGGGTTTGTGAAGTATTTTTATTAATTTGCATGTAAGTTTGTAAAAGCTGTCTGTTGTGATGTTGGTTGGCTTTCAAAGCTCATAATAATAATTTTATATTAGTGTTTTTCTTTTCAATAATTACCAGTTTCTCTCATCTTGGTTTCTGGGTTTGTCTCAGACAATGATCAAACACTGAATTGGGAAAATATATAATTTTCAATAAGATCATATATCAATTAATGGTGGGTTGCACATGGTAGATAGTTTTTCCAACAAGTTGCAATTAAAATATCTTAACTTTGTTGCTCATCACTGTGGTTGTGATGGGTGGTGCATGTGGTGTGTGCTTTCTGATGATGGGTTAATTCATAAATTTGATTACTTCATTTTTGTATAATTGTCAACCTTTTAAAAACCCAAATTGATGAATTTTGCACCTGTAATGCATGAATGGGTCTTCTCTTTAATTACAAAAAAAAAAAAAAAAGTTTTTTAGACAGCTAGTACTTGCTTATTCATGTGTTAAAAAGTAATTAAACTTTTTTTAGAAAAGTTTTTAAAAAGTTTTATAAAAGAAACATAATTTTTAAACTCTTTCTACAAACACATAAAAGCAAAAAGGAAAAAGGAAAAAGGAAAAAAGTAATTAATATATATATATATATATAAGTGCGGCGCGGACAACAACTTGAATTTGGGATATTGTCAAACTGAATGAGCGCTCCTACTACCAAACCACATTGACCGTGGTAGTAACTAATATAACTTTTGTGAATTAATTTAAAAAAATTATTGAAAAATATATATGAAACTCTTAAAATAAGTTCTAAACAAAATAAAAGGACCTTTCCTTGAGTTTTGAAAATCATCATAAATCGACCGTAAAAAATGTCGAAAAATCTTTCCGAAAGTTTCATAAAATTTATTAGAAAACTTAGATGCAAGAAAGTTTTTGATGAATTTCAAATCCAATGTCTAAATTTCATTTAATTACTAAATTTCATTTAATTACTAAACTTCATAGGAGGTAAGGTAATTGAAATTCACTCTTATATATATATAGGGTCTGTTTGGGATAACTTTTACTTTTGGCTTTTATCAGTAGAAGAAGAGAAGTAAGTAGAAGAAGAGAAGTAAAAACCTTAGCTTCTCAATTTCCGTTTGGATGGTAAATTTCAAAATAACTTTTGTATCAAAAAGAGCTTTTAATACTGTTTGGTTGGAACATTTTAAAAACTCTTATAATTATAATTTGACATTTTTACCCTTTAGAATTTGTTTGGTTGGAATATTTTGACATTTGTATTTTAATTTGAGTAAATAATATATATGTATTTTTTTTAATAAAAGTTTATTATAGTAAATAATTTAGTATTTTTCTATTATATTTCCCTTAACAGGATAAAAAAAAAAAAAAAAAAAAATCTTTTTCAAAAAAAAATAATAATAAATTCATAGATAGTTCGTGATGGAATTGGTCGTAATTTTTTTCAAAAGTTTATTACCATTTTAATTTTTTTTAAAATAAAACAATTAAATTGGTAAAAAAAAAAAAAAAAACCCATCAAATTAATAAAAAATTTTTTAAAAAAATTACATTCAACATATTCGATCAAACATAGATTCAACCAACTCCATTTCCATAAGGGATATTATTATTTTCCCCCCTGAGGTATACCCTATTGTTAAGACGAGGACAGGGTTTGGGCTTATTGGCCGTTCTTCCCCCTAAAATCAAATTTATGTTAACTGTCCCCCTTCTGGCACACTTTTCATCCGGTCAACAGATTTTATGCCCCTTTGACCATTAAATGCAAGGGCATTAACGTCATTCACCATCTCTTTTTTTATTTTGTTATTTAAATTTAATAATAACAACAATAACAATAATAATAATAATAATAATAAATAATAATAATAATAACAATAATATCACAATTCTTCTTCAATCACATACATACCTGATACCACTACCATTCTTCTTCTTCTTCTTCAACGAACACATTCCATCATCATCATCATTCTTCTTCTTCTTCTCTCTCAAACCCTAGCCACCCAACTACCACCATCTCTGTCTCACATACCACCACCACCTATCACTGCCGAACGAAACCCAAATCATCGCCAATCGAAACCCAAATCCAAATCGCCGCGGTGATGAGGTTTGGGTTATGGTGGTGGTCGATCTCCTTACAGGGTGATTTGGGTTTCGTTCGGCAGTGGTTCGATTTGGTTTGGATTCAAGTTGGTTCGATTGGGGTTTGATTGGGGTTCAATTTGGTTCGATTGGGGTTCGATTTGGTTTGATTGAGATTCAATTTCAATTTGGTTTGGTTTGGTTCGACTTGATTGGGGTTCAATTTGGTTCAATTTGTGTGTTTGACTGGTGGTGGGTTGGTTTCCGGTGGTGGTGGTGGTGGATCGGTTTGGTTTCCGGTGGGTCGTGGAAGAGGTAGAAGCTTGGTTGGGTTTTCTGGGTTGGTGTTCTTGGTGGAAGTCCAGATTGGATCAGGAGATGGACGGTGGAGATCCAATCTGGACTTCCACCAAGAACACAATTTCTTTTTGATTTTTGATTTTGATTTTTTGTTTTTAAATACTTTTAAAACTATTTTAATTTCTTTTTATAAAATTAAATAAAAAAATCTTCACCATCCATCTCAGAGATGGATGGTGGAGAACTGGAGATCATCTTTTTTATTGTTTTTTTATTTTATTTTTCTGTTTTTTTAAATATATTTTTTATTTAATTAATATTTTGAGGGTAAAATGATAATTATATAAAGTTAACTGAAGGATAAAACGGTCATTTACTTTGGTTTTAACGGTCAAAGGGGCATAAAATACATTGACTTGATGAAATGTGTGTCAGAAGGGGGTCAGTTAACATAAGTTTGATTTCAGGGGGAAGAACGACCAATAAGCCCAAACCCTGTCCTTGTCTTAACAATAGGGTATACCTCAAGGGGGAAAATAATAATATCCCTTTCCATAACCTAACACCAAATCCACACAACCTAAAACTAAAACTGAGCCGCCACCTCCAAACCACCACCAAAAGCACAACATTGCCACCAAATCCACCACACAGCCGTCACAGAACCTAGCTCCGCCCAACCTAAATTCTCCGTTGAACCTAACTCCGCTGCCCATTCAAACCCAGAAACCCCTTCCACATCCAAAATCGAACCCAGAAAACCCTCCCATCACCAAAATCAAACCTAGAAGTCATGTTAGCCCTTGCTTGTTCAGACTTCACATCAGCAACATCTATTGGAGTAGATTTCAAAACATTAAACCCATCAGAATCGATCTGTCGCCGGGATGATTCACATAAGCTTCAAATAGATCTCCCTCGCCGTCGTGATTCAGACCCAGTTGCGAATCAATCCACCCCTGTGATTCAGACCCAGTTGCAAATCAATCCACCGCTATGATTCAGACCCAGCATCAAATCAATCCCGTTGCTGCAATGCAAATCGATCGCTCTTCTTTCTCGATCACCGCCGTGACGAGAGAAGTTGGATTTGTGGGGTTTTGTGGCGGCGAGGGTCTGTGGATGATGGAGTTTCATATATAGATGTTTGGTTTATGGGTTAATTTTGTTAAATGAGTGAGATAGATGAGATGAGAGAGATGACAGATCGATGGTGAGGAGCCCTCTCAATTAGAATTGGTTTATGGATACAATTGGAATTATTAGTTTGTTATTTATACCAATAAGGGTAAAATTGACAATATAAAAGTTTCATTTAACTGTTCATTTGGTTTCCCAGAAGCCCTTCCAAGAGAAGCACCTATGTTGATGCTTCTTGTAAAAGAGCTTCCAAGGTCTAGAAGCTCTTCTCCTATTTTACCCAAACAACCCCAAAAGTGACTTTTGGGTCTCCAAAGAGCTTCCAAGCCTCTGAAAAGCCATCCCAAACAGCCCCATATATATGAGTGGTTCTCTCCTAAGAGATCCCTCATTTTAATTTCGGTAAGGACCTTAATGAAATCATATCGATTTTTATCAATTTTGATCTGAAATTTTTTTATGAATGATAAGTTCAATGAAATATATCTATGAGTAAAATTTGAGAATTATTTAAGCACCATAACTATTTTTCCCGATTTTGTTAAATATAAGAAAAATAGTTTTAGTGTTTAAAAAATTATCAAATTTTATTCATAAGTAGATTTCATTGAACTTATCATCCACAAAAAAATTCAGATCAAAATTTATAAAAAACGATGTGATTTTATCAAGGTCATTACCAAAATTAAAATGAGGGATCCCTTAGGAGAGAACTACTATATATATATATACACACACAAAAATTTTTTATTGTCAATTCGTCCTGATATATTTTATATTAGGACGAAAAATGTGGACCATATATTATGAAGAATTTTTGACAAGTGCATATATTTTGAGTCAAAGTATGTAAATCTAATGGTTCATATTCTTTGTCCTGATAAATTGACAATAGAAAAACTGTATGTATATAAACACAACTTCATAGTTCAGAAAATAAGAATATTAATGAGCCCATCTAGGCCCATTAAAAAAATATGGGTTTGGACATATAAGTAAGTATGTTATGTCTCTTGTAACTTCCTTTACCTGTACTTACTAGTTTAACTACTTTTTAACGGTTTAGTTTTCATTGAAAGAAAGAAAATAAAAATAAAAATGCAAAATTGAATGGATGGCTTCTTCTCTGTTCACAAATTCAGTGACGCCCACAAGAGGCTGCAGAGATGAAGTGTACGTGGCGGCTGTGCCATTGACAGCAGCAAAAGGACCTTCGCAGCTGCTCATGTCTGCCGTTTACTCTCTCAATTTGTGGGATTTGCAGCACTTCATGGTCATCATCAAACCCTCTTCACCTCCTCCAAAATTTCAGGTTCCAATTATTTATTTTAAAATTTTTTAATTTTCTGCTCAAAGTGACATTGACCCATGAACATGAAATGAGCACGAAGTGATTTTAACACAATTAATTTATATGGGTATGAACAAGAAGTCTAGTGAGGACAAATTTTGACACTACACAAAAATGAAGCACTTTAGTGGGTTAGGATTATTGTGGATGACTAGATTCTAATTGGGTGGGATTCGATTTTAGGTTGATACAAACACGACACGAATTGTTAAATCTACAGAGTGTGTGTGAGAGTGTGACTGTTCTAATTAGATATGTAGATATATAGAGATCCTGAAAAGGTATTTTTGATGTGTGTTTGTAGGCCATTGTTTTCGATTTCCAGCCAAAAGATCCTGAAAATATATATACAGCAATCGAAGTTCTATCCGGTAGAGCAGTATCTGGTGAGCATATAGAATTCTCTAACATGAATTTGGTAGAAATCAATGTTCAAGAAAGTGAAAGATACTATGAACTTGTCTTGTTGGACATTGCTTGTGTCGGTAATTAGCCTCGTAAATTCCTTTTTTGTCATTTCTAATCACCAACCTCATTTTCCGTCTTCTATTAGGAACTGTTCTTGTAAGGAAATTGACAAAACTGCCAAGAAAAAAATGTTGGTTTGTTGGATCTTCCAAGCTGGATAATACCGTTGATTTAGCGATGAAATTCAATGAGAATTGGGAAACTGATTTGAAGGTTGGCAATCATGATTGTCGCGATTATACTAACGGTAATGGTTAATTACATCTTTTCTTTGATGTACTTCAAGTTATATGCTTATGAAATTGCAATAATTATCTTCTTTCTTTTACTCTCAAGGCCTGGTTGAGCATCTCACCGGCAAAAAACATGTGTTAGAGGACTTGCGAAGCAGTGGTCACGCTAGCTGAGCTTGAGCAAGAACAACTATAAAGTTTGTGAAAAATGGAAATGTGAATCCAATTGTAAGTCTTATTGTACAAACAGAATACGGTAGGCCCTGCTCGAATTGTAGCTTATTACATACTTAATGAAGAGCTTTCTTTGCCAAATCTTCGAAAAGTCTCGATTTGATTCTTGGCACAATGTTGCCATATAGAGACATCACCAGCTAGTTGATATCTCTTCTCCAAGGAAAAAAAAATAATATTCTGTCTTAGCTAAATTAGAATATGTTCAAAGTTAACTAGCATGAGATGATTTGAGAGACGTATAAACATATAGTTGAGATGTCCGTGTAAAGATTGTAGGTATTGTGTCAAATTTCAGTAGGTTAACCTTGTACTAAGAGAGACGAAAAAGTCGATGACTAATGGAAACATTTTCCATTGTTATCTACTCATCTTTCTCAGTTGATTAAAAATCTCAAGTTGTGGGGAAAACATTGGCTTAAAATTTAATACTTTAGAGAACTCATTGAGATTGCAAAACCTAAAAGTCTCTATGTGTGTAAATGGGGCTCGAGGCATATGAAGTCTATTTTGGTGGCTGACTAGAAGAAAACTTCAACTTTTGTTTGGTGAGAAAGCAATAAAAGGCTTATTTATTTATTTATTTATTTTAGGCATTACATGATACACATATAAGAAAATTATTAGGTACTGGGATCCTGCTCGCGCGTAATTTTCGCGTGTGGAGGCTGAACTAAGTTACCCAAATTCTACAAACCTATTATGCCACCACTGAAAGTGGAAAACACTTGGTGTGATTAAACTTGCATATTGGCTTGGTCTAAAATATCATGCCTTTTTTGTTTCTAAACAAACATTTTTTGTGGAGGCAGGTAGGTGAACAATACATATCAAGCATTATTGATCTGTAAAAACTGGTTTTACAAGACTTCCAACAATGGCAATGAATATAATGATCAAGACCAAAAATTTGCATGAAAAACATTGCAGGAAAAAAAAAATGGGACTACTGTTTCATTTATACAGTAAATGGATAAATTTTGTTTATATTTTCATATATTACATGACCAGAAATATGGAACTTTGTGTATAACATTTAGGGTTATCACAATGAAGCTTCACAGCTTGTAACAAGATAGAACAGACACACAAGAATAATAATAATAATAATAATAATAATAATAATAAAGGATAAATTTTTATGTCAGTGAGGTTGATCAAACTCACAGTTTCGGTTTCTGCATTTTACATATGATCGTGTGGTGTATCGATCCAATTGAAACTTCCGTGATGTACAATGGATTGGAACCAATTAGGTATCCCTTTGAACATTAGATCCTTGAATTTTCCGTTCTTCGGATTGAAAGAAACCAGAACTCTGCTCTTGTACTCCAAAATGATTTCGCTGTTTTCCAGAACACATAGAACTCGAACAACTCTACCGTTCCCAGCATTCTTCCAAATCTTGAAAGGTCTATCAAGATTTTGCTTTATACCCTTTGGAATGTAAGCTCCAATGTTGAATTCCTTGACCCAGGACTCGTTCACATCGTATTCCTTCATAACCCAGATCTCCAATTTTCCGTAGTTTCCATAAACAGCTGCAGATAAACAACCTCTCAAGACTGCCAGATGAAAATTGCACCTGTTCAAGCCACCACAATCAGGTTTTGGAACCTCCCGGAACTGCTCATCGTCCATATCCAACGAAACAATCCGGCGAGCAGGACTATACCTACGAGGCCTAGTGACCCAATGAAGCCTACCGTTCACCGAGGCCTCAGATGGCCTCCGGACAAACTGGTTGGTAACTTTACCAAGACTCCTCCAGGCAGGACTACCAAGAGTGTAAATCTGAACATCTGATCTCGGATAAATGGGTCTACGATTACGTTGGTTGCTACTTTTACTACAATTTTTCCTGTAATAAACTATCTTGATCACCTTATACTGTCTAGTTTTCGGATGGAATCCGAAACCAAACACAACTTCCTGATCAGGGTACTGTAATGATTTGGGCAACTCCAAATAGTCTCCAGTGAAGGGATTGTATATGTAGAGTGAATCATTGTATAACGAATCGGACAAGCAAAGCAATCCATTACAAGAACCTACAACATCAAATTCGGGCATTTTTTCCTGGAAAGGTGTATGGAATTTCTTTACCTTGTTCTTTTGGTTTTCTTCGCTGCCGCCGCCGTTGTTGTTGTTGGACGTTTCCTGAGCTGAGAAATCTATGAAGTGAAGCTGGTTTCTGATGGGAAAATCACAGTGGAGGATTAGACATGATGGGTGGCTCTGTTCTTCAGGCTTTTTGAAAAGATGCAGATTTGCAATCACAGGATCCTGAGCCAGAGCTCTCCAGCCTCTGCATACAAACTTGAATTGTACTAAAGATGTGATTGGCAGCCTGGAAAGTATATCAAGAACAATTTCTCTGGGAAGAACCTCCATCCCAGTTATTTGTTGATGTTGATGTTGATGATCATGATCATGGTTATCTTCAAGTTTGTTTCTTTTGAAAACTCTTTGTTCATAATCCATCTCCATGGATATGGAATTGATTTCCAGGAGATGATCTCCAAAAACCAAAAAAATAAGAGATTGTGTTTCAGATAAACTTGTTAGACTTTGGAGAAATCAAAACAATAATAATAATAATAATAATAAAAAGAATATATATGTGACGAAAACCACAAGAAAAAATGGTGTTTTATGGAATCAAACATTGAATAAATCTCTCTTCTCTTCCCAATCAGTTTTTTAAATCTCTCAGAAAATGAATATAGGATGGACACCCCACTAAATCACAACCGTTGATAATGGTGTGTGTTTGTGTGTGAGTGCAAAAAACGCAAAGAAAGAAAATAAAAATAAAAATTTATGAATCCAATTCCATGTCAATGGATAGAGGTCCCTACTACTACAGTATCACTGACAATCACCCTTCAACATTGAAACATTTTTATATTATTACAAAAAAATTGACAAAAAAATTTATATTCAAATGATTAAATATATACTTCAAAACAATAGATGTTTTGTACGTTCAATCCAATCCAATCCAATCCAATCCAATCAAATCAAATCAATTTTAGAAACTTCTTTTCCTGTTTTTACTTGTAAAATCACTGGGTGAACTCTTCTGAACTCGATCGGTGTCAGATTTTAAAAACTAAATAATAAAGGCTTTTCTTTATGAAAAAATAAATAAAATAAAAAAAATTCAAACTTTGGGGCACTAATCATGCCTTTGAAAGTGTCTTCTGTAGAGGGACCCAGATGCCATTATAAAAGTCTAAAGAAAACAAAATAAAAGTCATTGCAGAAGATATATGCAAAGAGAAAAATTAAATAAATAAATAAATAAATAAAGTTAATAAACAAACAAAGAGCAAGATGACAGGGCCATAAATGGTGGTAGATTCTAGATATAAGCCAATAAAAAAGAGAAAAAGAAAAGAAAAGAAAAAACAGCACGAAAGTTCCTAGTGGTTTTCTGGGTTTGATCTTTCACCTAAACCCTTCCTATTAGGCCCAAAAATTATTAGATTAATAGCTCTCCACTATTGCGTTCCAAAGTTTTTTTTTTTTTTTTTTGAAATTGTTAAAAAACATTTTCTTGAAATTATGAATATATATATCTATTTTATATTGTTCGTTTAAAGTAAAATGGATTAATTACTAGAAAAATCCTTTTCGAATATATAAATATATATATATTTTTAAAAAATTTAATCAAAAAGTACTTTATTGAAAAGTGCTTTTCATTTTTCTTCACATGAAAGCACTTTGAATTTTTTGAAGGGTAGCTTAAAAGTTGGGTGCAAATACATAAGAGATCATGTTTGAAATGAGTTTCTAGGAAGAGTGAGTGATACTGATATTACAAATAGAATACAGTAGAGTGATTTCTAAGTCTTTGCTTTCCAGGAAAAATCCTGGAAAATTATAACCAATCATTCTTGTATTTAACTATGTAACTTACCATCTCACCCAACTTCTCTCTTGCTTACCTATCATGCAAGTGAAATTGAGGGCGTGTAATGTAATCGGAGGAAGAGAACTTGATTCCTGATATTTGATTATAGGGTAAATTTTCTTACCAAATTTCCTTTCCTATAGAACTTGATTGCCTTTCATTAATAAACACGTCTTGAGAGATCATTCAAAAGTTGGATTTGTGATCGTATATAAATTAATGAGTGATGGATTCTTGGATCCAAATTTCACGTGACTTTTCAGATCACAGTAGCTGGTAAGAATATATAAAGTTTTTTCAGTAATAAAAATATTGATTGGTTGGAATTAATTATTCTGGAAGAACTGGCTTTGGACAACAATTTCAAGTCACTAAGAGTATAATAAAAATAACTTAAAATTAAACATCTGGATAATGTGGTGAATGAAAACATTATTTAGGTCAATTTTTTTCGGTTGTATAGACTTTAATAATAGTTTAATCCTCGAAAATGAAAATAGAAATGACAAAAGTTTCTTTATATTGGGCTTTTTTATTGGCCCATGACATTTGGGGTTGGTTTAGAAATAGGATTCAGTTCGCATTCATCTTTTTTGTTTAGACTTTAGAGCCCTTTTATTACCAAGTAAATTTTGAAGAAAGTAACTAATTATCGGTTTAGATGGGGTATATTAAAAGGATTTTTTGATCATCTTTCTGATTTAAGACACTTGAAGATAATGAAAGTGAAATAAATAAAAGAAATAAATATCAGTCATTGATTATACATGATATCATATATGTTGACGTCGATTTCTAGGAAATCTAGTGCACATTGACACCTATGACCTATGTTGATCGAAGCTTGATACAACTCACGAAATGAGATCAAGTCGCCTTTCCGATATGTGTGTAACTGGGGGAATGAGGATAATATAGCCGTTGGTGCTATAGAGATAAGAGCAACTCGCCCCACAGCAAACGCGTGGCATCATTAATAAAACAAGATTTCAACATATTCTCCATAAAGCTCAACCTTATATTAGGAAGGGCAATCACATACAATCTAACAGTTGACAAATTCAATAATAAACATGAAGTTCTGAGGAATCACTCTCACAAGGAATGAAGATCACAATACCATAAATGCACGAGTATTCAACTCGTTAAGAATCTCGTCAAGATATGACCCCTTGGGATCTCGTCAAGTCAAATGATACAATCAGAAAACTATCAGGCCTGAGCCTGACAAGATTCTGTGGCAGGAATTTCCAGTGAAATCTTCCGTTAACGAATACTTGTCTCGAACCATAGACGAACCTGTAAGGCAAATTTCCAATACTTCTCCAAGTAGTACTGGAGCCGCTTCTTCCCAGAGTCAGAATATGAACCTTTGGAACTCTAGTGGATATAATTTTATCATATATTATCTTGATCTCTTTGTATTCCTTGGTGGAAGGATGGAACCCGAATTCGAAAACCTGTTGTTTATCAGAATCCAGGGTGGATCCTGGAAGCTCTAGCTGATCCCTGGTAAAAGGATTGTGTATATAGAGTTTATTCCAGGGTGATGGACCTTTTAAGCATAGGAGGCCATTACATGAGTCTATAAGGACGAACTCAGGCGGCATTGCAGGAGGAGCAGAGAATTTCTTCACTCTCTTATCATTTTCACTGACGTCAGCAGAGAGATCTAGGAAATAAATCTGGTTTCGGATGGGATGATCACTGTGCAGGATCAAACATGGATCGTTCTCAATCTGGCGTAGGAAATGGCTATTAATGAGATGAGAGTGTAGCGTCAAGTCACACCAGGCTCGGCACACAAACTTGATTTTCACTAAAGATGATATCGGTAACCTTGATAGTATGTTGAAGACTATCTCATGTGGAAGACACTCCATCTTGATAGTTCTTGTCGGTGTACCCCTTTCGAGCTTGCTCTTCTTGTCCTGTACTCCATCAGAAATTGATTCCATGGTTTGATTCAGATTCACAAATTTCACAAGATTTAAAGAAGTCTGGAGATGAGAACAAATCCAATAAAACAAAAAAAAAAAAAGTTTATTGGATTACTCCTTGATGTACTCGGAGCGTAAGTGCCGGCAACATTAAGAACAAAAACAAACATATAATGTCATTCAGATATTTCCAATCTGAAAAACAGATGCTCTTGCTGAGTGTGATACAAGTTCTATGCACATACATTTCCTAAAACAATCAAAGAAATGATACTAATCTTTTCATCTAGAAGTTAATTTGAAAAAAATGTGAAACTTGGATATGAGATTGGAGACAAACTTGGAACATGTGCAGTTTACATATCGATGGGGGTGTCGATCCAATTGAGGCTACCTACATGAACAAAACTTTCAAACCAGTTCAGCATTCCAGGAAAACTTAGATCCTGAAATGTTCCTGATTTTGGGTCATATGATACCAGAATTCTGTACATATATTCCAACAGAATCTCACCACTCTTCAGGAGGCACAACACTTTTATATGTCCTCTTCTATCATAAAGCTTGGAAAGGCTGAAGGATGGATCCACATCTGGTTCCAATTCCAATCGCCTTGGCACGTAATCTCCAATGCAGAACTCTCTAATCCAGGACTCTCTTACATCGTACTTCTTCATAACCCAGATCTCAATAATTCCACGAATGCGATAAAAAACTGCAGAAAGACAACCACCTAGAACAACCAGATCACACATACCCTTGAAGTCTTCAGAAGCCGGTATTGGGACCTCCCGGAGTTGCTCATCAGCTAAATCAATCGACATAGGCTGAAAACATTTAGTACTGTCGTAGTAGAGTGGCCAGAATATCCAATGAAGTCTTCCATTGAAAATTACATGTGATTCTATCCATCTAATGATCGTGTAAGGAAACTTTCCGATACTTCTCCAAGTACTGGAGCTTCCCAGGGTGAGAATATAAGCCTCTGATCTTTTAACAGTTGAATTTTCATGAACAGAGAGAGGACTGAATGCGTTTTTATAATTTACTATCTTAACAACCTTGTATTCCTTGGTAGAAGGATGGAACCCGAATCCGAAAACCTGTTCTTTATCAAAATCCAGGGTGGATCCTGGAAGTTCTAAGTGATCCGTGGTAAAAGGGTTGTATATGTAGAGTTCATTCATGGGTGATGGACCTTTTAAGCATAGCAGACCGTTGCATGAACCTATAACATCAAACTCAGGCATTATAGGAACAAAAAACCTCTTCACTTTCTTATCATTTTCATTTTCAGCAGAGAGATCTATGAAATAAACCTGGTTTCGGATGGGATAATCAGTGTGCAGGATCAGACAAGGATCTTTCTCAATCCTGCGCAAGAAATGCATGTTAACGAGAAGAGGGTCTAGTGTTAAGTTGAAGAAGGATCTACTTACAAGCTTGATTTTCACTAAAGATGATATGGGTAGGCTTGATAGTATGTTGAAGACAATCTCCTGTGGAAGACACTCCATCACCATTGTTCCTGTTTGTTCATCTCTTTCTAGGTTGCTCTCTTTGCCTTGTTCATCACAAATTGATTCCATGCTTGGTTAAGATTGAGAAAGTGAACAGGATTTAAAGAAGACTTATTGGAGATGAAAACAAGGTTTAAAACAAACAAAAGGACACCAATCAAGCAAAATGAACTCAATTAGATAATATTCCTTGATGTACTGTCCATTTTAGCATATATGAGCCGGCGATTTCAAGAACAAACAGACAATAATGTCAGCCATAGGAGACAAATATGAATCTGTTCAATTAGGTACGAATGCAATATCTTATTTGATAACACACATCCTAGAAAATAACTGGAAATGGAAACTGGAAAGTTTTGTTGGTTTATGGGAAAGTTATATTACTACTCAAACTTAAAAAGGATTCGAAATATGCTGTGAAATTCTTTTTATTTGACAATAGAATACAATTACAGGAAGAATGTAAACAGCTAGAGTTCACAGAATTCATATAGTTTTGCAAACACTGCACTTACAAGCAGAAGAAGTAGAAGTTTACTGCCGAAAAGCAAAAATGAACATTAGACAGAAATACAAAGGAGCAAACTGGCTGAGACTTTTATTTATCATTAATGAGGAGAGTGTTAATCCAATTGAGGCTACCCTCATGAACAACAACCTCAAACCAATATGGCATTCCTGGAAAGATTAGGTCCTTAAATGTCCCATCTTTCGGATCATAAGTGACCAGAGCTCTGCAGTTGTACTCTAGCAAGACCTTACCGTTTTTCAGAAGGCCTACGACACGATTAGTTGAGCTGTTTTGATCTAACTTTGAATTACAGAAGGGTTTAGCTGAATTCCAATCAGCTTCTTCTAAGCTTCTTGGCACATGATTTCTGATGTTGAATTCCTTGATCCAGGATTCCTTCACATCATATTCCTTCATAATCCAAATCTCAAAGTTGCAGTAACCTTTAGAGACCGTGGCAAGGCAACCTCCAAAATCCAGTAGATCCATATTAGGCCAGTTACGACAATCAGGCTTTTGAACTTCCCGGAATTGCTCATCTTCAAAATCAAAGGAGATTATCGGGCAATCTGATCCTGACGAAGCACTCCAATGAATTCTTCCACAGACCAGAACCTGTGATGGTTCTTGATAAATTCGACGGTAAGGTAGTTTCCCAAGAGTTCTCCAGGCAGGGCTGCCTAGAGTGAGAATTTGAACCTCAGGTTGAAAAGACATGAGTCCAATTTGACGCCTGCGAGGTCCACGTGTACGATGCGGATTAACTGCCTGAATCACCTTGAACTTGTTTGCTGTCTGACTGAAACCAAATCCGTACACTGTACTTTGATTAAGTAACTCTTCGGATTTGGGCAGCATTATGTAGTCCCCGGAAAAGGGATTGTATACATAGAGTAAGTTTTCTTCAGACGAATCACATAAGCATAACAAGCCTTTACATGACCCTACCACGTTGAATTGGGGCAACACAGGATCACGGATTTTTTTGACCCTCCGATCATCTTTGATAAGATCTGAGAGCTCTAGTGAGTAAAGCTGGTTTCGGATGGGAGAATCACTATGTAAGATGAGGCATGGATCGTTCCTAGTTGCACGGGAGAAATGCATACTAACAAGAAGAGGGTCTTGGACTAAATTGAGCCACGCTTTGCATACGAACTTGGATTGCAGTAAAGATGTTACAGGCAGCCTTGATAGTATGTTAAGGATAATCTCTCGTGGAAGACAGTCCATCGTGCTTGTTGATCCTGTAAATTAATCAATCCAAAATCAAAGAGCCAAAGAGAAGATATAAAAGACAGAAAGGATGGCTACGGTTTTATTAAATAAAAAGAACAGTTTAGATCAAAATCAACACAACACAGACTACACAGTTGAGATCTTAGCATAGTGGTTCGTTTCACAGCACAGGGTTAGTCTCAATTCAGAGAACAAAACATAGAACACAAGAATATCAATCATTGAGTTTCTATTTATGGATCGAGTAGAAAGAATATCAATCATTGATTTGTGATTAGTAACAAGTAGAAAGATCAAATATTGCACAACCAACAGCAAAACTCAATTCACAACCAAAAAATTAATTGAAAGGTTTCGATAGAAATTCAGAACTAAATTCGATCTTGGTACATACCTGGGTATCGATCTAGTGCACAGCCTAAAGATGTTGAAAGCTTTCAGTTTCGTTTTCGATTTGAGAGTGACCAGAGAATACTGTATCGTTCAAGAGAGTTTGAGTTGGGAATTTGGGGATTTTGACAGAGATATTTATAATTTCTAAAACTAATAAGGGCAATGATGTCTTTTTAACATGGGAAATGAGTTAGTCTTGTAAAAATTTGAGATTTGGGTTGGTTTTAACTTTGACCAATGATACTCCACCCAAAATTATAACCAAAATTCCAATCCAAATGCGAGGTGTCATCACCACTTCGTATTTGGATTAGAATTTTGGGTGGAATAGAATTACTCTTTTAACTTTTCAAGTTTTCAATAAAGTTCTTTGAGTAATGATATTTCACCCAAAATTCCAACCCAAATATGAGCTACCATCATCATATAAAATCTCGGAAATCATGACGTAGACTTATATTGTGTGTGATGATAACACTTCACATTTGGGTTATAATTTGCGTTGAAATTTTGGGTGGAGTAACATTACTTCTTTTTATTGTAGAAGCTTGTAGATCTACCACCATCCCACAGGTTGTATACATAGATGATTAAGGTAGAATATAATGGATTCTTCTATCAAGCTTACTCATCAACATGTGGCAAAAGAATGGAGCTTTGAATGACATGTGTATGTATTTAGTGATGTCTATCTTCAGCTTATTTAGGGATGCCTATCTTCACCTATAAATAAGCTTAGTTTTTGTTGTTTAGTTTAGTAATTCGAATCCATCCATAACACAACTAGTAACAATTCTACACCTTTTCATTTTTGTCTCATGTTATTATTTTTCTCCCTTTCGTTGTCGTTGTTATCATTTCATCTATTGTTTTATTTATTCTTCATTTTTATCATAACACGTTATCAATTAATTTATTGTTCTCAAATATGAAGTTTCTATATCTATTTAATTATTACAAGAACCTGAAGCTTCTGAGTTTATTATCACTAAAACATGAAGTTTCTAGATTTATTACTAGAACCTGAAGTTTCAGAATTTATTATTACTAGAACCTGAAGCTTCTAGATTTATTTATTAATATCAGAACCTGAAGTTTTTGGATGTATTTATTATTATGCATTTTATTTACTTTTACGTAATTTTTATTTGAACGATTTGGTCACCCATTTAGAACCTGAAGTTTTTGGATTTATTTATCATTACGAGCCTAAAGCTTATGGATTTATTTATTTACAAATACTCCTTTATATATCTTAAAATTTAAATTCCTCGAATTTTTATCAGACCAGAAGTTCTAATTCTAATTGTGATTTTCAGATAAATAGAAGCACCGAAGCAATAACCAGGAGCTGTAATAAGGCCAAAGCTTGCAAATTTGAAATTTGTTGCACTTGAAGTATCTATAGGCAACTACATATCCTAGGTTATTGACACTTGATTACTTTTAAAATCAGAAGGCCTGTCTTACACCATTAAAGATGGGACCCAGGCAAATGAACAAGATAAATCTACTGCCATGGTTATTATCTGTCGCCATCTGAACGAGGATCCGAAAACTCAATACCTAACTATCACATAACCAAAAGTTCTATGGTAAGAGCTAAAAGATCGATATGAGAACCAAATCAATGTCGCATTACTAAATGCCAGGTATCAATGACAATATCTACGGTTTAAAGACTATAGATCAATCTTTGAATATAATTCTGCTTTGTTCAGAATCACCACATGGTTGAAATTGTGTGGTGAAGAGGTAACAAAAAATGATATGTTGGAAAAGACATTTGTAACTTTCCATGCCTCGAGTATGATATTACAACAGCAATATCGAGAACGTCAATTCTTAAAATATTCAGAGTTAATCTCATGTCATTTGGTTGTAGAGAAAAATAAGGGCTCTTTATAAATAATCATGAATCACACCCGACTGGTTCTACAGCATTCGCAGAAGTGGATGCTAATATTATTGGAGAACATAGTCACTGTCGCGGTTCTTACCGTGGTTGGGGTTGCGGAAGAGCATATGGCTAGGGTTCTTACCGTGGTTGGGGTTGCGGAAGAGCATATGGCTATTTTGGTTTGGAAGGTTATAATCAAAATAGTGAAAACACTCCACATAAGTGGAATGTTTTTTTTTTTTTTTTAATTAATTAATTAATTAATTAATTTTTTTTTTTTAACAATATCTACTAATCGAGACCATGTATTTTTTTAAAAGCTTTAGATTGATAGGATTTGAGCCACTGACCTGAGAGTTATTTGCCTAAGCCCCAAACTTGTCTATCTACCAGCTGAGCTACACCTCTATTGGCCCCAGAAGTGGAATGTTAATAAGGTAAAACCAGATAAAGGGAAAAATGTCCAAAACAGCCTAATAAAGATGATGGCATTTATTTTAGGTGTGGCTGTCATAATCATTGGTCATGTGCATGCCGCACACCTAAACATTTGGTTGAGCTTTATCAAGCATTAATCAAAGAAAAAGAAAAAGAAAAATGGGGAAGAAACCTGAAACCAACTTCACGGAGAATTCAGGTTTTATGGATATCACTCGGTTTAATATTTCGGATTTCTTTGGTGGTCCAAATGATAAAGTGACCACTTCAATTGGTGATGAAAATGTTCATACTAATTAAGTACCGCTTGTAATACCTTTTTTTGTTGTTATCATGTGAAATATTTATGTAAAATATTCCTCATGTAATAATATACTTTTGATCACTCTGTCTAATATGCACTTTATTCTTTTGTGTGAATACATATGTTTTTAAACGATAAATTGGGTGATATTGAAAGGCAAAATACATGAGATATATGTCTAGACAATAGTGCAACAACACATAATTTTGCAGAATCAGAAATATTTTATGAATTTGACTTTGCTTAAGAACAAACAGACAATACTGTCAAGTGAATCTGCTCAATTAGGTACAAATGCAAGGTATAACATTGCAATCCATTGTTGAAGTTTTGATGTAGATTATAAGGTATTACCATATCTTATTCCTAGCGAATAAATGGAATGCGAAACTGGAAAGTTCTATGGGTTTATGGGAAAGCCATAGTACTACTCAAGCTTCAAATGGAACCGAAAAATGCAGTAAATTTTTTTTTATTCGATAATAGGTAACATAGTTACAATTACTGGAAGAATGTAAACAGCTGGTTTTCACAGAATTCATATAGTTTTGCAAACATGAAGATTAGACAGAAATATAACGGAGCAAACTGGCTAAGTCTTTTATGTAACATTGATGAGAGTGTCAATCCAATTGAGGCTACCCTCATGAACAACAGCTTCAAACCAAGATGGCATTCCTGGAAAGGTTAGGTCCTTAAATGTCCCATCTTTCAGATCATAAGTAACCAGAGCTCTACATCCGTACACAACTTTTATAGCTGTTTAGATAGAACTTTGAATCCCGACGAGGCACGCCAATGAATTCTTCCACAGAGTAGAACCAGTGATGGTTCCTCATAAATTTGATGGTAAGGTAATTTCTCAAGATTTCTCCAGGCAGGGCTCTGCCTAGAGTGAGAATTTGAACATCTACTTGAAAAGAGGAGAGTTCAATATGTCGACGCCTTTGACGTGAACATGGAATTGTTGTCCAATATACAGCCTGAATCACCATGCACTTGTTTGTTGTCTGATTGAAACCAAATCCGAGCACCGTATTTTGAAGAAATGATACCCATAATTTTTGATCTGTCCAGCTCTATGTAGTCCTTGGAAAAGGGATTGTATACATAGGGTAAAGTTTTTGTAGATGAATCAACTAAGCATAATAAGCCTTTACATGACCCTACCACGTTGAATTCGGGAAACACAGGCATGCGGATTTTGTTCACCCTCTGATCATCTTTGATAAGATCTGAGAGCTCTAGTGAGTAAAGCAGGTTTTGGATGTGATAATCACAATGTAAGATGAGACTGGGATCGTTCCTAGTTGTGCCGGAAAAATGCATAGAAACAAGAAGAGGGTCTTGGACTAAATTGTGCCTTGCTTTGCATACGAGCTTTGATTGCAGTAAAGATGTCACAGGCAGTCTTGATAGTACGTCGAGGATAATCTCTCGTGGAAGACACTCCATCGTGCTTGTTGATCCTGTGAATTAATCAATGCAAAATAAAATAACCAAAGATAAAAAGAGAGAAAGGGTGGTTAGAGTTTTATTATATAAAGAGAACAATTTAGATCAAAACCAACACAACACAGCATAGTGGTTCATTTCACAGCACAGGGTTAGTCTCAATTTAGATTACATTATTCGAGAACAAAACATAGAACACAAGAATATCAACCATTGAGTTTCACCATTAACCATCGAGTTTTATTGTATAAATTTCATTTTTAAAGTCATACTATAAGCTTTCATATGCACACAATTTGTGACAGGAAGATAGCGTTGAGTTTGTAACTGTCATCAAGGATTCTGATTAATTTCTACCGTCATGGAGAACCTAGGCAGATATGAAACCCACACACAACATCTACACATGAAGATTTAAAGTAACAAAAGGCCTAATGAAGGATCAAATTTTGCACAACCAACAGCAAAACTCAATTCACCACCAAAAAATTAATTGGAAGGTTTCAATAGAAATTCAGAACTAAATTCGATCTGGCCATCTGGGTATCGATGGTAGACACTACATACCTGGGTTTTGATTTACTACACCGCCGAAAGATGTTGAAAGGTTTCGATTTGAGAGTGACCAGAGAGTTTGAATTAGGGATTTGGGAGAAATGGGGTTTTTTGACAGAGATAATAGTAATTTCTAAAACTAACAAGGGCAATGCTGTCTTTTTAACATGGAAAATGAGTTTTTTTTTTTGTGGGTTTATGGGAAAGTTATAGAGTTATAGTACTAGTGTACTACTCAAACTTGAAATGGAACCAAATGCAGTGAAATTCTTTTTATTGACAATAGGTAACAGAGCTACAATTACAGGAAGAATGTAAACAACTGGATTTCATAGAATTCAAATAGTTTTGCAACCACTGTACTTACAAGTAGAAGTTGACTGCGGAAAAGTGAAAATGAACATTAGACAGAAATATGAAGGGGCAAACTGGCTGAGACTTTTATGTATCATTGAGGAGAGTGTCAATCCAATTGAGGCTACCCTCATGAACAATAACTTTAAACCAAGATGGCATTCCTGGAAAGGTTAGGTGCTCAAATGTCCCATCTTTCGGATCATAGGTAACCAGAGCTCTACATTCATACTCTAGCAAGACCTTACTGTTTTTCAGAAGGCCTACAACACGACTTTTATAGATGTTTAGATAGAACCAACCATCTTCTTCGTCTAAGCTTCTTGGCAAATGTTTTCCAATGTTGAATTCCTTGATCCAGGATTCCTTCACATCATATTCCTTCATAATCCAAATCTCAAATTCGCTATAACTGACTGCAGCAAGGCAACCACCAAAATCAACTAGATCCATATTAGGCCAGCTGGTACAATCAGGAGGCTTAGGAACTTCCCGGAATTGCTCATCTTCAAAATCAAAGGAGATTATCGGGCAATCTGATCCTGATGAAACACTCCAATGAATTCTTCCACAGACCAGAACCTGTGATGGTTCTTGATAAATTTGACGGTAAGGTAGTTTCCCAAGAGTTCTCCAGGCAGGGCTGCCTAGAGTGAGAATTTGAACCTCTGCTTGAAATGACATGAGTCCAATTTGACGCCAGTGAGGTGCACGTGGACGTAGCGGATTAACTGCCTGAATCACCTTGAACTTGTTTGTTGTCTGACTGAAACCAAATCCATACACTGTACTTTGATTAGGTAACTCTTCGGATTTGGGCAGCATTATGTAGTCCCTGGAAAAGGGATTGTATACATAAAGTAAGTTTTCTTCAGACGAATCACATAAGCATAATAAGCCTTTACATGACCCTACCACGTTGAATTCGGGAAACACAGGCACGCGGATTTTGTTCACCCTCTGATCATCTTTGATAAGATCTGAGAGCTCTAGTGAGTAAAGCTGGTTTTGGATCGGAGAATCACTATGTAAGATGAGACATGGATCGTTTCTAGTAGCACGGGAGAAATGCATACTAACAAGAAGAGGGTCTTGGACTAAATTGTGCCACGCTTTGCATACGAACTTGGATTGCAGTAATGATGTCACAGACAGCCTTGATAATATGTTAAGGATAATTTCTTGCGGAAGACACTCCATAGTGTTTGTTGATCCTGCAAATTAATCAATCCAAAATCAAAGAGCCAAAGAGAAGACAGAAAAGAGAGAAATGGTGGCTAGGGTTTTATTAGATAAAAAGAACAGTTTAGATCAAAACCAACACAACACAGTTGAGATCTTAGCATAGTGGTTCGTTTCACAGAACAGGGTTAGTCTCAATTTAGATTACAGGGTGGATTTTTGCACAAATACAAATTATTTGTTACAATTGCTAATATGAGAGAGAAATAAAATGAAAGATAATGATTTAAAAGATTGTAATATATTCAATATCACTTGTAGACCTGATAAAATAAAAGTCCATGTCATTCAGAATTCCATGAGTATTCAATATAAAACTAGTAGAGAGCTGCCCAGAATTACAAGGTACTGATAAAATCAAAGATTGCAATATATTCAATATCACTAGTAGACCAGATTTTAATACTTGAGTGTTTCAACACAGAATTACAAGGTCCTGGTGAGTTTCTACAGAAATAATTTTTGTTTCAAGCAACTTAAACATGAAGATTTAAAGTAACAAAAAACCTAACAAGTAGAAGGATCAAATTTTGCAGAGCCAACAGCAAAACTCAATTCACAACCAAAAAATTAATTGAAAGGTTTCGATAGAAATTCAGAACTAAATTCGATTTGGGTTTCGATGGTAGACACTACATACCTGGGTTTCGATCTAGTTCACCGCCGAAATAGAAATGACAAGAGATTTCTGTATCTTGCAAGACAGTTTGAGTTAGGGATTTGGGGATTTTAACCAGATATTTGTAATTTCTAAAACTTAGGAAATAGAAATGACAAAAGAACTTTTATATTGGGCCTTATGTTGAGCCATTGACATTTGGGTTGGTTTAGAAATATAACTTTTTTATTTATTTTATTTTATTTTATTTTATTATTTTATTTTTTTACAGAGTAGATCGTACACACCTCCTTAGTAATCATACCTATAAATTTTTTAAAATTTTTTATAGTTTATAAATAAACCTCACTTAATACCAAAAGTATCATTTCTTTAATTATATTGTATTGTATTTTTGTAAGAGTGGTGCTAATGGCACACCTCCTACCGATCTATTTATTTCCCACTTTTTTAATTATGTAGTATTTTTTTTTTCCTTTATCAAAATTACTTAAAGAGACATACAATTTAAGGAAAAAAACCTTCTACAAAGTAAATCTTTTAAAACCCTACATTCCCTTTTCAAAAAAAAAAAAAAAAAAAAAAACCACGTTATTATAAACCGTTTCTTGAAAAAAATAATATTCTTAACTCTTAAATCCTAAAATTTGCTTCTTACACGCATATAAAATATTATGGAAAAGCATGACAAATGTATCAAGCATATGGAATAATTGTCTAAGAATGATATCAAACATCCGGAAGAATTATCTGAGAATGACATAAAACATTTGCAAGAATTGACTGACAATAATATCAAGCATTTGTGAGAATTTTCCAATAATGATATCAAGTATCTATAAGAATTATCTAAGAATAATATCAAGCATTCGGAAATAATTCATTCTATAGAAGTAAGTTTGAAGTTTACTGCCCCCCCCTTCCCCTTTTTTTTTTTCCTTTTCCACCATGAAATAAAAAGAAGAAAAAAAATACTCAAAAAAAAAAAAAAAAGAAGAAGAAGAAGAAGAAGAAAATAAATCGTTCAATGGAGGTGATGAGCACGCTCTACGTCTAGAGGATCTATGAATCCCTCCCGCGTATTTGAAAACTTGTGTATTAGGTTTGAAAAAATAAAAATAAAATAAACTTATATCAAGATTAGAGATAGAGAGATCAAATATGATGTATATTAGGTTTGAAATAAAAAAAAAAATGTAGTTTTGAAAATTGAAAATAAATCAATTTTTTTTTTTAGTAAAAACATTTAATTTTATTTAATTAAATCATAATTTTTTTAAAAGTGAGTTATAAATAGACCGGTGGGGGATGTATCATTAACATCACTCTTTTTGTAAGTATACACCACCTTTATATATTATTATGTTATTTAATTAACTTTATTATTATTTGAAATTTTGTTATTATCTTTAATTATTTTAATTTTGCCCCTATTCTTCCAATTTTTTTTTTTTTTTTTTTCTATCACTGTTCTTTTTCTTCTCTTCTTTTCTTTTCCATGTTTTCCTTTCATAAAATCAAACTCCATTTTTTTTTCTTTTGATGATATTTTTGTTATCAGAAGTAAACCTTAAAAAAAAATAAAATAACAATTAGGATGGTAAATGAGACATTTAAGGAAGATAGTTTTGAATATAAATTACATCAGATAGACAACATGGTATCAGCAATATTGAAGACAGTAGAAAAGGAACACCATCCAAAAGAGAATGATTTGAATGCTGCACTTAACATAGTATCACCGGAGTAAATGATGTTCATTCAGCTTGACGATATGTGAAGGTTCCTGTCACCGCAGCAGCGGTGTCAATCCAACTAAGGCTACCTACATGAACAAAAGTTTGAAACCAGCTCATTAATCCTGGAAAACTTAGATCCTTAAATGATCCGGATTTCAGGTTGTAAGTTACCAGAACTCTGTGCATATACTGCAGCAGGATCTCACCATTCTTCAGGAGGCACAACACTCTCAGAGATGCTCCAATGTATGGAATCAGAAGTCGACTAGACACAACCACATTTTCGTCCAAATCCCTTCCGTAGTAATAATGTCCAATGCTGTATTGTTTGATCCAGGATTCTTTAACATTGTAATTCTTCATTACATAAATCTCAATACTTGCATCAAGCGCAAGTCCAGCTACAGCTAGACAACCTCCTAGAACAGCCAGATGAGAAATACCCACCTCCAGGGCTCCAGGACAGGCAGGTTTCGGGACCTCCCGGAATTTCTCATCCGCCAAGTCAAATGATACAAGCAGAAAACTATCATGCCTGATCTTGACAAGATTCCGTGGCAGGAATACCCAGTGAAATCTTCCGTTGACAAATGCTTGTCTCGAAAAACGATAAACAAACCTGTAAGGCAAATTTCCAATACTTCTCCAAGTACTGGAGCTTCTTCCCAGAGTCAGAATATGAACATTTGTAACTTTTAATATATCAATTTTATCATATACTAACTTGATCACTTTGTATTCCTTGGTGGAAGGATGGAACCCGAATTCGAAAACCTGATCTTTATCAGAATCCAGGGTGGATCCTGGAAGCTCTAGCTGATCCCTGGTAAAAGGATTGTGTATATAGAGTTTATTCCAGGGTGATGGACCTTTTAAGCATAGGAGGCCATTACATGAGTCTATAAGGAAGAACTCCGGCGGCATTGCAGGAGGAGCAGAGAATTTCTTCACTCTCTTATCGTTTTCACTGACGTCAGCAGATAGATCTAGGAAATAAATCTGGTTTCGTATGGGATGATCACTATGCAAGATCAAACATGGATCGCTCGCAATCTGGTGTAGGAAATGGCTATTAATGAGATGAGAGTGTAGTGTCAAGTCACACCAGGCTCGGCATACAAACTTGATTTTCACTAAAGATGTTACCGGTAACCTTGATAGTATGTTGAAGACTATTTCATGTGGAAGGCACTCCATCTTGATCGTTCTTGTCGGTGTACCCTTTTTGAGCTTGCTCTTGTCCTGTATTCCATTAGAAATTGATTCCATGGTTTGATTCTGATTCACAAATTTCACGAGATTTAAAGAAGTCCTGGAGATGAGAACAAATCTAATAATGAAATGGTCTTGTTTGGGATAAACAATTTTGATATGAAACCCACACAACATCCACACACTTCGCAATAGATATCAAAAAATCGCATTTTCAGGAAAAAAATAATATAAATAAATTGACTTTTGCAAGCGTATGTCGAAATCTTTTGCTTACTGGGTCTTGACCTCCGGTAAGAACATGCTCCTGCATATCAATAATTACACTCAAGACACATGTAAGGAAAGCAATTGCAAAAACATACATTACTTTAAAGGGTAGATTTTTGCACAAATAGAAATTACTTTTAGGTACAATTGCTAATATGAAAGATAAATAAAATCAAAGATTGCAATATCCTGGTGAGTTTCTACAGAAATAATTTTTGTTTCAAGCAACTTAAACATGAAGATTTAAAGTAACAAAAAACCTAACAAGTAGAAAGATCAAATATTGCACAACCAACAGCAAAACTCAATTCACAACCAAAAAATTACTTGAAAGTTTTTGATAGAAATTCAGAACTAAATTCGATCTGGGTACATACCTGGGTTTCGAAAGATATTGAAAGGTTTCAGTTTCGTTTTCGATTTGAGAGTGACCAGAGAATTCTGTATCGTGCAAGTGAGTTTGAGTTAGGGATTTGGGGTAATTGCAAAAACTAATAAGGGCAAGGGTTAATTGCACTTAAATACCCTGAATTTATCTTAATAGGCAAAATATCGGTTAATTTTAGAAATACGTCAGAAACTTACCCTATCATTAAACTAGAACATCTTATAGAAAAGTAGTACTAGTCAAGGATTCTGATTAATTTCTACCGTCATGGAGAACCTAGGCAGATACGAAACCCACACAACATCTACACATGAAGATTTAAAGTAACAAAAGGCCTAATAAAGTAGAAGGATCAAATTTTGCGCAACCAAAAAAGTTATAGTACTACACTACCACTCAAACTTCAAATGGAACCGAAATATGCAGTAAAATTCTTTTTATTTGACAATTGAAACAAATTATGGTGTGTTCAATATTAATCTAGAGGGGGGGTGAATAGATTTTATCCAATTTTACCAAATTTTCGTTAATGGTCAAGATTACGAAAATACCCTCTACTAGTCAATATACAATAGCAAGTGTAATATGGTGCGGAAATTAAAAGACACTTGATATTTACGTGGAAACCCTCACGGGAAAAACCACGGGCTATGTAAGTGAGCCACACTTGAACCTCGAATCCACTAAATGTGTAAAACGATTACAACCTAATCCCGGAAGTAATCACACACCTACCTACTCCCGGTATAAGTGAACCTAGTCCCAATGCTTGTGATTTATGCAACCTAATCCCGGAAGCAACACAAGACTTAGTTCTCAATGAAGAGAAAACAACCTAAGTGAATATATGAAATACTCAAAATGCAACAAGAGCAAGGCAACTCTATATGCTTACCTAGAATGATGATATATCAATGAAATCAATCCTAGATATCAAAAGCTAAATGACATATCATAAAGCTTAGCTAGATGTTATCAATCACAAAACAATCCTAGCTATCAAACAATGTCAACATGTCCAAACATGTGAACTCAATTAGTTGTAGAGAATTTCTAACAACATAATTGTCAATTAAATCCACAAGAACATTCAATTAAGCTTGACTAGATAAATAAACATTAATCTATCAACCTAATCATCAACCAATTGTACAAGAATGTTCTAGGGTTAGCTATTTAGGGAAAATCATCCTAATCATGTAAGCTACCACAAACAAAACCCAATCATGTCATAACTTCACTAAATATGCAATAAGAGTGAAGATTTGCTAAACTAAGCAATAAAAGACATGTCTTGACTAAGATAGAACAATAAATGAAGATGTTGAGTTTGTTCTACTTACCAAGTCATAAATGAAGAAGACCCATGGAAGATTGATGCATGAAACATGTTAGATGCACATGGGTTTTGGGTTTGGAGAGTTAAAGAAGCAAGATTGAAGCTTTCTCTCTCTAGGGTTTGAGTTTCTCACTCTAAGGTCTGATTTTGAGCTCTCTTAAACGAGCAAGGAAGAAGATGATACTTAAATAGGACCCCTAGATGAAATGATGTCGTTTTGGCCTTTGGAAAACGAAAAGTCACGCACGACCGCTGCCAAAGCCGCAGCTGTCCGGCAGCGGTCCGGCAGCTGTCCGGCAGCGGTCCGGCAGCTGTCCGGCAGCTGTTCGCCCAAACACTTGCGAAATCAGGCAGCTGTCCGGCAGCGGTCAGGCAGCTGTACGGCAGCGGTCCGGCAGCTGTCCGGCAGCTGTTTTCCCTGTCAAGCCAAAACGCTGCGGAAAAATGGCAGCGGTCCGGAAGCGGTTCGGGAGCGGTTTTCTCTGTCCGAAAAACGCTTTCCTAGCGCTTGGAAGAAAATCACAGCGGTCCAGGAGCGGTTTGAGGTAAAAATTAACCTCTAGAAAAGGCTTCATGCAAAATCCAAGGCCAAAAATCATGGCAAAGAATGAATACACAATGATAAGGTGATCATGCATGAAAACGAATATGCAACAACACAAATCACACAACAAAGTATATAGAGCATAAGATCATGAAATGTGTGTGTGTGTGTGCAACTAAATCTCTTCAAGAATCAAGTCAAGTGATATACCTTTAGAAGCTCTTGATCTTGAAGTCACCGGGATGCTTGGAAGCTTGCCTTGATAATCATCAAGATGACCTAAGCTACCCACAACACAATCATCCCCAATATGTGGTTTGTCTACGAAATAAGCCAATCAACAATGGGAATCCTTACAATCTCCCCCTTTGGCTATTTCGTGACAAAACCACCACTCACATTGATCCTCACAAGATAAATGAAACTTCGGGAAATTCTACATTACAAAGTACAAAGAGATACAAAGAGATAAGAAAATAAAACTTCAAGTCTTCAATCTCTTGTAGAATAACCAAACCTTCAAAACAATTAGATTACACTTCCAAAGCAAGTGTATGTGAGATGATCAAGTGAAAGAAAAACAAGCATTTGCATATGAATCTTTTAACCACAATATCATGCAATGTATGAGTATGCAATGCTCCCCCTCAAAGGTTACTCTCTCTCAAACTTCTCCCTAAAGCATACACAATGCTCCCCCTATATCTCTCAAGACTTCTCCCCCTTTTTGTCATGAGATAGGCAAAGGAGCTCCCCCTATAGGATTGCTTTAGCAAAGAGAGCTATTTGCACAAAAGGCATTTGCATAATCATATAAACGAACTTTATGCAATTCAAGAATTGAGAGAGATTCAAGGAGATTTTATTCACAGAAAAGTGTGTGTGTGTAAAAATTGCTTAGCATGTAATACAAGCACTATTGAGCTCATGCATAAGAATCAATCAAAGCAACAATCAACAGGTTTTCCAAATGAAGTCAAACCAATTAGAGCCCTGTTGTTATGACAAGAAGATATATATCCAAGCATTTGTGTGCAGAGTGTACTAACCACATCAAAAAATATATCATCTTTTCTACATTGCAAGACACATCATCAATCAACAATTTTGAGGTCTTTATTAAGCAATGCATCACACACATCATCAAACACATTTCAACTTTTCTGTTTTTCTCCTTTATCCTAGAAAGCATGTATTTCTGTTTATCATGCTAATGTAACTCTCTTGAAGGCTTTCACTCGGTTTCAATTGAGTAGCCATTTCCTACATTGGGCGGCTGCACGTCATATTGCCAGTAGCCCTTTTTCAAGAGAGAGCTTAAGAATGCATATCAAAGAATCATGAACATGGAGAATAATTTGAGGTCAATCACATGTACTAACAAGTAGAACATTCCTCAAATGGATAAGCACACTCAAGCAAAAATAGAAATCATGCAGTACATGCTAGGCAACCGTGCAAGGTGTTATTAAAAACATTATTAAAGCATTAATCAATGTTATTCACCAAGCATTCTCAAACAATCATAAAAGAGCATAAAAGAAGTTAACTTTTTGCATATGACAATTCATGCAAGTTTGCTCTCTTTGCTTGAGCTCCCCTAATTGGGGTCAAAAACTAGAACTCATCACTCCACAAGACATATTCCAATAGATCTACTAAGAGTTTTAAATCGAGTAGCATCTAGAGGTTTTGTAAACAAGTCGGCTAGTTGATCATTTGTACCTACATGCTCAAGTACAATGCATTTATTTTCAACTAGTTCTCTAATGAAATGATGACGGATGTCAATATGCTTAGTTCTAGAATGTTGAACCGGATTCTTGGAAATATTAATAGCACTCATGTTATCACAAAAGAGAGTGAGTGTACCTTGGTTGAATCCGTAGTCAACTAGCATTTGCTTCATCCATAGGAGTTGTGTGCATCCACTCCCCGCGGCAATGTACTCGGCCTCCACCGTGGACAAGGAAATTGAGTTTTACTTCTTGGAAAACCAAGAAACAAGATTGTTTCCAAGGAAAAAGCAACCGCCCGATGTGCTTTTCCTATCATCACAATTTCCGGCCCAATCCGCGTCACTAAAGCCTACAAGACTAGCATTAGTGTCAAATGAGTACCAAATCCCATAGTTAGAAGTCCCATTCACAAATCGAATGATTCTCTTGACGCAAGAGAGATGGGACTCCTTGGGATCGGATTGGTACCTTGCACACACACCCACACTAAAAGATATGTCGGGCCTACTTGCGGTCAAATAAAGCAAGCTTCCTATCATACCCCTATAAAGTGTTTGTTCTACACTTTTACCACTAGCATCTTTGCTTAGTTTCAAAGTGGTGCTCATGGGTGTGTTACAATGTTTGGCTTTCTCAAGACCAAACTTCTTCACTAGGTTTTTGGCATATTTGGCTTGGGATATGAAGATTCCATCACTTAATTGCCTAATTTGCAAACCTAGGAAGTAACTAAGCTCACCAACAAGGCTCATCTCAAATTCATGAGACATAACATCAACAAATTGTTGGACTTTGGTGTTGTTGGTGGATCCAAACACTATATCATCAACATATATTTGAGCTATAAAAAGCTCATCATTGTCTTTCTTGATGAATAGAGTCTTGTCAACACTACCTCTTGTGTAGTCATTGTTGACAAGAAATTGAGTGAGGCGCTCATACCAAGCCCTCGGTGCTTGTTTCAACCCATAAAGAGCCTTCTTGAGGCGATAGACATGGTTGGGGTGGTGTGCATCCACAAACCCCTTGGGTTGCTCAACAAACACTTCCTCTTGCAAGAAGCCATTGAGGAAGGCACTCTTAACGTCCATTTGGTGCAATTTGAACTTGTGCACACAAGAGATGGACAAGAGAAGCCTAATGGACTCTAGGCGGGCAACGGGAGCAAAAGTCTCCTCAAAGTCGATACCCTCAATTTGAGAGTACCCTTGTGCAACAAGTCTAGCCTTGTTACGCACTACGTTGCCATCCTCATCGGATTTGTTCCTATATATCCATTTTGTGCCTATGACATTAGTGGTCTTAGGCCTAGGAACTAGAGTCCAAACCTCATTCCTTTCGAATTGGTTTAGCTCTTCTTGCATGGCAAGAACCCAAAACTCATCATTTAGAGCTTCATCAATCTTTTTGGGTTCTATTTGAGAGGTGTAGCATGTGAAGCTAATAAGATTAGCTATTTGCCTTCTAGTCCTAACACCCTCATTCACATCTCCAATAACATCCTCTTTGTTATGGAGTCTTCTAACCCATGGAGCGGGTTCATTAGAGTCCAAGTTAGGAACTCTATCAATAGGTTGTGTGTCATTTTCAACAACATTGGATGTCCCCACATTAGGAGTCACAACAACCTTCTCCAAAGGAGAATCATCACTAAGAATAACCTCCTCCTCATGATTACTACACTTGAGCCTTTCATCATCAAATACAACATTAGATGATTCCATAACACTTAGAGTTTTCTTATTGAAAACTCTATAGGCTCTACTATTCAAGGCATAGCCAATAAAGATACCTTCATCACTCTTAGCATCAAATTTGCCAAGTTGATCTCGGTCATTTAAAATGTAGCATTTGCTTCCAAATGTGTGGAAGTAGCTAACATTTGGCCTCTTGCCTTTCCATAACTCATAGGAGGTATTCCTAGTACCGGGCCTTAGGAAAACTCTATTTCCTATGTAGCAAGCCGTGTTGATGGCTTCGGCCCATAAATTCCTAGACACATTGTTGCTAAGCAACATCACACGGGCCATCTCTTGAAGGACCCTATTTTTCCTCTCAACAACTCCATTTTGTTGAGGTGTTCTAGGAGCCGAAAACTCATGGGAGATACCTATACTATCACAATAGGTTTCAAAAGAAGCATTCTCAAATTCCCTCCCATGGTCACTTCTAATCCGTTTTATGCTTTTAATGTTAGAATTCATTTCATTTTGAAGTTTAGTACAAAGCATTTTAAACTTATCAAAAGTTTCGGATTTTTCTCTAAGAAAATATGTCCATGTGAACCTAGAGAAATCATCTACACAAACAAAAATGTATCTCTTTCCACCCAAGCTCTCGGTTTGCATAGGACCCATAAGATCCATATGGAGAAGCTCTAGAGGCTCCTTGGTGGAGAGATACTTGCCCTTTTTATGCATGCTTTTAGTTTGTTTTCCTTGTTGACAAGGTCCACAAATACCATTGGCTTTCTTCCCAAGCTTAGGGAGGCCACGCACACATTCAAACTTTCCAAGGGTCCGTAGATCCCGAAAGTTCATGTGGCCAAGTCTTTCATGCCACAACTCAATTTGCTCATCCTTGGACACATTGTTTGAGACTATTCTAGCTTCAAGACAATAGCAATTGTCGCTAGATCTCATACCTTTCAATAAGGTTTGTCCATCGGGCTTTAAGATAGAGCAATTCTCTTTGTTAAACAAGACGGAATATCCTTCATCACTAAGATGAGAAATGCTAATCAAATTGGCTTTCAAGCCATCAACAAGTAAAGCATTGGATAAGGAGGGCAATCCGGGAACGGAGATGGTTCCTTTCCCTATGACATTCCTTTTGGATCCATCACCAAAGGTGACATTTCCTCCTTCCTCCATAACAAGAGTCTCGAAGAAACTCTTGTTTCCCGTCATGTGCCTAGAGCACCCACTATCAAGATACCAAAGATTAGAAGAATTTGCCTTCAAGGCAATTTGTGCAACATGGCAAACATTTTCATTCTTTCTAATCCATTTAAGAACAACATTTTCTTTCTTAATGGTCTTTGGTACATGGGCTCTAGATGTCCTAGGATCATGCAAATTAGTCATATCATTCCTAGGAACATGCATCTTGGCTCTAGTCTTTCTCTTCTCAATCATGCTTCTAGTTCTACACATTTTAATATATCGAAAGCAATTTGGTCTTATGTGACCATTAAAACCACAAAAGTGACAAATTGGAATGAATTGAGGAATCATACCTTGTCTTTGAGCTTGCATGGAAGTCTTCCTATGTCTTTGTGGTTGAGAGGGTTCAATCCATCTTCTTTGTTGAACCGGTCTATCTTGCTTCCCTTTTTGAGCCAATAGATGAGGAATGTTGGCTTGAGGTTGTCTCCTTGGTGCAACCTTCACTTGTGCACTTTTTGAGCTTTGTCCTAGATCTATTTTCTTCCTAGGAGTGTGCACCGGAGAAGCTTCTATGTTGCCCAAGCTCTTAACAAACACGGTCTTCTTAGAAGAGGTGGTCTCTTGACAATCTTCAAACCCAAGACCTCTCTTGTCACATGGACTCTTTCCAACACCAAGCATGTGATCTAATTTTTTGGTGCTAGAGTCCATCCTAGTAAGTGACTTCTTAGCTTCAACAAGCTCCCTCTTCAAACCTTCTTCATTCCTCCTAGATAAAGCTAACTCCTCTTTTAGCTTATCTTCTCTCTTCTTAAGTCTTTCCACTTCTTCACTTAAGAGATCATTGTGAGATGAAAGCTCAACATTTTCTTCTCTCAACATCTTGATCTTCTTAGTTGTTTTCATCTCTAAGCTCCTAAACTCCTTAAGATATTCAACTAACACTTCTTTCTCCACATATCCATTAGTGGAGTTAGCATCGGAGTCATCTTCACTAGAGTCACTTTCCCTTTGACTCTCTTCCTCTTTTTCACTACCACTTTTGCTCTTGTGAGAAGAGGCAAAAGCTAGGAAGTTAGCCATGATGTCTTCATCATCCGAAGAATCATCTTCTTCATTGGAGTCATCACTACTTCCACTCCAAGTGGCGGCCATCACTTTTCCCTTCTTCTTTTCCTTGTGATTAGCACATTCGGGAGCAAAGTGACCAATCCCGCCACACTCAAAGCAACGGACCCCTTTCCTTTCGGTCCTCTCTTGCCTTGGTTCAAACTTCTTGAAGGGAACCTTTTTCTTGTCTTGGCCTCTAAAACCAAATCCCTTCTTTCCAAACTTCATAACCTTGTTGAATCTTTTCACAAACAAGGCCATGTCTTCATCCGAGTCATTCTTCACCTCCTTTTCATCCTTAGAAGCTTTTAAAGCAATTCCCTTTTGCTTTTTAGGAGGAGTAGTGCTAGGACCCTTCCTAGACTCATAGGCTAGAAGTCTTCCAATGACTTCACTCGGCTTCATATCCTTATAACCACTATTTTCTTCCAAAGCCGTCACCTTTGACTCAAACCTATCCGGTAGGGATCTCATAATCTTTTGCTTGATCCTCCTATCCGAATAAGGATCACCAAGTTGATGACTTTGATTGACTATGTCCATCAACTTGATCTCAAAGTCGTTGAAGCACTCATTTTCCTCCATCTTGAGCATCTCAAATTGGGTTTGGAGAACTTGGAGCTTGGAGTCCTTCACAACTTCGGTTCCCTCATGAGCAACTTCTAGGATTGTCCATGCCTCCTTAGCAATCCTAGTATTTTGAATCAACTTGTATTGATTCTCATCCATAGCACATAGGATGGCATGCATAGCCTTCCTATTCCATTTTGATGCCTCAAATTCTTGAGCACTCCATTGTGCCTTGGGCTTCAAAACATCTTCTCCTCCACCCGTAGGAGTCATCATGGGAAGATCGTATCCATCTTCAACCGACATCCAAGCTCGGTCATGAAGTTGACATATGTATGATTCCATCTTCCCTTTCCATGAGGAGTAATTCAATCCGGTGAGAAGAGGAGGACGTGTGCTAGAAGCCCCCTCGTTGCTACCACCGTTTCCACTCATTGTGTTTATGAATGAAATGAAATGAATGCAAAATGTATGAAAGAACAAAAATCACACAAATGCAAAACACACCAAAATGAGCAAGGATCACCTATGTATATCTAGGAACCCGCTCTGATACCAATTGAAACAAATTATGGTGTGTTCAATATTAATCTAGAGGGGGGGTGAATAGATTTTATCCAATTTTACCAAATTTTCGTTAATGGTCAAGATTACGAAAATACCCTCTACTAGTCAATATACAATAGCAAGTGTAATATGGTGCGGAAATTAAAAGACACTTGATATTTACGTGGAAACCCTCACGGGAAAAACCACGGGCTATGTAAGTGAGCCACACTTGAACCTCGAATCCACTAAATGTGTAAAACGATTACAACCTAATCCCGGAAGTAATCACACACCTACCTACTCCCGGTATAAGTGAACCTAGTCCCAATGCTTGTGATTTATGCAACCTAATCCCGGAAGCAACACAAGACTTAGTTCTCAATGAAGAGAAAACAACCTAAGTGAATATATGAAATACTCAAAATGCAACAAGAGCAAGGCAACTCTATATGCTTACCTAGAATGATGATATATCAATGAAATCAATCCTAGATATCAAAAGCTAAATGACATATCATAAAGCTTAGCTAGATGTTATCAATCACAAAACAATCCTAGCTATCAAACAATGTCAACATGTCCAAACATGTGAACTCAATTAGTTGTAGAGAATTTCTAACAACATAATTGTCAATTAAATCCACAAGAACATTCAATTAAGCTTGACTAGATAAATAAACATTAATCTATCAACCTAATCATCAACCAATTGTACAAGAATGTTCTAGGGTTAGCTATTTAGGGAAAATCATCCTAATCATGTAAGCTACCACAAACAAAACCCAATCATGTCATAACTTCACTAAATATGCAATAAGAGTGAAGATTTGCTAAACTAAGCAATAAAAGACATGTCTTGACTAAGATAGAACAATAAATGAAGATGTTGAGTTTGTTCTACTTACCAAGTCATAAATGAAGAAGACCCATGGAAGATTGATGCATGAAACATGTTAGATGCACATGGGTTTTGGGTTTGGAGAGTTAAAGAAGCAAGATTGAAGCTTTCTCTCTCTAGGGTTTGAGTTTCTCACTCTAAGGTCTGATTTTGAGCTCTCTTAAACGAGCAAGGAAGAAGATGATACTTAAATAGGACCCCTAGATGAAATGATGTCGTTTTGGCCTTTGGAAAACGAAAAGTCACGCACGACCGCTGCCAAAGCCGCAGCTGTCCGGCAGCGGTCCGGCAGCTGTCCGGCAGCGGTCCGGCAGCTGTCCGGCAGCTGTTCGCCCAAACACTTGCGAAATCAGGCAGCTGTCCGGCAGCGGTCAGGCAGCTGTCCGGCAGCGGTCCGGCAGCTGTCCGGCAGCTGTTTTCCCTGTCAAGCCAAAACGCTGCGGAAAAATGGCAGCGGTCCGGAAGCGGTTCGGGAGCGGTTTTCTCTGTCCGAAAAACGCTTTCCTAGCGCTTGGAAGAAAATCACAGCGGTCCAGGAGCGGTTTGAGGTAAAAATTAACCTCTAGAAAAGGCTTCATGCAAAATCCAAGGCCAAAAATCATGGCAAAGAATGAATACACAATGATAAGGTGATCATGCATGAAAACGAATATGCAACAACACAAATCACACAACAAAGTATATAGAGCATAAGATCATGAAATGTGTGTGTGTGTGTGCAACTAAATCTCTTCAAGAATCAAGTCAAGTGATATACCTTTAGAAGCTCTTGATCTTGAAGTCACCGGGATGCTTGGAAGCTTGCCTTGATAATCATCAAGATGACCTAAGCTACCCACAACACAATCATCCCCAATATGTGGTTTGTCTACGAAATAAGCCAATCAACAATGGGAATCCTTACAACAATAGGTAACAGAGCTACAATTACGGGAAGAATGTGAACTGGATTTCGCATATTTCATATATAAAAGGAGCAAACTGGCTGAGTCTTTTATGTAACATTGATGAGAGTGTCAATCCAATTGAGGCTACCCTCATGAACAACTACTTCAAACCAATATGGAATTCCTGGAAAGGTTAGGTCCTTGAATGTCCCATCTTTCGGATCATAAGTAATCAAATCTCTGCATCTGTACTCTAGCAAGACCTTACTGTTTTTCAGAAGGCCTACAACACGACTTTTATAGATGTTTTGATAGAACTTTGAATTCGGCTGAATAATTCCAACTAGCTTCTTTTAAGCTTCTTGGCACATGTTTTCCAAATTTGAATTCCTTGATCCAGGATTCCTTCACATCATATTCCTTCATAATCCATATCTCAAATCCACTATAATAGCTGACCGCAGCAAGGCAACCTCTGAAATCCACCAGATGCATATTATTAGGCCAGCCATAATAATCAAGCTTTGGAACTTCCCGGAATTGCTCATCTTCAAAATCAAAGGAGATTATTGAGTAACCTGAATCACTTGACCGAGCACACCGATGAATTCTTCCACAGACTAGAACCTGTGATCGTCCTTGATAAATTCGATGGTAAGGTAGTTTCCCAAGATTTCTCCAGGCAGGGCTGCCTAGAGTGAGAATTTGAACCTCTACTTGAAAAGAGGAGAGTTCAATACGGCGGCGATGTAAACATCGAGTTGTTGTCCCATACACAGCCTGAATCACCTTGTACTTGTTTGTTTCTGATTGAAACCAAATCCGAACACTAAATATTGATGAAGTAACTCTGTGGATTTGGGCAGCTCTATGTAGTCCCTGGAAAAGGGATTGTATACATATAGTGATTTTTTTTGTAGATGAATCACATAAGCATAACAAGCCTTTACATGATCCTACCACGTCGAATTCGGGCAACACAGGCATACAGATTTTTTTCACCCTTTGATCATCTTTGCAATGATTTGAGAGCTCTAGTGAGTGAAGCTGGTTATCACAGTGTAAGATGAGACATGGATCGCTCTTAGTTGCGCGGGAAAAATGCATGCAAACAAGAAGAGGGTCTTTGACTAAATTGTTCCAGGCTTTGCATACGAGCTTGGATTGCAGTAAAGATGTCACAGGCAGCCTTGATAGTATGTCGAGGATAATCTCTCGTGGAAGAGAATCCATAGTGCTTATTGATCCTGTGAATTTAATCAATGCAAAATCAAACAACCAAGGAGAAGAGAGATGTGAGAGAAATGGTGGCTAGGGTTTTATTAGATGAAAAGAATGCAAGAGTACAAAGTAAAACCCAAGTAAAGTAAGAAAGAATATCTAGAGAGAGTTACAAAAGCAAAAATGAGAGTTAGATATGAAAATCCAAGATCTGATCTAATCCAATGGATATCCCCTCAAATTCATGATTTGGCTGTAAGAAGTATGGAGGGTTTGCCAATTAAAAAAACAAAAACGTCAAATAGGATGCGACTAACTTTATAAACAAGTTGGAGAAAACAAAAGAAAACCAAATCCTAGAACGAAGGAAAGAGAAAGTCAAATACGAAATTCAAACAGAGATGTGAATCGTGGATGTGATTAAACTTTATTCCATGAGATTAAAGTCTGATACCATATGAATTACTCAATGCAACATAAAAGAACCAAAGAGGTAGAAGATAGAAAAGAGAAAAAAAAAAGGGTGGCTAGGGTTTCATTAAATAAAATAATACTAGAGTAAAAACTATAAAGTAAAACCTAAGAAATAATATATAGGATTAGCATATTCAATTTTTGTCTTAAATTGCACAAATATTCCCTGCCCTAAGTTGACGGAACTCACATTTTGATGCAGAGTGACTAAAATACCATGGTTAAATTAAATATTAGCTTGGATTTTCTTTTCTTCCATAGTTTTTCTTTTTTCTTTCTTCTTTATTTTATGTTCTTGCATATTCAATATTATCTTGCATTTTATTTTAAACAAGAAGAGGGTCTTGTACTAAATTGCATGTGCCAAGCTTTGCATTCAAGCTAGCTTGGAGTGCAGTAAAGATGTTACAGGCAACCTTTTTTTTTTGAACCGCAATATTATTGAAGCCAAAAGGTCAAAAACAGCAGAAAAACCAACAGCCACAAAGCAAACAGCAAACAACAGAAAGCCAAGCCAAAACAGACAGGCGAGGACCACCAAAAGGAAAAGAAAAACACCACCAGAAACAGCAAAACAGCAGCAAGAGAAAACGAAAAAAGTCAAAAGCAAAAGCAAAAAACAAACAAGAAGCAGCTAGCTGAACTCCCAGATTTCTCTATCACCCTCCATAGCCGCCCCCTTTTTTGCTAACTCATCAGCAAAAAAATTGCTTGCCCTCTAATTGAAAAGAATACGAGATAGGATGTCAAGACCAACTTCGCACGGAAGGTACTCTATCATATATGCTTGTAGGTGTCTATTTTTCGAATTGCCTGATTCTATAACTACTACTCTCTGTCTTAAAAAATGGGATCTAAATTCTTAATAGGCAGAAATTTAGAAGAGACAAGACTTAAAAATAAAAGTGAAGATGAGAAAACAAGCAAATTGGGACTCTTATAACATCGAAGTCATAATATGAAATGAGACCGAAACCACAGAATTGAGAAATGCCAAATTCAGGAATCCAATTCCATTTCAACCTGATAAAATTTTATAATTAAATACAAAATGGACATACATGTCAATATTCACAAAGCTACACAGAGAGAGATCTAAAAAAACAGGATGAGTGCACCGAATTTTCTCCAAGTTTACCCACAATCAAGTTGGATGAATTGACTGGATTGAATCTAGGCTTTGATGTGTGCAGAAGCCTTCATGAAGAGTGTTTTGCCCGCGGATGTACTCTCATCACAGCATCCTTGATCGAAACAAGGCTAGCAGTGTAAGGAATCGCTTGGTAGTTTGATTTATTACCAAAAGTTTTCGATTTTCCGACACCTTTGTTTTTAACATTGTAAGCAATCAAATCTTCAGAACCAAACAACATTAGTAATTCTGCATCTTCAGTTGCTTCCTCATCACTCATATTCATATTCACACCATAGTTTAGAATATGTATTGATCCGAAAATCCTTTGCAGTTTTGAGACTAATGGGTTCGCAACAATGAACTCTTTAGTCCAAGATCTCTTCATCCCATAATTCTTCATTACCCAGATGTCAATATTCGATTCAAGGAAACCGTCACATAGATAGAGAAAACTTCCTGAAACTCCCACAGAAATGCTGTTAACAGGCCTACATTGGCCATGGTCTTGAATTGGAGGACCTGGAAATGGTTGGAAGTGCTCATTTTCAAGGTCAAAAGAGCACATAAATTCTGTTTTATCCGGTGAATTTGCATACCAGTGAAGTTCACCATGTAAAAAAGCACCATAACTCGGTTGAACAAGCTTGTATGGAAGATATCCAATGTTTCTCCACATATTTGTACCAAGTGTAAATATCTGGACCTGGAAATTATCAGAATTCTCTGCTTGATCCTTACAATCGAGAAGTTGAATCAACTTGTATCGGTTAGTACTCCGAGTGATACCGAAACCAAGTATCCTCCTATTTACCCTTTTACTTCTAAGTTGTGGAAGGATCATATGATCCCTCAGAATTGGATTGCACACAGAAATTTCGTCTTTCTTGTAACCCAATTCACGTAAACAAAGCAAGCCATTGCATGAAGTTAGCAGTGACAATCTATCAGCAGAGACCTTGCCAATTCGATTCAACCTCAACAAGGGTACAGTGAAATCATCATTGCAGATTGATCTCTGTTCAAGATTTGTGAGGAGAAGTATGGAGACTGGTTCTCTCGCGAGGCACATTTGAGCAAAATAAGGATCCGAGAGTAAGTTGAACCAGGTTCTGCAAACACATTTGCATTGGAGGATGGTCTTGACAGGGAGCCTGGAAAGAATATCCATAAGAATTGGCAGAGGCAGCTCTGCCATAGATTCATTGCTTGCTTGGACTTCATCTTTGCTGTCTTCTTTTGTGTGATTTTTTCTTCTTGCAATGAAATCGATTTTCCAAAATAAACCTGGAAGTGATTCTTTTATTGTCATAGGAGGAATTTGTGAACAGATATCAATAAATACTCGAAAATAATAATAATAATAATATTCTGATTCTAGGATTCATCATGTTTGATTTTTAATACAATTATTGGCTTCAATTCAAATGTTGTCAATTTTTCCTATTGGACATTAGCTGTAAGAATATTCCATGGAATTGTATCCCGTGACTGCAAGTACTAGGGTTGCGTGTGTGACCCATCTTCATGTGAATAACGTGTGACAATACCTAATGAGTAATGATTCAATTCACTTCATTGAGATTGAGACCAATCGACCATTAGCCTTAGAGGGGTTGCCTTGGTGGTCCAGGGATGAGCTGTATACTTAGACTAGAGGTGACCACGGTTCGGTTAAACCGTCGGTTTTGTCCGCGGTTTAACCGGAACCGGAATGGCCAAACCGGAACCGAAACCACCGGTTTGGAAACCGGCGGTTCCGGTTTCGGTTTCGGATTCCTCCAAACCGTCCAAAACCGGCGGTTTAACCGTCCGAAACCGGCGGTTTAACCGTCCGAAACCGGCGGTTTAAACCGCCGGTTTATAAAAAAAAATTCAACCAATCAAAAGTTGCCACGTGGCACTTTTTTGTTTTTTTTTGTTTTTGAAAAATCGTCCCAAACCGCCGGTTTTGAAACCGAAAAAGAAACCGGAACCGCCAAACCGGCGGTTTGAAACCGGTAACAAACCGGTTTTTCCGATTTCGGTTTCGGTTTTGGTTTTAGGTGGCTTCAAAACCGAAACCGGAGGTTTGGAACCGAAACCGGAACCAAACCGAACCGGGGTCACCATTAACTTAGACATCCTTGGTTCAAACCTTGGCAACTCCCTTGAGGCCAGCCCCCAGGTTGTTAGCTTAGCTAGTGGAAGAATAAGCGTGGGATATGGTTGACTTCCAGATCAACAGTTTGAATCCTACCTAAGTGAAAGTGAGTTCTGATTTACCCGCTTACATTTTTGTGGGACCAGGGGTGTGAGCCGGAGTTTCCTATCTATCCTACTCAACAACAACTAATAAATAGGCCACAACAACCAACCAAAAAAATTCAAGGTTCTTTGTCTCAATTAATTTATTTTGATTCCAATTTCAACGTTTCTTAGTCTTTGAAAGTGATTGATCTGCAAATAATTAGGTTTTGATTTTTTTTTTTTTTTCTTTTTTTTCTAGAGGAGAAAAACAAATAAAAACAGAAGATTCCCTGTCAATTCTAGTTCGTTTGATCCGATTATGGGGTTCATGTAAGGTCACAGTTATATTTATTCTAAAGCATTCTATATGTAAAGGAAGGGTTGTTAACTGGTTACAAGATTTTATTGATTCTTAAAATTCAGATAATTTGTTACGCAACTTTAAACAACTAATTTTGTGACCTGAACAATTGAATATAGGGAGAAATCTATTGCAACTTTAAACAACTAATCTCGTGGTAAGCACCTTATACATACACCCAAGAGGTTGTAGGTTCAAGTCATGCCCCTTCTCCAATCCTAAAATATTGTAATAATTTATATATATATATATATAATACTTTTTCTCTTAGAAATTGTATAAGGCAAGAAAAATCAATACTCGAAAAAAATAAATAATAATATTCTGATTCTAGGATTCTTCATGTTTGCTTTTTAATACAATAATTGGTTTCAAATGTTGTCAATTTTTCCATATTGGACATTAAATGAAAGAAAATACAAATTTTTTTTTAATTTTTTTTAATTTTTTTTTTTGAAAGAAGTGTATGAAAATACAATTATTAGTTTCAAATGCTGTCAATTTTTCCATATTGACTGAAAGTTGCGTGTGTGACCCATCTTCATGTGAATAACGTGTGACAATATCTAATGCCTACTATAGCTTAGTTTGACTTTCATTGAGATTGAGACCATTAAAATTTAGATATTGTTTGCTTAGAGCCTTCGACTTGTATATCTTATCTGCTTTGTCTCGAGTCTCGACCCTTTAGAATCTTGAATATATTAAGGTTGAAACTTGGGATTATTATTTATTATTATTTTATTTTATTTCACTATTACAATAAATACAAAGGAGAATTGTAAATAACCATTGACTTTTGATCAAATGTCAAATTAAACTCTCTAGTTTGAATAATCAATAAAAAAATCCTTACCATTATTTGACTGTTTGTTGACTTTAATTAAATCTAATAAAATATAACTATTTAAGTGGTTTTTTCTATAATTGAATTAAAATAATAATAAAAAAAAAATACTAAAATTATGTTAGAAAAAAAATTTAATGAAAATTAAATATACAAAAATCTATTATAAAAAAGAAATAAAATCATTATAAAATTTAAACAAAAAATTTATTTTAAAATATAAAAAAATTATTTTTGTATAAAATTGATTTTAATATTATTAATATATATTTTTATTATATATATATATATATTTTATTACAGCCAACCCCCTCAGGTTGGCTGAGGGTACATATTTTGCATTAAAATTTTTATTATCAACCCTAAGGTACATATTTTGCTGATACTTGCATGGCATTTTATTCAACAAATAATCTCCAATTATTTCGTTTTCTGAACTTTATTTTTCTTACCAATCAGGGAGAGGTTGCCATTAGTCATTGATGTGAAGTCGTACACATCTTTACACACCCTTATCAATGACATGTTGACTTACTGACTGTCTGACTACATACTTCCATGTTCCATCTTTTGAACATAAGAAACATCCCAAAAATAGAGCCTTCCAGCTCAGAGGATTACAAATCTTCCCACTAAATAGTTTCCCCAGACGAAGACAAACCTTTCTTCGCCAACCTGTCAGCCCAAGAATTTGAATTTCTGGGAATGTGCTTTAACGAGGCATTGCCCAAGGACCCCATCATAAGGCGAATATCATTAATCAACTCCAGCTGCTTGAGATTGCCAAAGCCATCCTTATTTACCCAGGACACTGTCTCCCTAGAATCACTAGTAAACTCTATTTTTTTCCCAAAAAACGAGCCTCTTGCCACACACAAACCACAAGCTTTATGAATGGCTAGCATCTCTGCAGTAATAGCATCAAGAGAACCAATGAAAGCAGAGAAAGAGCACAACACCTCTCCTTTGGAGTTACGAAGGATCCCCCATTCCGGCTCTACACGGCTCACCTCTCGACGCTCCATCAACATTAAATTTCAGCGTATCATTCTCAGGAGGGGACCAAACCTCTGCTTTGGAAGCTTTTAAGGGTTTAACATCATAACAAACATGTTCCAAATTCTCAATAATCATGGTAATCGGTTCCAAAGAGCCACTACCATGGTGTTTGAACCACCAAGCCACCTGAAACCTTATCAAGTCCCCAAAGTACTCAAGCTCCACCAAATCACCTCTAAAAACGACCTTGTTGTGGACACCTAATTTTCCATTACGCCCTGCAGGAAGATTACAACTCATGGAATTTTTGGAAAGTACCAATACCAAATGTTCGATTATATTTGTTGTTGATGGTTTTATGACAAGTACTACACGATTCATAATTGTATTAAATGGAAGTTCAGGATTTAGTAGATAAAAAATCTAAATCTCTCTCAATAAAAACCTCTTTGGTACTCTACTTATTTTGTTGCCAATACAAATATGTGGTAACACAACATGAACAAAACTGATTCCAGAGGTTATGGGAAAGTTATGTCTTTACCATTTTCAAGAGCTGATACCAATTCAAACGGTTTTCCATGTACAATTTTGAAGCTCAATTAATATAATTCAATCTTTTAAAAATATTCGAGACAAGTTCATTTCTAACCATTTAGAACATCGAGTAATCGTTTATAACCTACTTTCAAATTTTAATTGTTTATAGCCTACTTTTTGTGCTATTACCGCAATGCCCCTATATAAAAGCCCCCATCTAAAAAAAACCTTCTCTCCACTCTTCTTCTCTTCCACGACCTCCATTCTTCTCCTCTTTCTCCTTTCTCTTCTTCTTCCATTTTTAACTTCAAAAAAACTTTGATTCCGACTTTTACAAAATCAATTGGAATGGAAGTTTGATTTCGACTTTGATTCCGACTTTTACAAAACTTTGATTCCGACTTTGATTCCGACTCTTCCGATTTGAGGGAGATTGCTTAGGGAAGTTTTTGAGAAAATCAATAGGATTAGCTCTTGAAGTGGTTAATGTGTGTAAAATCATTAAGTTTTTGCATTATTTTTTATAATTATAGTTTATATAAACATGGGTTTTGTGTTATTGTAAAAAATTGGGTTGGATTTGGTAAGATCCATGAATTTTTCACGGAATCGGAAATTTCCAGAAGGTTTCACGTTTTTGTGAAAAAAACCAAAGGTTTCACGTTTTTGTGAAAAAAACCAAAGGTTTCACGAAATGTTGAAAAAAACCAAAGGTTTCACGAAATGTTGAAAAAACCCAAAGGTTTCACGTTTTTGAAAACGTGAAACCTTTGGGTTTTTTCAACATTTCGTGAAACCTTTGGTTTTTTTCAACATTTCGTGAAACCTTTGGTTTTTTTCACAAAAACGTGAAACCTTCTGGAAATTTCCGATTCCGTGAAAAATTCATGGATCTTGCCAAATCCAACCTAAATTTTTACAATAACACAACCAGAACCAAGTTTACTTGATGATCTCAGTTTCCAGGACAAAATATTTTGTAAAAGTCAAAATCAAAGCTTCGTTGAATTTGAAAATGAAGGAAGAAGAAGAGAAAGAAGGAAAGAGGAGAAGAACATGTCTCCTGGAAGAGAAGATAAATAAAAGAAAAAAAATTAAAAATTTTAAAAAATTATGTTAGTGGGGTATTTGTGTAATTTTTTCTAGGAATTGAAAGAATTTATTACAAAATGGTTATAAACAATTAAAATATGAAACAAGGCTAAAAACAATTTTCCAATAATTTATTTGGCTATAAACAGCAATTTTCACAAAATATTCTCGTCCTTAAAACATCAACAATGTTATCATTAAAACAGTTTTCAGATCTTTTATTTTTATTTATTTATCTCCATCGTAGATCTTAGGGGTATTTTCATATTTTATCGATTAAACCTGGAACACGGTTAAGTTTGACCGATTTGAGTAAAGATATGGGAGGTTATTGTCAATCCATGATAAAGTTTTTTTTTTTTTTTTTGATTGCAAAAAGACAAACCTGAGGGGGTTGGCTGTAATTTCTTAGATAAAAATATATTTTATTATATTTTCTTAGATAAAAGAGAGAAAAGGGCAGCTAGGGTTTCATTAGATAAAAATCATGTGAGAGTAATACATAAAACCTAAGGGGTCGTTTGTTTTTTCCACTTAAAACTAATTAATGGGTTTGAATTGAACTCATTAAGTTGTTTTTTATTTTTATTTTTATTTTATTTTTTATTTTATTGGTTAAACAACTTATAAATATCAAAAAATAAATTAAAATAAAAAGTAAGAAATCCTAACTTTTATCTTAATTCCATATCTTAATTCCAAATCATTGGATTACAATTAAAATATTCACTTCCAAGTCTATCATTCCAAAGAAGATATATTTCTAAATATATTCTATTTTGATATGGTGTAGAATTATTTCTTTTAACATATTTATTAATTTAAACGGGTTTTAGAAAGAAAGAAAGAAAAAAAAAAAAAAAACCCCTAATCACTTCTCATACTGAAATTTGTAGGGAATTGAACAATTGAATTTCACTAGCTCCTACCAAACCCCGGTAAGAAACCTTTATTTTTATTTTTATCTAAGTATTCATGTAGTGCTCAATAAATTTGTCCATCATATTGAGTAGATTCCATGGCTTGAAGATGTTAGAGAATAATTATATATATAAATATATATATATAGAGAGAGAGAGAGAGATGCATGTAATTCAAGAACCTATTTCAAAAAAAAAAAAAAAATAAAAACTTTTATTTTATTTTATTTGGCTTCTAATGCATATTGAAATTGAACTTTTTTTTTTGAATTCGAACTTTGTTTGTAGAACATGCAAAGTTATATTCTTTGATAAATTTTTTGTTTTGTTAGATTGAACTTTGTTTGCAGGAACATACAAAATCTTATAAAGAATATTGTATGTTAAATTACTTCTTTTAATTAGTATGGGTATAAATGTAAAATTACTTATTTTCAAACAATTTTATTTTTGAAAAACAAATATATTGACATTATATTCAGACGTGAGAAAAAACAAACAAACATGTCATTCAGGTTCATATTTTAGTTTATATTCCGGCTTTAGAAAAATTCAGGATTGTTCAGTCTTCAAACAAAAAAACAAACGACCCCTAAGTGTGTGTCTGTGTATATATATATACGGTTTTGTTCACATTAGTGCGCACTGATGTAACTATATCAATATTAATGCATGCATGTGGACCACCGATTATGGAGAAACTTTGATGAGTGCATACATTTTGAGTTAAAGTATGTAAATTTAATAGTCCACATTCTTCGTCCTGATATATTTTATATCAGGAAAAACTGACAATAGAAAAATTATATGTATATATATATGGTTACAAGCAATAATAATAATAAAAAATCTATTATTTAATGAATATAATAACTCCAATAGATCTAAGTAGGGTGTGCATGATCCAATCCAATCCAATCCAGTAGAATTCATTAGATCCAATAAATTGGATTGGATATTGGATTTTTATATTAAAATCTGCGTTAGTTGAATTCACCATGATGTAGGCTTAATTTATATTGGGCCAATTTATTTTGTCTTGTGCATATGAACATTAAAAAGATTTAGAGTGCTATTGTATTTTATAATGATAAATATGTATATTTTTATTTCAAACTATTTTTATTTATGTTTGTGTTTAAAACTTATATTTAAAATTTATAATTTGTTAGATTTTTTTTAACTTTAAAGTGTAAAATTATGTATTGCTAAACCCCAAGGGGTGGTGCCGCTGGTCACTGGGGCAAACCGTAAACTCGGATGTCCTAGATTCGATCCCTATTAGCCAAGTTTCTCTTGGGGCCATTGGAGGATTACCTGGCTGTTAACTTCAGGGTCTCGTGGGATTAGTCGAGATGTGCGCAAGCTAGCCCGGATACTCATGTATACCAAAAAAAAAAAAAGTAATAATAATAATGTATTGCTTTTATATTTGCTATTAATTTTATTTGAAATGCCATATGAATTAATTATTGATTTTGTTAATTTTAGAAAATTTTAAACAAATTATATATTAAGAACTGTTTCATATGAATCTGATCCATTGGATCAGACTGGATTAGATTTAAGTATTTTACAATTGAATTGGATAAAATCGGATCTAATTGTAATTGGATTGGATCAAATCGGATTTCACTCTAAGATTGGATTGGATCGGATTATAATTTCTTTAATCCAATCGGCTCATATCGTATCTTGGATCATTGCAAATCCAATGGATCTAATATGCCACACACCCGTAGATCTAAGGGTAAATTGAACAAACATACCCCGAGTTTAGGTGTAATTGCACGCATATTCAACTTTTATATTTAATTGCACAAACATCCCCTTCCATTATGTTGACTTAGGTCAACTCACATCTTGACACAGGATGACTAAAATACTCCTGGTTACTTATTTTATCTTTTTCAAATTACTATTAAAAATAATAAATTATTGATTGAACCAAAATTGGTATGATTTTGGCCCCCACTTCCTTCTCTTTTTGCTTGATTCTTGGGCAATATCCCATGATTTAATGGTGTGAATTAAGTGTTTTCAGATTTTTATAAAGTTCAGAGACATTGGAGTAATATTGGTGGCAAAAGGGGCTGAAATTATAAAAAGTGTGTGCAGATCATTCATATTCAAAGAGGCATATCTCTCTCCTCAGATCAAACCACATTTCTAATTATATATATTCGGAAAGCCCTAGAAGTCTACTTTCCAGCGGTTTTTATGGATTGTGATTCCGAATCTTTTACAGAAAGTTATGCCCGTTTTAGTAACTGTTGCCCACTCCATGTCGCCATGGCGACCTCCACTTTCTAGAAGCAAAGAATGGATGTTTTTCAAGCCATTTTTGAGGGGTATTCTTGTCCTTTCATGCCCATTTCATACCCTAGCTTTTCTAACATATAAATACACCATTTTATACTAAGAATTGACAACTCTTGACAACTCTTGTTCATCAAGAAACCTCCCTTCTTCAACCATTCATAATCCTACCATTCTCCTCTCCAATAAACACTTAGATTACTCCACCTAAATCATTCCTCTCTTTTTATCTTCTTCACCCATTTCCTTTGTCACTTTCCACATGACTCCACCTATCTAGACACATCCTCAACACCTAATCTTTGCACAAGATTCAAGCAAGGAAGCTCAAGGGAGGATTAAGCTTACAAGAGAGACCCAAGGGTGATTTCTCTACATTTTACTTCCTTTTCTTGTTTGTTATTATGTGTAATTAAACCCCCATTTTTGGGGGATGATTTGAGAGATTATTTGGACATTGAGTATTTATTAAAGCTTTGGATATTATGTTTGCATAATTATAGTTCTATTTACTTTTTAATTAGATCTTGCACTTATGTGATTAAATGAGTATTGACACACTTGTTGATTACAATCTGTTGTAGGATTTATTTGTGATAAAATTGATTAAGTTATTGACACACTTGATTGATTATAGCACATAGTGAATATGTTAGGTTGTTGGTGGGGATATCACCCCGATTGCCTAGGCCATTCGATCGTCACTAACCGATCCCACCTTGACCCCCTTCCCTTAATCGGTTAGGCATCTTGGTGGGAAGTTGTTTAGGGTTCGTAGTGACGACCTAAACAACACATTCGAATGAGATCGGTCCTTGATTGTGTAGATTGTGCGTTAATGAAGTTTTTGTATGAATTGCTCAATGGTCCATTAGCTACTCTATCATTTCCCTAAACCTCTCTTAATTGTTTAAACCCATTTTCTTATCTAAGTTGTTTGTATTGGATTCCTATCTCCATTCATATTCTCTTTACATTTTTGTATATTTACTTTACATGCATTGTTTGGTGGTTTCTCAAACCACACACTATCCCACTAATCATGATTTACTTTATTGCACACTAGTTAGACTAACTTAGATTAGATAAAAAATTGATTAATCTAATTTAATCCCTGTGGAACGAATCTTAAGCTTACCGCTTTACTAGTTTTCAAAACTTAAAGCACATTGCGTAAGAATTCATTTATAAACATTTTTTTGATAATTCGCAATTTGGTAACGACACAAAAAGCGAGTAATCAATTATACATGAAAAGAGAAAAAAAAAATCGTCTTGGAATATTTTTTTCTTCCAAATTTTTTATTATTTCTTATTTCTTTCTTTCATGTTCTTACATTTTCTAACTTCCCAAACACCAAAATTTCAGATTCCAAAAGCTTACATCATCACCTGAACAAAATTTTCTTCATCAATCCAATTTTTTTCATTCAAATTTCACAAAATAAAACAACAAATCAATTGACGAGATGAGGTTCCCCTCACACCTACACAACGAGGTCGTGGGTTCGAGTCCTTTCCCTACCAAAAAAGCCCCGAATTGTAATAATGTAATACTTAAAAGAAAAATGCAAATCAATTCACACAAATCAATCAATTTATATTGAGTAATGTTAGGCTTCCCAAAATTTTTTCCCAAATTTCTTTCCAAATGGTGTTGGCACATGAAGTGTCAATATCTTATAAATCATGAGATTATGGTGAGTGATGTGATATTGACACTTCACATGCCAACACCATTTGGGAAGGAATTTGGGAAAAAAAATTAGGAAGCCTAGCATTACTAGTTTATATTACGGTCTAAAGTTGCAGGCTTTCATGCAAAACCTTAACAAAACCCGATCAAGACATTTAACAAAACTTCATCAATTCCAACTTTAAAGTCTTCCAATGCTTATCCTATTACATCCATTGATCAAGACATTTAACAAAACCAGAATTCAATGAGATTAGAAATTATAATCATGCTCGTCTCCTCTGATATTCCATTTTTTTTTTAATAAAAACAAAAATTAACTTCAACGATTTAATTGTTGTTGTGAATAATAATAATAATAAAAAACCTGAAATCTGCAAATTAAGCTTACAAGGTCTCAAATGGTTTCCTCTTGGGATTCTTAGGATTGAGCACAACACTTATGTTGACTAGAGCTTTCAGACTAGACACAGGTACCACACAATCATCGCACCCCGGTCGTGTCCCACCACAAACACCTTCTCCTCCTCTTCCACAACCACATTTAGCAGTGCCATTAGGTCCCCACCATGAGTAGCTAGGCATGTATATTCTGCTGCCCGCCCTAGTGCTTCCATGTATTCATACCTAAGTAGATCCGGAGCCATCGCCTGATACACTCAAGGTGTATAAAATTCGCACAGATATTGGAATTTATCATTCCATTGCACAAATGGAGGAGCTCCATCTCCAAGGAAGAGATTTATGTATCATTAATGAGAGTGTCGATCCAATTGAGGCTACCCTCATGAACAACAACTTCAAACCAATTTGGCAATCCTGGAAAAATTAGATGTTTAAATGTTCCATCTTTCTTATTGTAAGTAACCAGAACTCTGCATTTGTACTCCAACAAGATCTCACCAGTTTTCAAAAGTCCTAAGACACGAACGAATGACCTTTTCCCATACAACTTTGAATCCTTATAAGGTTGAGCTGAAATCCAATCCACTTCTTCCAAACTTGTTGGCACATGATTTCCAATGTTGAATTCTTTGATCCAGGATTCCTTCACATTGTATTCCTTCATAATCTATATCTCAAATTCTCTATAATTGTTATAGACCGCGGCAGAAAGGCAGCCTCCTAAATCCACCAGTTGAATTTTAGGCCGGTGGTTCAAGCCACCGCAATCAGGCTTTGGAACTTCCCGGAATTGCTCATCTTCAAAATCAAAGGAGATTATTGGGCAACTTGAATGAAGTCCTGACCAAGTATGCCAATGAATTCTTCCACAGACCAGAACCTGTGATGGTCCCTGATGAATTAGACTGTAAGGTAGTCTCCCAAAATTTCTCCAAGCAGGGCCGCCTAGAGTGAGAATTTGATCCTCTGCTTCAAGAGACAAGGGTCTACTATGACGGTTGCGAGGTCCATGTAGATGTGTCCTATACAGAACCTAATCACCTTGTACTTGTTTATTGTCTGATTGAAACCAAATCCGTACACCTGATAGTGATGAAGTAACTCTGTGGATTTGGGCAGCTCTATGTAGTCCCCGGTAAAGGGATTGTATACATAGACTATATCTTTCGCTAATGAATCACATAAGTATAACAAACCTTTACATGACCCTACCACATTGAATTCGGGCAATACAGGCACACGAATTTTGTTCACCCTCTGATCATCCTTGCCAAGAGCTGAAAGCTCTAGTGAGTAAAGCTGGTTTCAGATCAGATAATCACAATGTAAAATGAGACATGGATTGTTTTATGTATCACTAGCCAATGAGAGTGTCAATCCAATTGAGGCTACCCTCATGAACAACTGCTTCAAACCAATATGGCATTTCCGGAAAGGTTAGATCCTTAAATGTCCCATCTTTCTTATCATAAGTAACCAGAGCTCTGCATTTGTACTCTAGCAAGACCTCACCGTTTTTCAGCAGACCTAAGACACGAACGAATGAGCTTTTTCGATAGAACTTTGAATCCCTAAGGGGCCGTTTGGTATGCCGGCATCTTGGCATGGGAATGGGAATCTAATAGGATTCCCATGTTTGTTACTAGGTTTGTATTTTCAGATTCCCGGGAATGTGAATCCCATGGGAATCACATTACCCTCCAAGGGGGTAATGTGATTCCCGCCCCAATAGGTGGGTTTCAGATTCCCCACCATCTGATTCCCACCGTGGGACCCACCTCATTAAAAAAAAAATTATTTTATTTTCTTCTTCTTCTTCGTTCTTCACCAGCCTCTTCTTCTTCGTTCTTTGTTCTTCTTTTTCGTTCACCAAAATCATTCCAAAAACACAATCCAAGTTTCTTCAATCAAATTCCTCAAACAAAAATAAAAAATTAATTCCAAAAACCCAAATCAATTCCGATAATCCAAACTTTTCATTCAATCAAAACCACATCAATTTCAAAAACAAAACAAAAAATCTGGGTTTCGAAGAGGCCAGTCGGAGGCAGCAGCCATTGAAAACAAATCTGGGTTTCGATCAAGATGACGATGAGCATCGATCTGGGTTTCGATCATGATTGATGGAGCAAATATGGGTTTCGATGATGGCAAAGAAGAACATCGATCGATGAGCATCGACGACGACGACGACGACGATCCCGGCTGGAAGGAGGCGACGCTGACGACAAACAAAAACCTAGTCGGAGGCTACGAAGATGACGATGGCGATGATCTAAGAGAAAGACAAAGAGAGAGAGAGATGGAAAGAGATGAAAGGATCTGGGTTTTGCACTTTGGGCTTGGGAAAAAGATGAAAGAGATGAATTGATGTTAGATTTTTTTTATTTTTTATTAGTTTTTAATAAATAAATAAATAAATAAATCAAATTCTCATGTACAACCAAACACTTTTACTTGATATTCCTAGGAATCTGACATTATATTCCAATGCACAACCAAACACATGTATACAACTTTCTCAGGAATCACATTCCTAGGTTTCACTTTCCCAGGAATCACATTATTTTGATTACCCCATACCAAACGGCCCCTAAAGGGTTCAGCTGAATTCCAATCTGCATGCTCCAGTCCTCTTGGCACATGAATTCCAATGTTGAATTCCTTGATCCAAGATTCCTTCACATCTATTCCTTCATAACCCAAATTTCCAACTGCCTGTAATTTTGATGGAGAACCCCAGCAAGGCAACATCCTAATTCCACCACATCAAAATTAAGCCTATCTAAGCCACCAGAATCAGGTTTTGGAACTTCTCGAAATTGCTCATCCTCTAGGTCAAAGGAGATGAGCAAGCAACCTATACGGTACCTTCGTGGCCAAGTAGTCTAATGAAGTCTTCCACTGACTAAAACCTGTGATGGCCCTTGAGCATAAAGGTGGTGAGGTATTTTGCCAAGACTTCTCCAAGAAGGCTTTCCTAGAGTGAAAACCTGAACCTCTGATTGTAATGAAAACATTCTACTAAAATGGCGTGGATATCTAGGTCGAATCCTCCAATAGACAACCTTGACAATCTTGTACTCCTTTGTTGTCTGATTGAACCCAAATCCAAATACCAAACTGAGATCATACAATGTCTCATCTATGGATTTTGGCAGCTCCACGTAGTTCCTGGTAAAAGGATTATATGCATAAAGTGAGTCTCGTGTTGATGAATCACATAAGCATAATAAGCCCTTACATGATCCTTTTATATCAAACTCAGGAAACATTGGAACGCGGAGTTTATTCACCCTTTGATCATTTTTAGGATCTGAGAGCTCGAGAGAGTATAGCTGGTTTCGGATGGGATGGTCACATTGTATGATGAGACATGGATCGTTCTCAGGTGCGTGGTAAAAATGCATACTAACAAGCTTGAATGTGGTTACAGCTAAGGTTAAGAAGGTTGAGGCTTGGACCCCCTCCTACGGGAGACATTTTGTTCTTTAATGTGGATGGGTCTGTGTTTGGGAAGCCAGGCCCAGCAGGGATTGGGGGGGTTCTAAGGGACTTTTCCGGCAAGGTTTTGTGCCTTTTTTCCCTCAGTATTGGTGTGCACGATTCCAACACTGCTGAGATTCTTGCTATCCATAAAGCTTGCGAGCTGGTTTCGTCAAATCCTCGGCTCTTCAGCTGCAAGATCGAGATTAGAAGTGACTCCAAGATGGCTGTGTCTTGGATTCTCAATAATGATTTCGGTAATATTAGATTGATTTAAGAAATTTATGATATTAGACAGTCTTTGGAGCGTTTCGGAGGGATTAGCTTATCTCAGCACAGCAGAGCTTCTAATTCTTTCGCTGATGGGCTTGCGAAACAGGGAGCCAGAATGAGTGGTGATTTTGTTGAGTGGAGTGATTGGGGTTAAGCTGTTTCCCCCCCCCCCCCCCCCCCTTTTTCTGTCCCTTCTGTTGTCGGTTTTGTTTTTGCTGTGGTTGTTTCCGTTGGGTTGTTTCTGTCCGCCTGGTGGGGGCTGTGTTGCCTTCTTTTCTGCCCTGTTTTGTGGCTAATATAATTCATCGTTTCAAAAAAAACAAGCTTGAATTGCAGTAAAGATGTCACAGGCAGCCTGGACAGTATGTCAAGGACAATCTTGTGCGGAAGATACTCCATCGTTCTTGTTGATCAACGCTTTTCAAGCTTGACGCTTCATCTCCTGGGACTGTTTTTTGAAAAATATATGAGACTTGAACCAGACAGAGAGTAGAAGTGACAAGACTTAAATGGAAGTGAGGATGAAAACAAACGAAAAGGGACTCTGATGTCATCGAAATTTAGAAGAAAAATTAAGAAATTGAAACAGCAATGGAAATATTTGATTTTGTATTCAGGATCTTCATTGATAATTCTTAGGGAGAGGTATGTGGATTGCCTTCTATTCAGGTTAAAGAATTGTTTGATTTATCATGCGGTTCACAAATGCCAAACTTATGAATCTTATCATATGTCATCGGATTGATAAATTCACTGTTGGTGATCTAAATAGCCACCTTATTATTGAAAAAGTTTAATATTGATTCCTATCAACAAAAAAATAAAAAAATAAAAGTCCAATATTGACTCTCTCAACCCCTACTTTGAAAAACAATCTAATATATTAATATGTAACTTTCAATCAGCTTTGCGACAACACCCCTCTTGAGTTCACTTGGTAATTTCGTCGAACACCTTGTAGGTAAAACGACAAACTTCTTCCAAGACTTTGTTTGAATGGATTTATAAGAACACAAAAATAATACTAGCAACAAGAAAACACAATCAACCAAAAGCAAGTAAACCACAACACAAAACACCACAAGCAATTTTACGTGGTTTACAAAATTGGCTACATCTATGGAGACACCTGATTTTACTAGATAATGAAAATGACAAGTATAAGAGATTACCTCTAACCCACAAACCTTATCTCTTCCTCTAGGTCTCAATCCTCCAACCCCACAATCACTCTTTGTTCTAGTGGGAGATTTTTAGCTAATTACAACAAAACCCACTAAAACCCAAAATTACAAATATGCCCTAAATACAAAATACGTGTTCTTTGAGACAAACATCAACAAAATGTTTAGCTGATCAAGATAGAAGAGCATTGTCGGGGCGAGGAAGACAACTAAACAACATGGAACTAAACATCGAATTTTAAGTTACGATACAACATCCCCTAGTTTCAATATCTATTTGGTATAGTTATGTTGTGATTGAGACATCCACTAAAGAACATATATAGTGGATGTATCATGACTAAATTCTAATATTTGTATGCAAAGAACAGAAGAATCAATCATTCTTGTTTTCTCATAAAATAAGTTGGAGGGAGAGAATTTGCAAGAGAGAGTTATTCGTTTTGAGTCTATGGAGGAAACAATCAAGGTGGTGAGGATGGTAAACGGCATGGTTGTTCATGGCTGGCCTATTAGAGCACAGGTGGCCACTTTTTGTTGGAATAGCAGAAGACCATCTATGCCAAAGCATCATCATAAGCATGGGGAGGCAATGGCTTTGTTGGTGAAAGAAAGGGATGGTGTGGAGAGATGCCATAAGACCAGTTTTGAAGGAAATAAATCCTTTGTTGAGGTGGTATCTAGAATCCAGAAGTGCAATGCATGGGACAATGAAAAGGTGGGTGAGAAGGTGGTAGAAATGGAGTGGAATTGCCAAGACAATGAAGATGATTGGCTTGCTAGGTGTGTAGTGGGTGTCCTCAAGGATTTTTCTCCAGTTTCAAATGTCAATTGCTGGTTGAGGTCAAGAGGTATTTCATTCTCTTCTATGTATTTAGGTGATAAGAATATCCTTTGGAAGTTTGGGTCTGAATTAGAGAGTGAAAACTTTGTCAAAAATAGTTTTTTATGGGATGATAGATTTTGTTCAATGATGAAATGGTCTGATTCTCTTAATCCCCAAACTTGTTTAGTGTGGATTGAGTGTGTTGGAGTGCCTTTAAGGCTTTGGAATAAAGCTTTCATCAACAAGGTTGGGAAGCAATTAGGCGAAATAGTGATGATAGAAGAAGAAACTTTGCTAAAAAAGAGATTGGATAGAGGTAGATTTCTAGTCCTAATACCCTTGAAACATTCTTGTCCTGATTTGATCAAAGTAAAGGTTGGGAGCAATTTTTTTGCTATCAAGCTATCTGAAGTTTCTTCTCCGACGGACTCTTCTTGGCCAAAAAAATGGTTAGGCTTGCAGACGGTGGTCGCTCACTCAAATTTGAATTCGTGGCTAGATTTAGAAAGTCAAGAGGAGCCAGCCCATCCTTTGTTCTTGAGCCTCGAAGATAAGGACCTGATCTTTACTTTTCAGATTGTTCAAAAGTATGGCAAGACAAGTAAGGTAGGAAGGTTTTTGACATGTTTGTTGGGTCATTCAGAGCAAAAACAAGAAAAGGTGGCTGACAAGGATGATAGGTCTATAAAGCCTAATGATAAGAGTAACATGTCTTTGAATGAAGAGAAAGTAGCTTTTTTCGGTCCTCCACGTGAATCTTTGGTTAAGGGGTCAGTTTTGAATTTCAAAAATTTGAAAGGGGAACGCTCCTTTTTGCTGAGTCAGCGTGGGACAAGCAAACATGGGCCTCCAAAAAGTGGGTCGGATTCCTTCAATAGTTTTCAGTTGGGGTATAGTGGGAAAGGCCTTGGTGGTATTAAAGATCTTCATTTGGGCTGCAGGAAAGAGAAGGGCAATTCTTTAAAGCCTCTTAAGAAGAAGGTGGGTGTTGGGCACAAGTCTCTGAAAGTAGGTATGCTCCCATCTTGTGATAATGGGCTGGGAAGTAAGGTGAAGAACAGAGAAGGGAAGGTTTCAGTCAAAGAGAAGCCTTTAAAGCCTCTAACTCCTGAGTTAACTCCCTGTAAGAACTCTTGCCTTACAGCTAAGGGCCATACTATGAAGTGTAGGAGTCTCAAGAGTAATTTTAAGTTGTCTTGGTATCTTGAAAAGGAGATCTCTAAGGCTATAAAGATTGGAGTAGCTCTGGGGTTTGATTTCAATAACAAGGGAGTGGGGATAGCCGATGTTTTTGCGGAAGCGAGGAGTAAGTTGAATTTAGGCGGTTTGAAAGAAGTGGAAGTGAAAGTTCAGTAGGGTTTTCCTTTTTTGGGTGTTGTTTGTTTGTGCTTGAGGTTGGGGTTTCTTTGGTGCTTGTTTTTTATGCTTCAGCTATTGGTTCTTGGTTGGCTTGTTAGTCCTGTTTTGGTGCAGTTTGGTGGGGTTTGTGCGCTGTCTGGTGCTGGGTTTGCTTCAAGGTGGATGGCAGCCTGTGTTCTTGCTTGTTAGTTGGTTGTTTTATTGGGTCTTTTAGGTGGTTTCGGGTGTGTACATGTTCTTGTTGATATGTGGACTTGTGGTTCGTCTTGTATCTTTTTGGCCTTGCTTGGCCTTTTTTGAATAAAATTTGCCGTTCAAAAAAAAAAAAAAAAAAAAAAAACAATGAAAGTGTTGTTTTGGGATAAACAATTTGAAAATGTTCATGGATGCTTTCCATTGTTTGTAGCATATTAGCCGGATACTTTAAGAACAAAAGGCCAAATAATGTAAGATTAGAGGAAGAATGTAAACAATTGGATTTCACAGAATTGATTGTAAGAAGCTAGAACAACAAAAAAACAAAATGAACAAACTGGCTAAGACTTTTAAGAATCATTAACGGGAGTGTCGATCCAATTGAAGCTACCCTCATGAACAATAGCTTCAAACCAATATGGGATTCCTGGAAAGGTTAGATGCTTAAAGGTCCCATCTTTCAGATCATAAGTAACCAGATGTCTGCTATTGTACATTAGCAAGACCTCACCTGTTTTCAAAAGGCCTAAGACAAAATTGTGTGAGCCTTTCTGATACAACTTTAAAATCATTAAAATCCCTATTAACTTCTTACAAGCTTCTTGGCACATGACTTCCAATGTTGAATTCCTTTATCCAAGATTCCTTCACATTGTATTCCTTCATAATCCATATCTCAAATTGGCCATCAAAATAGTTAAAGACCATGGCAGAAAGGTAGCCTCCTAAATCCACCAGTTCAAAATCAAGACTGTCGTCTAATCCACCACAATCAGGCTTTGTAATTGTTACTGAAAAATCATCACTGGGGGTGAAATTTCAAATAACGACTTTAAAGGGACCAAGATCAAAGATGACCTTGGTCGGAGAGGTATCAAGTAGTTCGATACCAACTGTGTCCTCGATAATGCACCAATGATTAGGAACACAAGTAAATAAACAAGAAGAGCTTTTTATTCATCACTTTACGTTACACATACATGAACTAAGTTTTTCAAGATTAACAGTGAACTATGGAGACTCGGTGAGCAATGGAGATGGTGGTGATGGTGAACTAGTACGTGTCAATAAGTAGAACTGATCGTAGGGTTTCTGGAGATAATTTTTTTTTTCAGACCCCTTTCTGGTGAGTAAGATGTTGTATATATAGGTCCTGTTGCTTGCCATGCACTCCTATAATTTCGGTCTAGGGTTTGGCCATCGCATGACCTCCCCCTTCTTAGGAGATAATCTCGGAGCTTTTACGTGAAAAATCTAGTCTTTCCTTCATAGGAGGAGTCAGTCAATCTCATAAGCAAATCTTTCATTCCTAGGAGGACTCTGACTGAGTTGACGGGAAAGGGGACATCTCCTCTGTTTTGTCTGGACGGTGGAGTTTCGATAAATTTTCCTGGAGCTTTAAACTCTAGCTTGAGAGTCTCGCTATTTGGTATTTTCTTACTTAGCGGGCTGATTACACTTGGGGGTGTGAACCACTAAGTATCTTACTGCTACTTGAGGATCGGGACACCAACCAGGTCAGTAGCGGGCTAGATGGTACAGTGTTGGATTGCTTGGTGGAACTTCGTGTCGGGGTGTCGCGGGGTCCATAGGGAATGACTGGGTTGAACCCCATTGGAGAAATTTGCGAGTAGCCCGGCTCGGGCAATGCTTATGATTCAAGATTACTGGCGGGGTCCTTAAGAAGCTAGGGAATGGTTGGGCCTGATCTCGTTGGAGGAGGTATGTATTAGAATCAATCGGGGTCCTCCTTATACAGTTGGGACCCCGCCCCTTACATGGTAGCTGGATACTGCCTGGATCCCTATGAATTCCTTGTGTCGAGGTGAAAAATTCTTCCTTGGTCCTCCGCCAATTTTGGTGGTTAACAGGAACTTCTCGGAATTGCTCATCTTCAAAATCAAAAGATATTTTCAGTTCACCTGAACCAAATTCTGAACAAGGTAACTGAGGTTTCCTATGAATTCTTCCACAGACCAGAACCTATGATGGTGCCTGATAAATTAGATTGTAAGGTAGTTTCCCAATATTTCTCCAGGCAGGGCTACCTACAGTGAGAATTTGAACCTCTGGTTGAAAAGACATGAATTCAGTACGACGGTTGCATCCTCCAAGTACTCCACGTGGCTGTGTCACGACATTAATCACCATGTACTTGTTTGTTGTCTTATTGAAACCAAATATGAACACTAAATATTGATGAAGTAACTCTGTGGATTTGGGCAGTTCTATGTAGTCCTTGGAAAAGGGATTGTATACATAGAGTGATTTTTTTTGTAGATGAATCACATAAGCATAACAAGCCTTTACATGACCCTACCGCGTCTTATTCGGGCAACACGGGCATACGGATTTTTTTCATCCTAGTGAGTAAAGCTGGTTATCACAGTGTAAGATGAGACGTGGATCGCTCTTAGTTGCACGGGAAAAATGCATGCAAATAAGAAAAGGGCCTTTGACTAAATTGTTCCAGGCTTTGCATATGAGCTTGGATTGCAGTAAAGATGACACAGGCATCCTTGATAGTATGTCGAGGATAATCTCTCGTGGAAGAGACTCTATAGTGCTTATTGATCCTATGAATTTAATCAATGCAAAATCAAACAACCAAGGAGAAGAGAGATGTGAGAGAAATGGTGACTAGGGTTTTATTAGATGAAAAGATTGGGCTATGTTGGGTTTTAATGAAAAAGTACAAAGTAAAACCCAAGCCAGTAAGAAAGAATATATATAGAGAGTTACAAAAGCAAAAAAGAGAGTTACATATGGAAATCCAAGATCCAATCTAATCTAATGGATTGGATCAAATCTAATCATATCCATTCATATCATGAAATCCGATCCAATCCGATGGATTAGATCAAATCCGATCCTATTGTATTAGATTGGATCCTGCACACCTCTAATTATTTCTACCATTAATGAGTATAATAACTTTAATATCCCCTCAAATTCATGATTTGGCTGTAAGAAGTATGGAGAGTTTTCCAATTAAAAAACAAAAGAAAACCAAGTACAAAGAGTGAAAGAAAGAGAAAGTCAAATACCAAATTCAAATGGAGATGCAACTTATGGATGTGATTAAACTTTATTCCATGAGATTAAAGTTTGATACCATGTGAATTACTCAATGCAACATACAAGAACCAAAGAGAAGATAGAAAAGAGAAAAAAAAGGGTGGCTAGGGTTTCATTAGATAAAATAATGCTAGACTATAAAGTAAAACCTAAGAAATAATATATAGGATTAGCATATTCAATTTTTTTCTTAAATTGCACAAACATTCCTTGCCCTAAGTTGACGGAACTCACATTTTGACATAGAGTGACTAAAATACCATGGTTAAATTAAATATTATCTTGGATTTTCTTTTCTTCCAAAGTTTTTCTTTTTCTTTCTTCCTTATTTTATGTTCTTGCATTTTTTCATTTCCCAAACACCACATTTCAAGTTCCACAAGCGTACTGCATCACCTAACAGTGGAAATGGTGGGTTTTGTCACTTTTTTGAGTTGTTGTTTTAAGATTATCACCACTATAATAACTTAAGTTTAAAAGGCACCAAAGTAAGTGACTTCCAAAATGCCCTTATTGTACACATTTTTAAATTTTTTTTTTTTTTTACTTTAACTTTTGGAAGATACTTTGAAGTTGTATGAGATCTACTTCTCTCTCTAACTGTCTTAAAGTGGAAAGCTCTGTAAACTGAAATCCAAGTTCATTTTCTTCTCCAATGAGTTCGACATTCATATAGTTACATAAGATCACTCATCTTATCAGGTTATGATATCAAAATTCATACAATGAAAGGCAAAATGGAAACAGAGATAGGAAACCAACGAAACTCTAGGCCTTTGTAAATAGTTTTCGAGCCTTTTTAATCAGTTCCTGAGCTTTTTCATGAATTGCCTGAGCCTTTTGTAGGAATATTAATAGGTTTGTCAAATTTGAATCTCCGAGCCTTTTAACACTGTGTCCGAGCCTTTTCAATTGTAATCCGAGCTTTTTTATGAATACTAATAGGTTTTTCAAATTTGAATCTTCGAGCCTTTTGAAACACTGTCCGAGCCTTTTTTAACAATCATTTTTTTTTTTGTTAATTTTGTATCTCTGAGACTTTTAATAAATTGCCCGAGCCTTTTAATAAACTGCTCGAGCCTTTTGCTTAATTGCCCGAGCCTTTTACACAAATTCACAAAGGCTCGGACAGTATTTAGAAAGTCTCGGACAGAGCTTAGAAAGGTTTGGGGATTCAAAATTCACACAACCAGAAGGTTTTAAATTGAAAAAAAAAAAAAAAAAGCTCTGGGGGTGCTGCTTTACCTGCTTGCATCCTTTTAGAGCCAAGGGTGTGGCCCAGGGTTTTCTATCTGTCTTACTCCATAAAAACCAACAAATAGGCCATGTCGTGTCACACGGTTGGGGGAGGACAAGCGGATAGGTGTCTGGACAGATAGGAAAAGATTGAGACCATTAAAATTTAGATATCGTTTGCTTTGAGCCTTCAACTTGTATATTTTGAGTCTTAGATCTAAGGTCGAGACTCTGGATTCTTTTTTTATTTTTTTTACGATTACAATAAATATAAATGAAACCTGAAACCCTAACATATGAGGGTCATTACTCCAGGAGTAACTATTTTTTATTTTTATTTTGGAAAAGTCAACATTAAACCATATAAAATATTTTCATGGTGAAATGTTTTGCAGGAAATCTAATTGATATCTAAGAAATCGGTCATTGTTTTCCAGACAACGCTAGGACCGGTCGAAGCGATGCTCCGCGGTCAGAGGGGTCCAGGCGATTCTGGCACAGGGGTACCGGGGTGGAAGCGAGTCTGGGGAGGACAACCGGGGGGTTGCTACCGTGATGGACTAGGCTGCCACAGAGGCTAGCCGGGGTGGGTCGATTCCCAAGCGTATTGATACCGATTCAACCGAGGTTGGACACTACTTACAAGATATTAAGTGGATGGCACATGCATTGCAACAAGGAGGGAATAAATACGTGATATCATTTTATTACTCATGGTACGGTTACAACTTTCGAATAGTAAAGGGGTATGGAATACAATGTGGCTCTCTTTCAGGTCTCCCTATGGAGACGAGTCATTCTATAGTAGCACAATAAACACTCATTGGTCTCCTTTTGGAGACTAATCGTTCTATAGTAGCAAGTTCTTTTTCTCTCTTTTTCTTCCAACCTCCCTTTTACCCTATTTTTTGTGAGGGTATTTGTAGAGGGTCTAGGATGTAGAAGGTGAGAGAGGCCATCCCTTGGGGGACTACTTGGCACGATCCTTACCGCTTCTTTACTCTGGTCTCGCCACGACATGTGCCTTGAAGGCTAGGATTGCTCCAGCTAGACCCTAGGGCTAATGTGGAAGTTCAATAGGTAGGCAGGAGCCCCTTTTTTTTAGGCAGGATGATTGTTAAGGGATCCCTACCATCGGTTTTGGTAGGGCATAGGTAACACACTCGCCATGGACAGCCGAGGTGGTGCCACCTATGCCCTAGTGTCCTCGTAGGCGCTTCGTAGGTGGCTAGGTGGCAATTTCTTTAATTTTGGTTGGCCGAGAGTGTTGGAGTTGGACTGGCACGTTGCTCTCACACTCTGGGACCATTGGGGGACAGTGGCAGCTCCTGTCACGCTGCCACTATCAGGCACTTTCTCCCAATGATTTCCTCTTTCTGCTTAGGTTTTTTTTGAATCCTCCCTGCTTGTTGGAACTCAGGTTCCCCCTTTGGTGATGATTGAGGTTGTGCTGGACCGTAATTAGCCCGTCGAAGCTGGGAGGCCAGAATTGATTGGGGGTATTGGTCTTTCCCTTTCCCTTTTGATGGTCAACTGTGCATAATTAATGCCCACCTACCCCCTGTGCTTAGCTTAGACTTTTTCCTGTTTGGGTTGGTTCCCCTACCTAGGGTTTTCATCACTCCCTTCACAGGATCACCTGTACTTGAGCGGTGATTCTAGATTGTTCTGGTAGGATGATGGCAACTTCCTTATAGAGGGAAGGAAATGAGGGACTCGGGTGATGTCCATGCTAGCTGGACCAGAGAATCAGGGACCCTGCTCAAGCGGTTCCTTTCAGCGGCGTGATGGGGTTGTTTGTGTACTCAACAAAATAATTATAATAATATAGATTTTGGTTGATTCTTGAAAACTCTTTTAAGCCACTTAATCCTTTTAAAATGTGATTTGATAGCAAAATAGTGAGCAAGTTCGTTCCACAGGGAAATGAGTGTTAATTAGATAAATTGAGTAACTTTGAACAAGAAAGTAAATCATAGTGTTTGATAGATGTGTGGTTTCTAAAACCACCAATGCTAACTACTCAAATGAAAATACACAAAAATGTTATGAAAAATAGAATACTCAATACCTTGATAAGAATAGTGATAAAATCAAATATTAAGATAGCTAAGGAATAGATCGATTAACAATTGAATGTGGGTAAGCTAACTAGCTACATTAATGTACCAATCTTATTATGTTAACCACTTAGAGGCTTAGATTAGTGGGGTTGATATACCCACAACTAACCTATCCTATCCAATGGGTTCTCAATCACACAAGGAGTGTCAATCCACATATGAATATATAACAAATTACTCCACTCAAGATGGCAATTAACAAGTGATATACAAGTCAATTATAATGAATGGAATCTAATTAATTTAAATGAATAGAACACATAAGAGATTCATTACAAGCTAAGCTAAAACCACAACCAATTGATCCTCAAATCTATCCCCTAGATTAGGGGTTTAGTTACACATATTTGCAATAAATGAAAAGAAGTAAATAGTAAGGAAATAACCCTTGGGTCACCTTCTTTAAGCTTGATCCTTCTTCTCCTCTATGCTCCTAGATGCAAGGAATGGAAGTAGATGATATGTCTTGGAATGTGGGTGTTTTGGTGGAAAGTGACTAAGGATTTTGGTGGAGAAATGGTGGGATGAGGAATGATGTAGTGAAGTAATCAAGGTTTTGTGTTGAGGGTTGGATGGATTAGATGAGTTCAAGGAGAGAAATGGAGGATGAGGAATGGTGTGCCATGGATGAAGAGCTAGATCTTAGATGTATTCTCTGTTTTCTTTCTCAAATTTTCGATGCTTTTGAAGATGGAGGGACGTTCTATATATACGCACTCTTGGACATGTACTGATAACTGCTTGATTCGCTGAGGTGGCGCCTTGTTCGTTATTTGGTCGCTATGGTGACCCTGGTGCGTAAAACGGTTAGATGAGAAGGTCGCCACGAAAACCATCTTTCTCGCCATTTAGCAAGTGGCGACCATGAGCAATTTGTGTAGAGGTCGCCACTTGCACCTCTAGGTCGCCATGGTGACCATAAGTGGCGACCCTGCAAAATGTAAAGAGATCGCCACTTGCAACATCAAGGTCGCCATAGCGACCCTAAGTGGCGACCATGCCTTGATTGAAATAGGTCGCCACTTGCAAGGATGGTCGCCATGGCGACCCCAAGTGGCGACCCCACCTGGTTCATTTGGAGACTTTCTGTCGCCATGGCGACCAAGTGGCGCCCAAATGGCGACCTTCTGATGTCTTGGAGAATCCTTTGTCGCCATGGCACCCATGTAGCGACCTTTCATGTCCAAGTGGCGAAAATGCCCTGTTTCTTCCCATTTGTGAGACATTTTCACACAAGTCCTCCACTTCTTCTCAATTGCTTCTGAAACCTGATAAAACCTGAAACACTCAATTTAACAACATTAAACACGGGGAAATGCCCGAGAATCAAGCTAAAAGAATCGAAAATGAGGGCCAAAATCATACCAATTTTGGCTTGATCACGGCGTTGGTGAGCCCTGATATTATTTCATAGAAAATGCAGTGTTTGGAGCGAGGATTCCCCTACTCTTGCATCCCTGGCTACGGTTCCAGTTCCGATTATACCGGGGACCGGGGGTTCTTTAGGGTTTCCTGAGAAGGAAATGGGAAGAATTCGGTCATCTTGGGACCAGGACACCTATTATTGGGGAGCCTCTGCCCTAGTTCCGGCTCCACTCCGATGCATCAGGGAAAGTGCTTATTTGATTTTCTTGAGCCGTTTTTGGCGGTTAACACTAATGCAGACTGCCAAGGACTATCTTAGTCTCTAAGACTCAAAACAGTTATGCAATATTTTGTAAAAAAAAAATTAAAAAAATCCAGATTCTTTGTCTCAATTTATAATTTTTTATTCCAACTTCAATGTTTCTTAGAACTTTCAAGTCTTTGAAAGTGATTGATCTGGAAATTGGGTTTTGACTTTTTTTTTTCTTCTCTTTTTTACATGGCTCTAGAGGAGAAAAACAAACAAAAACAGAAGATTCCCTGTCAATTTTAGTTCGCTTGATCGGATTATGGGGTTCATGTAAGGTCACTGTTATATTTATTCTAAAGCATTCTACATGTAAAGGAAGGGTTGTGGCCATTGAAATTCATACAATTTTTTTCCTGGTTAATGATAACGCAATTTGAATGATTCTTAAAATTCAAATAATTGGTTATGCAACTTTAAACAACTAATTTTGTAATCTGTACATTTGTCTTCTCTCTTAGGGTTTTCTCCTAAACCCTACTGTAGAAGTAGTTGGTTGATGACTGCAAGTCGTTTTCTTTTTCTTTTCCTCGATCAAAGACTGGTTTTTTCTAATGGATCCAGACGGGATTGCTAGACTTTGTGAAGCCCTCTCCATACAAAGCAAAGAGGAAAAACTTTGGAGCGTTCAGGACAATTTGAAAGATTTAGCTAGTAAAAAGCTTGAGTTGTGTCTGGTAGGCAAAGTATTATCAAATAAACACATCAATAGGGATGCTTTCAGAGCAGTGATACCTAAGATTTGGAAAACGATTCTGGATATCGAGGTGGTGCGTGATAATATTTTTCTCTTCTATTTTCGAAATCAGGACGATCGCTTCAGAATCCTAGCGAGGGGTCCATGGAGTTTTGACAATCATCTGCTAGTACTGGAAAGGTTATCTGGAGTGGGTGAGATCGATAAACTAGGGTTTTCTAGGTTGTTTTATGGATTTCAGATTCCTAATGCACCTTTGCTTTGCATGACAAAGGAGATTGGGGAATTTCTAGGTCAACTTATTGGTGAGTTGGTCGAGATAGATGTCGGTGTCTCAGGGGAAGGTTTCGGTAAGTATATTCAGCTAACGGTTGCCATTGATGTTTCTAAGTCGCTCAAAAGATTTTTACATATTGAACTGGTGGAGGGGGAAGAGACTATATTACTTCTTAGATATGAACCACTCCCTGGATATTATTTTCTTTATGGGATTATTGGTCATTCCCATCAAGAATGCCATATTAAGAATGGTGAGATGAGAGATGTGGCTAACATCAGTTTTGATTTCGGACCATGGCTTAAGGCTTGTAGTCCGTTAGGACAGAATAAATTTGGGTGACCTTCTCATTATCGAATGGCAGGAATGGTGAGGCTAAGAATGCAGCATGTTCATCCGGTTTGCTAGGTAACTCGGGAGACCAATGGAGACCAAAATTGATGGGCAGTTTTTCTCGCAACCAGGGACCTGTGATCCAAAATCCTGTGGTTTCAAAAGAGGTGGTTACAGGTAATGTGCATGCAGGAATAGGAGACGAAGGTAGTGCGGAGAGGTTGCCAAAGGTAGGGATGTCATAATTTGTTTTTGGTTCAAGGGATAGGCCGGAGGGGTACGATGGATCAGGTGGGTCAAGTCTCGGGTGGGAATAAGCTGGTAAATGTTGGGCAAAAAATCTATGTGGAGAAGACCAAGATGGACATAGGGAGTTTGCATGAAGTTTCGGTTATTGAGGTAGACATTCTAGTTTCCTTGGATATGGTTGGGAAGCAGAAAGGGAAGATGGCTTCAAGTGCTGGTTCAGGAAGTAAAATGGCTGTGGTTTCAGACCCTGGGAAGAAGAAGAGAAAGTGGAAATGTTGGGCCAAAGAAGGCGGTCAAAGAGATGACGAACCTATTTTGGTTTCAGTCTTAAGAGTAGAGAAAAGGAAAACTAATTATTCTAAGGAGGAAGGGTGTTTTACTATAGTTGCTAAAAAAAAAAGGTCTGCTATTGCTTTTGGTTCTGAGCCAATTGAGATATCTGTGAGTCGGAAAGAGGACTCGGCTTGCCGGACTCAATGAAAACTTTATTTGGAACATTCAGGGTTTGGGTGGGGGTCGAGCGTTCCAAGTGTAGGGAAAAAATGCGTGCACGCAGCGGAAGCGAGACTAAAAAAAAAGGGTTTGGTATATTTTAAATTTTTTCCCACATTGAACCTTAACCCTTTAATTAATTAAGCAATATATACCAAAAGATATCATACCTTTGTCGTGTGATCCGATTGACTATGCGTCGATGGTAATCCGTGAGATCTTCCAATCCGATCACGAACGTGAATCACCTAATCACCTAGGAGCGTGGTCTCCTTTCTCTTTGAATTGTGTACCTGAGAATGGAAAACAAAACTTTTCTGATTTTGTTAGTCACAACATACTCCAAAAGATTGCAAAGAATGTCCCGGTCACTTTTGAATTCACAATCGTTAGATTGAAACTCACGTGAACCTTATTCGAAATTGTGCACAAAACCTTTTGATGTAAAGATTACTAGTGCACTATCGAAATAAGAACAATCTCTCTTCACAATCTTTCTTGGCCGAATTTCACACTAGTCTAAGAGTTGAATTTTATTTTTCTCCAGCAAAAGAAAAAAACTCTCAAATGCAAAAACTAGGGTTCTTGAAAATATATGAAGAATATATATCTATTGGCCGCTAATCACTTGCCAAAATATATATCTAATTGCACACCTAATATATATCATTATATATATGTTACTGCACAATAGCTTAATATATATATATATATATATTGCAATAACTGCATGCCTAATATATATATATTTATATTGTGCACGGTGCCCATATATGCATAAATTCTACTTTTCATATATGTATCATATATATCTCGGCAATAAGTTGCCATATATATTATATATATTTTATAGCAATTTGAATTCAACTTGTCATGTATATAATATTCAAACCCTAATCCAACTCTTTAGTGTATTTGTGACTATATAAAAGACTTCTTTATTTGACTAAACAAATAAAGTCTTTTATATTCAGTATAATACTAATAGCAGTATACTACTAGGAAACATATTTACTAATCATAAAAAGATTTGATTTTTAAATTATGTTAAACATTACTACCAAAAACATTTTCGGAAAATTTAAAAAGTTAAAGAGTCACACTATTTGTAATTATATTCTTATTAATTACTAATTAATAAGAACATAATTAAAAAGATATAGAGACACAACCGTTGTAATAATATTAATAATGATTATTATGGTCTTATCATTAGATTTGTTTTAAATATTAGTAAACCACTATCTATATTATGAATTTTAATTTAAATAATATCATTTAATATGATTAATTTGAATTTGATATTTAAACTTTGGGTTCAAATTTGTATTTGACTTTTACTTTTCCCAATTGACATGTGACTCTTATTAAATAAAATCATAAATATTAGAGACTTTTGTATTTTTGAAGAGTCTATAGACTCTAAATTTTTTTTATTTCACTATAAAACAGACTCTTATATACAAAGATCCTAAATTTTTCTTGGGAGAAATTTGTTGGGTTGCAATTGAGCCACCATTTCAGTAATTATGTTGCTTTACTACGTTATTCAGTACACTTGGCACATTAATTTAGTCTAAATAGCTAAATTATATTATGAAATGAGAAATTAAGATAGAAAATAAAAAAAGTAAAAACAAATTTTAAATATATTTTTTAACAAAGCCTGTGCATCGCACTGGTTGACAGACTAGTTAGAGTATAATAAGAGGAAATAGGGCTTTTTAGTCAAAAATTATGGAGCCTTATTGTTTTTGTCAACAATTATCATTTTTATTGTTTTTGTCAACAAATGAGTTGTGAAGACAAAATTGCCCCTATTTTTTTTCAAAACCTCTTCTCTCTCCTTTTCTCTCTCATTTTCACCAGATTTGTTTTCCTCTTTCTCTCTCTCCTTTTCTCACGCCTCCTCCTCCTCCTCCTCCTTCTTCTTCTTCTTCTTTCTCTCATTCTTCTCTTTCTCCCTCCTCTTTCCTCCTCTCTCCTTCGTCCGATCGTCGTTTTCCCTCCGTCTGATCATCGTTTTCTCTCCTTCTTCTTCTTCTTCTTCTTCTTCTCCTTCTTCTCTTTCTCTTTCTCTTTTTTTTTTTTCTAGATTTTAGAAAAAAAAATCATATTTTTTAAATCAAAAATTTCAGATTTGGTGGTTTTCCGATCGTCCATCCTTCTTCTTCTTCTTCTTCTCTTTCTCTTCTCTCTTCTCTCTTCTCTCTTCTCTCTTCTCTCTTGTCTTTCTCTTTCACGTTTTTTCCAAAAAAAAAATTAAAACTTTCAGTTTTTTTTTGTAATTTTTTTTTCTTCCGATTTTTAAGTTTGGGTTGTGGTTGATTTTCCAGATTTTTTTTAAAAGATTTCAGGTTTTTTTAAACAAAAATTTTCAGATTTGAAAATTTTTCCAGATTTAATTTTTTTTTTTTTTTTTTTTTTGAAAATTTTCCAAATTTAAATAAGGTTTGGATTTGAGTGTTAGTTGTTGATTTTAAGTGTTAATTTTTTTTTTAAAGATTATTTTTTTAAGGGCGATTGTGGTTGTGCTTAAAAAAATTTAGATTTGTGGTTGTGTTTAAATTTGGGTTGTGGTTGTTTTTATGAATGGTGGGAGTTGTGTTTGGGTTTGGGTTATATTGAAAAAAAAATTCAGATTTGTTCGGATTTAATTTTTTTCAAACAAATTTTCTAGATTTCATTTTATTTAAACACACCTGGCCAAACGAATTAAACACACAAGGCAGAACGAATTAAACACACCAGGCCAAAATAATGAAACACACCTGGACAAAAACAATTAAACACACCAGAGTAAAACGAATTAAACACACAAGACCATCAATTAAACACATCATACCACCAATTAAACACACCAGGCAAAACTCATTAAACACACTAGGGCAAAATGAATTAAACACACCAGGCAAAATAAATTAAACACGCCAAACAAAACGAATAAACACACCAGATCAAAAACAATTAAACACACCAAAGTAAAATGAATTAAACACACCAGACCATTAATCACTACAACAGATTGGGTCTTTTATGGCGCACATAAATAGCGCGTCGTAAACGTTATCATTCACGACTTATATTTAGTGCACATCGTAATTGTGATGCATAATTTCTCAAAGATGGCACACATTTGAAGAACGCCGTAAAAAAGAGATTATTTACGGCGCGCATATGAGGAACGCCGTAAAAAAAAGATTATTTACGGCTTACCTATTGCGTGTCTTACTTGAAAGTCTTTTAAGACCTACTACTCATGCCGTGTATACATTTTTTAGAAACAAGTGAATGACTATTTACGGCATTAAGTGCAAGTCGTAATAGTGATATATAATTTCTCAAAGACAACACATATTTGATGAACGCCGTAAAAAAGAGATTATTTACGGCGCTCATTTGAGGAACGCCGTAATACATAATTTCTCAAAGACGGCATGCATTTGAAGAACGCCGTAAAAAATGATTATTTACGGCTTACCTATTGTGTGTCTTATTTGAAAGTCTTTTAAGACATACTACTCATGTCGTGTATACATTTTTCATAAACAAGTGAATGACTATTTACAGCATTTAGTGCAAGTTGTAATAGTGATACATAATTTCTCAAAGACGATGCGCATTTGACGAACGCCCTAAAAAAGAGATTATTTACGGCTTACCTGTTACGTGTCTTATTTGAGAGTCTTGTAAGATATACAACTCATGCATGTATACATTTTTTAGAAAAAAGTGAATGACTATTTACTGCATTCAGTGTGCAAGTCGTAATAGTGACACATAATTTCTCAAAGACGGCATGCATTTGAGGAATGCCGTAAAAAGGGATTATTTACGGCTTACCTATTGCGTGTCTTTCCTAAAATGATGCAATATATGGATCATTTTGTTCGTCCAAAGTGGTTCTCTATCATAATGAATTTTGTGTTTTTCCCAATAAGTTCTTTATAAGGATCAATAACTATTAGTCTTGAGAGGTTTTCTATTATTTAAAAGAAAGAACCGAACTGTCGGAACCGGAACCGAAACTGAAACCGTTGGTTCCGAATTGAAAACCGAATCCGCTAGTTCCGAATCTAGAACCGGAACCTGGGTCATGTCTAATTCCGAGTACAATTAACGATTGACCCTTTGATCTGACAATATATGATTTTAACAAAATAGTTTAATTAAAATTATAATAAAAAAAATTAATATCAATTTGTTTAACATATAAAAATAAAATTTAAATTAGTGGAATCGATCTACAAATAAAATTTTGATTGAAAAAAATCAATAAAAATTTAATAACAAGTAGAGGTTATATATAAAAATTATGCTTTTATTAGCACATTCAAAGCAACAGCAAGGTGGATAAGGCTTGGCTGATCACTCATGAGTGCCAGGTTCAATACACCATGAGAACATCAATTAATTGTGATTTATGTGTGATGAGCTGGTGGGTGTGGGTGTGGCTGCAGGGTTGTAAATACAATTTTTTTTTATTAAACATATTAATGGCGCGTATTTAAAGAACGCCGTATTTGAGAGATATTATTCACGACATACTACTAAACGCCATAAATAGTCATTTACGGTGCTTTTTATACGCCGTATTTGAGGGATATCATTCACGACATCATCTAATGCGGCTTGCACCTGAACGCCATAAATAGTCATTTACAGCATTCATTGCGCGCTGTAAAATGCCTAATCTATTGTAGTGAATTAAACATATCAGGCCATCAATTAAACACACCATGCCACCAATTAAACACACCATAGAGGTCTAGGAAGAAGAAGAAGAAAAAGAAAAAAAATGGAGGTCTAGGAAGAAGAAGAAGAAGAAGAAAAATAGAGAAAAAAGTTGTGTTTTTTTTTTTTTGGGAAGAAGAAGAAGAAAAAGACAAAAAAAAAAAAAAAGAGAGAAATTTTTTTATAAAGGAGGGCAATCTTGTCCAAAAAGTGGAAATTTTGACAAAAACAGTAAAAATAATAATCTTTGACAAAAATAGTGAAGCCACTAGTTTTTTGGCTAGTTATAAAGTTCTCATAATAATTATATTTATTGCTATTATATTAGATTCTTATGAAATTACCCTTAATTTACAATTCTATTTATAAACTAACCTAACTAAACATAAAAAGTAAAACACATCAGAGTAATCATACACAATCAAAATACAACACACATTCCAAGCAGACAAACTTTCATCTCTCTCAAAATTTCTTACAAATTGCAAGGTTGTCTATATGGAAAAAGAGATTACGGATACCATTGACTTATATTCCATAATAGATGAGTTCGATGCTATGAAACCTCGTAAGAAAAAATTGAGGTAGTTCGTGACTATATTTGAATTGCATTTTTATTTCTTATTTAGTCTTTATCTTTTAAAAAAGTTTATGTATTTTGTTTAGAGTATGAATATTGAGGAGTAATGTACCATTATGTGATCCCCTCTTATCTAAGTGTATATTTAATTTTCAATTAATGTAATTTTCTCGTATCGTCAATGTTCGTTTTTTTTAATGAGTAGCCCACCCTACAATAACATCCTGGCTTCGCCCCTGCCATGAAGGACAGTCTAAAGGAAGAACTGAACTCTAGGAGGTAGTCTTAGCTTCCACAGAAAATTCCAACGCCAATTAGGAACATCACCATCGCTAAACATACTCTCATAGACACTTTTCATAGAGAGTTGATCATTAATGGATAAGCCCCAAATGATTCTATCCACAGCACTATGTAGATTACCCGTATGAATACTCAAAATTCTATGTATAATTTGCCAAGGCAAAACCACACAAAGCTTCTAGACATTCCACTCTTCCTGCATCAAATAATCACTAACTTTTTCAATTGAATGAGAAGAAGACAGAGGAATAATGGCATGGTCTTTAAGTCTACCAAATTCAAGGACCCAAACATCAAACCAAAAGTCAATTCGATGCCTATTACCAGCTCTCCACTTCAAACCCCCCAGCTGCAACTTTGAACCGAACTTGATACTTCTCCAAATACTAGAGCTTGCACTAGATTTATACTTGTCAAAATCCACACAATTCTCACCTTTCATGTACTTGTGCTTAAGTAAATTACCCCATAAACCTTCCTAATTATGCATCAACCTCCAACCAACTTTTGCAAGCAAGACTTGGTTCATTTTTTTAGCCTTTTTGATGCCTAACCCCCCTTTATGCTTCGGAAGACACACTAAGTCCTACTTAACCAAGTGAATTTTCTTGTCTTCGGCTGAGTGACCCCATAGAAAATTTCGGTTAAGCATGTCAATTTTCAAACAAATCTCATTAGGGAGCTTACTTGATTACATTGCATATATAGGCATAGCTAAGGAGACCGCTTTGATCAGGGTGCATCTCCCAGCAGAGGAGAGAGTAGAGCTTTTCCACATCAATAATCTGTTATGTATTCTGTCAAGAATCTCTTTATAAGTATCCTTAGTGATATGCCCATGGATAAGGGGAACACTAAGATACTTCCCTAAATCTTTAGTAACAGGAGATCCACATATCTCAACCAGTGTCTTCGTGAACCAATTACTAACATTATTGGAACACAAGACTCTTGATTTAGGGAAACTCACTTGTTGCCCTGAGATGTCACAAAACAAGTCAATGCATTCCTTCATGACTTGTGCTTGCTTCACAGAAGCTTGGCCAAAAAGAATGATGTCATCTGCAAAAAATAAATAAGAGATTGCAGGCCATCTCTGGAGATCTTAACAGGTTTCCAAAGACCCCCTATAATCTTATGTTGGATAATATATGACAATTTCTCCATACACAAGACAAAGAGATAAGGTGATAATGGATCACCTTGCCTAATACCACACTTAGGCCGAAAATTTTCAGAAGCTTCACCATTCACCAACACTCTGAACTGAACACTAGAAACACAACTCATTATCAACCTATTCATGTTTCCCTCAATTCCTACTATAACCAAAACCTCTTCGATGAAGTCCCATTGAAGTCTATCATAAGCTTTGACTAAGTCTATCTTCCAAGCTATGAATCCAGCTTTTCCTTTAGCCTTTTTAAACTTGTAGAGGACTTCTTGCACGACAATAATGTTCTTCTGAATTTGCCTACCAGGAATGAAGGCCACTTGATTAGGACTTATGAGACTAGGGATTAGGTGTCTTAACCTTTGAACAATCACCTTACTAACCACTTTCTAGTATGTATTGCACAAACTGATGGGCCTAAGTTGGGACATACAAGTGGCATTAGGAATTTTTGGTATAAGGGATATATAGTTTGGTTGATAGTATCAGGAATGCAACCCTTATCAAAACACTCCGAGACCATTCTCACCAGCTCACCTTTGCAAGTATTCCAATACTTTTGAAAAAAATCGCAGGAAATCCATTCGGCCCAGGTGATTTTAATCCACTAATGTGAAACACAATTTGCTTGATTTCTTCTCACAAATTATGGCACAAATTATGGCATTTAGAGCATTGACATCACAACTTTCCATAGGCGGAAATAACAAAGGAGCATGTGCACAGTCCCGTAGGCTTTGCTTTTCTTCAAAAAGCTTAATGAAATATTGCACCGCTTCACATTTCATTTCTTCAATATCATCAATCCAGCTCCCATCATCTTTCCTAAGTCTTTCAAGTTTATTTCTCCTCCTTCTAATAACAGTAGAGAGGTGAAAAAACTTGGTGTTTTTATCCCCTTCTTTCAACCAAACATTTCTAGATTTTTGTTGCCAAAAAACTTCTTCTTGTTCGAGGATCTCATTGTATTCTTTCACCAATCTATCTTCTAACTTAACTAGGAAAACTGAATGCCTGTGATGAGGTCGTTTGTGTACTCAACAAAATATTAATAATAGAGATTATGGTTGATTCTTGAAAACTCTTTTAAGGCCACTTAATCCTTTTAAAATGTGATTTGATAGCAAAATAGTGAGCAAGTTCGTTCCACAGGGAAAGAAGTGTTAATTAGATAAATTGACTAATCTTAGAGCAATAAAATAAATCATATTGTTTGATAGATGTGTGGTTGCTAAAACCACAAATGCTAACTACTCAAATGAAAATACACAAAATATGTTATGAAAAATAGAATACTCAACACCTTGATAAGAATTGTGATAGAAATCAATTAATGAGATAGCTAGGGAATAGATCGATTAACAATTGAATGTGGGTAAGCTAACTAGCATCATTAATGTACCAATCTCATTATGTTAACCACTTAGAGGCTTAGATTAGTGGGGGTTGGTATACCCACCACTAATCTATCCTATCCAATGGGTTCTTAATCACACAAGGATTGTCAATCCACATGTGAATATATAACAAATTACTCCACTCAAGATAGCAATCAACAAGTGATATACAAATCAATTATAATGAATGGAATCTAATTAATTTGAATGAATATAACACATAAGAGATTCATTACAAGCTAAGCTAAACCCACAACCAATTGATCCTCAAATCTATCCCCTAGATTAGGGGTTTAGTTACACATATTTGCAATGAATGAAAAGAAGTAAATGATAAGAAAATAACCCTTGGGTCACCTTCTTTAAGCTTGATCCTTCTTCTCCTCTATGCTCCTAGATGCAAGGAATGGAGGTTGAGGAAATGTCTTGGAATGTGGGTGTTTTGGTGGAAAGTTACTAAGGATTTTGGTGGAGAAATGGTGGGATGAGGAATGATGTAGTGAAGTAATCAAGGTTTTGTGTTGAGGGTTGGATGGATTAGATGAGTTCAAGGAGAGAAATGGAGGATGATGAATAATGTTCCATGGATGATGATCTAGATTTGAAATGAGTGTTCTCTGAATTTTATCTCTGATTTTCGATGCCTTGAAGATGGAGAGACGCTTCATATATATACTCACTCATGGACATGTACTGGTAACTGCTTGATTCGCTGATGTGGAGCCTTGGTCGCTATTTGGTCGCTATGGCGACCCTGGAGCGTAAAACGGTTAGATGAAAATGTCACTTCGAAAACCATCTTTCTCGCTATTTGTCAAGTGGCAACCATGACCAATATGTGTAGAGGTCGCCACTTGTAACCTCTAGGTCGCCATGGCGACCATAAGTGGCGACCCTGGAAAAGTGAGGAGGTCGCCATTTGCACCATCAAGGTCGCCATGGCGACCCTAAGTGGCGACCATGCCTTGAGTGCACTAGGTCGCCACTTGCAAGGGAGGTCGTCATGGCAACCCCAAGTGGCGACCCCACCTGATTGTTTTTGTGACTTTCTGTCGCCATGGCGCTCAAGTGGCGACCAAGTGGCGACCTTCTGATGCCTTTGGAGAATCCTCTGTCGCCATGGCGCTCATGTAGCGACCTCTTATGTCCAAGTGGCGAAAATGCCCTGTTTCTTCCCATTTGTGAGACATTTTCGCACAAGTCCTCCACCTTCATCTCAATTGCTTCTGAAACCTAATAAAACCTGAAACACTCAATTTAACAATATTAAACACGGGGAAATGCCAGAGAATCAAGCAAAAAGAATCGAAAATGAGGGCCAAAATCATACCAATTTTGGCCTGATCAGCTGTTACCAAGAAAATTTTGGATCCCCAAAATTCTCACAAGGAGTCTACGTTCATTTTTAAAAATGTTACCAAATTCCTCCTTATTCCATGTCTTAAGAACTTCCGCAAAGGATTGTAGCTTGATACAACTATTGTCCATGTGAGTGCTCCAAAACCTCTGAACTATTTCATCAAAAAACTAATGCTTTAGCCACATTGTTTCAAGCCGAAAAGGTTTGAGATCACGCTTCGGAGCATGCTTACTGTACAGATTTATAAGAATAAGACAATGGTCTGACACTATCCTAGGGAGGCGTTTAACAAACCCCTCTATGTAACACAATCTCCATTCCATAGAACACAAGGCTCTATCCAATCTTTTCTAAATCTCTTCTCCAATACCCCTTTTCGTCATCCAAGTGAAATTTGAGCCAATGACCCATATCAACCAATCTATTCCTACTAATCCACTCAGAAAAACCACTCTTAGAGTAACTGTTTCTCCCTCCTCACTTCTCAGAACAACAGGTGATTTCATTAAAGTCACCAGCCACTAACCAAGGCAGATTAAAGCAACCTTTAATGGAATCCAGATAATTCCACAAATTTCTCCTAGAGGTAACACAAGGATTAGCATAAACAATTGTAAATACCCAAACACTCTTATGGTCAGCTGCAAGAGCTGTAATACTATGTCTAGAATGAGCTATGACTTCAATCCTAATATCCCTGCCATTCCAAAAAAGCCACAGTCCCCTGGAGAATCCTTCCGCATCAACCACAAAACTGTTAGAGAACCCTATCTTTTTAATAACACTCATAGCCTTTAGGCCACTAATTCTATGTTTTAGGATGGCCAAAATATCAAAATGATATGAGCTACGTAAATCAGCAATGATTCTAGAGAATCCATGCCTACTAGCACCTCTCACATACCATATACAAATCATAAAAGAGATGGGGTAAAGGAAAACACTATTAAGATATAACTGCCATGGCCTCCTCTAAATTTGAAGCCACAACATCAAAATTATAATCAATATGCATTCCAGCACTGTTTTGGTTACCCAACATTGCAACACCCTTCATCATTGCCTCGCATTTGTTTTCAAGATCACAAACATTCACACTATCTTGTCATTCACTATCTTTTTCAAGCAAGGGAGGAAGTTGGTCCTGAGATTGCCCATTCATGCTCATATTACCTCTAAAAAAAATTGGCATTACCTTGTAACCCTGTCTTCTTGACACCCAGTTTATTAGTTTTTTTGGTAATCTTTTTAGTCCCCTTTTTTGCCTTTATACTCTATTTTCTACTTAAATTTGTGATTTCAGCTAGAGCAATTTTCGCAAATGTATTATTTCCCTCCTGGAGATTATTATCTGAAATCAGAATTTCCTCATTAGTGCTAGCTTCCACTTCCTCATTTAGGACTTCAAATCTCAATCCACTAGCTTCACTACCTAATGAGTTATTATTTCCATCAGGAATCTTATTACCTCTGTAAGATCCGTTATTTGTATTGACTTGATTCCACTGCAAAACGTTCTATATTTGTATTAGTAGTTGCTTAAGTATTTCTTAGAAGAAAAGAGCCTCAAAGGTGAAGGAGCAACATCTTGTGCAAATATTGTCTTCAAGGGGAACATCGCTTAATCGGATACTAAGGTATCAAGATTCTTCTTCCTCTTGCAAGGCGTTTAGGCACACACACACAAATCATTCATAAGTTTCCCTGCATCGTTGTGCACCATTTATATAACACATTCACATGATTTTGTATGCTCATGCATTGAACTCAAATGCTCATACATTTTAGAGTTGCATGTTCTAGGACTATGTCTAGGAAATAGCATTCATATGTGAACTTGTGTTTTTATGTTTGTGTTTATTGTGTTTTGGACTTGTAATAGTGCTTGATTGATTCCTTATTGAGTCCCGGTCATTTCGGTTACTCATACGTTAAGTTTCGAGTCCAAACGATGTAGCTACGCTACTTTTCGTTCTCATTCGTTGAGTTGTGTTCGTCGTCGTTTTCCGAGATGAATTCTCAACCATTTTTCAAAGTTTTATAGTCTTCGTTGTGCATGAGGGAGTCACGGTTTGTAATCCAAAAACGGATTCGAATTCAGAGTTCGGATGCCCGAATACGGCTGAAGAACGCGAGAGGTGCGCGAGGAGGTTGCTCGGCCAAAAACCAAGCAAGGGGTGGCCACGTGTGCCACACGGCCAGAGCTCCTCTCTGGCCACATGTGGCACACGCTGGCCACACGTGGACTGGCCAAAGTCCCCCTAAAAAATTGGACAATTTTGCCCCTCCTTCAATTCTTTTTAAATCTCTCCAATTCCCTCCATTTCCATTGTCTTGAAGAAATTTCTGCAGAATTCTTCAACATTTTTTGTTTTCTTATTTTGATCATAACTCTCTCATACGAACTCGAAATTGAGTGATTCAAAACCAAAATTGTTGGTCTTGAAGAGAGCTACAAACCCCAAGCATTTTCAGAGTCATTTGAATTCGTGATTGGTCGCAGCATGCTGTTCTTCAGTCCGAGTTTCATTGTTGTATGTTAAACTTCTTCTTCTCACTTCATCTTTTGATCTGCACTTTAATCTTTCAATTTGATAGATGATTTGTGTTTAGAATGATGTTAGAACATATTCTAGGGGTGGTTGATCATTTGGTAATTGAGTTTTAGCTTTGTGATTTTACTTGAACATATATTTGCTAAACTTGATTAATCTTGAAATTGATTCTAGAAATGATATATGTGATGTGCTTTATGACATTTTCTAGGTTTAATTTCATGATCTAAGAACTAGGTTTTTAGTGTGATATATTGAATATTCATTCCTTGTTCTTATTGATATACATGCTTTGATTTCTAGGTATTGTTGTGATTGATTGTTGAAAGTATATCCTAGAATGTATGTAAGCATGTTCATAGAGCTTGATTGATTATCTAGCTTTATTTGTTTGTAAGTGATTCATCTTCTTCTTACTTTCATTATTGATCATCTCTTTAAGTTTCTTATTTGATTGATGAAAAGTAATATGAATGATGTTAATTCACATGCTTAGGTTTCTAGATACATTTTGTGATTGAGTTGTGATAGCTTTATTCTAGATTCTCTAATTGCATGTTCATAGAGTGTGTTTGATCTACTTACTCTATTTGTGTGTGCTTGCATCATTTGCATCACCTAGATCATTGCCTTGTGAAAGGTTGAAGTCTCTTGCAAAGTGAGTGAAACTTTGTCTTGAGCAAGAAGACTTGGCTAGGAAAGGATTCCGGATAGCCAAGCAAGAAGTCTTAGTTAGAATCAAGGTGATTCGGATAACTAAGCAAGAAGTCTTAGCAAGGAGTTTGATACTCCGGATGGTTGAGCTAGGAGAGCTTAACTAGGATCTCTTGATCTAGACCACTAAGCAAAGAAATCTTCCTAGAGGCTTTTTAGTCTTGGATAGGAAGTTGCTCTCTAGAGGTGTAGGACACATCTTGGATAGAGAGTAGGCTTTGTGAATCACTAGCCCGAGGGTTGATTAGGTTTTGATAGCTTGAAGTGGATATCATAGTGTTGATAGCTTTGAGTGTGTAAGGCCTTTTCGTATAGTGGATTTGCTTTGCCGGTGGTTGTGGATTCAACCCATGGATGTTTCCTCTTTGAGGTTTTACCACGTAAAAATATTGTGTCTCATTTTCGCTTTATATTTCCTTATCTTCCATATGTTCACTTGTATTGATTCTATTGTATATTGATGCTTACATGAATTGATTCATATTATACAATTGTTATATCATTTCAAGTATTCATTTCATTCTTATATTCCGCATTTTTGAATATTGGAAGTATTTGGGACTATACCTATTCACCCCCCCTCTAGGTATAAAACACTATCACTTTAAAGGGAATTTCAACCTCTTCCGTTCTTCACATACTTTATACCTCCATGCCTAGTCTCAGCATAATCCCCATTCATCTTTCTATTATAGCCATCCGAACCATATCTAGCATTGCCAACAGCTTCATTCCTGCTCATATTACCATTAGAACTAGACTTAGTGTTAACAGCAGCATAACCGTTCCTACCATTCCTATTGCCACTAGCAAAATTAACACTACCACCAATATTGACATTCCCACCACTCATATTTCCGCCAGCATAACCGTTCCCACCAATCCTATTGCCACTAACAAAGTTAGAATTACCACCAAAATATCCATTCCCACCACCCCTATTACCAATTGCTAAGTTTGCAAAGTTACCAATATTGCCATTTCCACCTTTCCCTAAATTACCTTTGTTGTTCCTATTACCTTGCCTTCCATACGAGACAAGAAGCCAAGGACCATATGGGGACACCTCCTTATTAGGGCCGATCTAGGTATCCTCCATTACCTCCTCATTACCTGTTTCCTCAACACCTTCTCTATAGTGCTCTTTACTATGCCCATACCTTCCACACTGGAAGCAAACTAGACCAATACTTTCATACTCCACCTTTATACTTCTATCCTCAATACAAAGAGAGCCTATGAGAGGTTTGGTGATATCAACTTCGATACAAATTCTCGTAAATCTACCCCTAACTTGATTCTCTGTAACTGGGTCAACTTTGCACATTCTTCCCAGCATACCACTTATACTCCATAGAAGATCCGAAACCATTCATTCCATTGGTAACTTTGATAACCTAACCCAGATTGGCATACTCTGAACCGAATCTCCCCAGGCAAAAAGTTGGGTTTCCATCTTTGGACAACCAAATACTGATTCATGATAACCCAAGGGCTACTAGTATGAACATAATCAAGGTTTTCCTTCAACTTAAACCTAGCCACAAAATGCCCTTCTCCAAGGTCAGTCAGTTGCCACTGTCTTGACAGAGCCAATTTCTGCGATAACTTAGTAGTCATGAAACTCAAAGTATGATCTCTCCCCATATTCTTCAAGATTAGAGCATTAGCCCATGGTTTATGTAGTTGGTTTTTCAGATTGGGAGATAATGTCATCATCAGACCTCTAAGACCATCAGAGACCATAATATCATCTTGCTCAATTTTCAGCTTTCCACTACCAACTTCGAAGCTTGACCATGAGCTTGGGCAAGACATATTCACAAGCTTAGCTTTAAAACTTCCCATGGCCTCCCTCCTAGTGTCATCAATTTCAATATCTATCCGTTCAATGCTCTTAGTATCGGCTCTAAGGCAATTGGTAGTACCTCTAAACCCTAGATTCACCCCTGAATCTTCAATTCCATCACTCATTGGAGTTTGTTGGGCATAAAAACAGAAATTCTCAATCACTAGTTCCATGATCAGAGCAGAACATGAAGAGAAGAGAAGAAAAATAAAATAAAAAACTAGTGTTTCGAATAAAAACGAGGCGGCACATGAGTAAAACTCGCAAATAAAATCGATCTCTAACAAACCCACCAAGCGCGTTCAACTAGCTAACCCCACATGCACATTCTTTCTGTTTTTTTCTTGAACTCTTGTTCTACTTTGGAATTATTAAAATCATGAACATTCTTGTTGAAAAAAATGTTGTATAATCATGAACATTATCTTTTTAAAAAAAATGTTGCATTATTATATAATTTTTTTTTTTTTAAGCAGTCGCTAACAATAAATGGATTCAAACTCTCCCGACAAAGTCAGCAGAGAAGATTTCAGAGATAACCTCTTCTCCATTTTCGTTGATAATCTCAGTCCGAAGGTGGATTATGAATGCCTTTGGGGTCTTTTCAAACCTTTTGGTAGAGTTAGGGACATTTTTCTTTCGGCTGAGAAGTTAAGGAGGAGGAGTAGGTATGCATTTGTAAGATTTGGAACACTTGAGGAAGCAACCAAAGTGGCTGCAACTACGAACGGTATGCACGTTTATAGTTGGCCCATCTCGACGAAAATGGCGGCTCGTGGCTGGAAGGATAGAAGCTTCAACCAGGAGAGGCAACAACCTTCCTTCGAGGAGGGCAATGGACATCAAGGCAGGGACTTTATGAGGTACAATCGATCGTATGTGGAAGTAGTGAGAGGTTTTTAGGCTAAGGGAGTAAGCAGTGAAGAGGTTAAGATGGTTAAGATGGGGACGATGTCTTGGGATTTTAAGAAGAGTGAGCAGGCTTGGTTGAACAAATGTGCTATTGGCATCCTTAAGGAATTCAAGGAGGTATCTTCGGTTTGCAAAAGGCTGGTCAATAGGGACATGGTTTTCTCCTCTGCTTATATAGGTGACAAGAGAGTCCTATGGACTTTTGATTCAGAATTTATTAGAGATAGCTTTATTTCGGAGAAAAGTTTGTGGGATGATGGTTTCTCTTGTATGGTAAGGTGGTCCGATTCCTTAATGGAGCAGGCTCGTTTAGTGTGGATTAACTGTTGGGGTGTTCCAATTTCTTGCTGGTCCCAGGACTTCTTCTTGAAGCTTGGTTGGCAAATTGGGGAGCCTTTATTTGTTGACAGCAAAATAGAGGACATAGTCTTCTTTGATAAATGGAGAGTACTAGTGCTAATCCCTCACCAACATCAGGTTTCGATTGAGATTAAAATTGTTGGTGGAATTAGGCCATTTGTGGTAAAGTTGGAAGAAGATAAGGAACCAGTGGACTTTGTTTGGGTGGAAAACAAGCTATCTTTGAGCAAGTTTCAGTCCACAGGTGGCCGGAAGCCAATCTCGAAGAAGGAGTTTTTTCAAATTTGTGAGGCTCCTACAAAGTGCTCATCTCAAGGTGGCAGTCAGCAGAGCTACAAAGGGGGGAGTTGTCAGAGTAAAAAGGCTGTAAGGACAGCTAAGGGTGGGTGGGTTGGTCAAGGAAAGACTGTGATGGTCAGTAGATTTCTGGAAAAGGGTAAAAAGAAGTGGTTTAAGAAGACAAAACAAAAGGTGTTTTATCCTATGATTCAAAATGGAGTGTTGAACTTGGAAAAGAGGAAAGGTAATGTCAGAGTAGGAGAGAGTAGTTCTGCGGACAGCTCCTCAACGTCTGATCTTGACAGGAGGAAGAGTGTTTTTGTGGAGTCAATTTCAGAAAGGGGAGGCTGCTCTAAACTTTCTGAGATTGAATTTATTGGGCTTTCTTCTTGTAGGCCTAAGAAAGTTTCATGGGATCTTTCTTCAGGCCTAGAATTCATTACCAAAAGGAAAGTGGACATTTGTGTGGATCTTGGCCCTCTTGAGGTGAGTCCAGTTGCGAGGTTGGACTCTGAAAGTAGGCCCATCTCAACTTTGGGTCTGGTTGAGGCTTCCAGGCATCAAGACTCTCAGCTGGATAGAAGGTCCATTTCAGCTTTGGGTTTTAACAAGGTGTCCACAAATCAGAATTTTATTCTTGCAGGTGTTGCCTCTAGCGACAGTGAAGCCACTAAAGAGGGGTTAGTGCAGGCGACGGTCGAAGCTGAGTTGAAGGCTAGATCTCAGGCAGGCTCTGTTTCCGAGCAGGGTGATGGGGTTGTAGGTGTGGCAAATGAAGAAGCCCTCTCTAGTGATAGTCTGGAAACTGGAAGGTGTTCTGAAGGAGAAGAAGAGGGTTCATTTCAAGCAACCATCGCTGCAGAGGTTTTCAGTAGGGACAAGGCAACCAGTGCTGTAGAGGAAAGAACGGGTGCCAGACATGGTATACGCCAAAATAGCAGAAGCAAATCAAAGGTCTCGAGTTCGCATGGAATGAGGACTAGGAACTCCATTAAGGCAGGTTCTGTGGAAGAAGAGGCTGCCAAAACAGTAGAATTGGGGTTAGCTCTGGGTTTTGATTTTTCTGAGGTGGAAGATGTTGTTTTGGAAGAAATTACGAGAAGGGAAAATGAGGATATTGCAAGATTTGAAGCAATCTCTGGTTAGCTTGTTTGGTTGTTTTGGGTGGAAGGTGGTGTCTTTGGCTTTTTGCAGAGATTTCTAGGTTTTTTCGATCTGTGTTTTGTGTTTGCTAGTGCTTCTTTTTGGGTGGTTTAATCTGCTGTTTTTATAAAGTTAAAAAACATTTAGTGGTTTTTGGGGATGTTCTGGTTTGCGTGGGCGTTTTTGGTCTGTTTGGGTCTTCTTGTTGCTGTAGTTTGTCTTTTGTTTGCTCTGGTTGGGGTCTGTTCTTGGTGTTCTGCTGGTCTGTTTTTCTTTTGGTTCTGGGGCCTTTTGTTGGGTGTGCCCGCCTTCCCTTCTTTGGGCTGCTTGGTGCCTTAATAATATTTGCTTTTCAAAAAAAATTATATCATTTTTTTAAAAAAAAAATTGTTTGAATTGTTGTCTCTGGATATGGGATCTTGTTCAGTTTTCATTAGGTGCATTAGTCATACTTGACATTACTCGTTTAATCTTTTTAATGTCTTTTAGCTGTTTAGGTGGCTGGAGATTAGGTGCTAAATTCCTCAAAGACGAATTTATCTTAAATTACTTGACGGCAACCTACTGGCATTAGCCACAATGGCATCATACTCTAATCTCAAGCCTCCAAGAACACATTGATTAAATTATTTCTTTGTGATTGGTTCACCAATTGCTGTCATGTTGTCAAACACATTCAATTTGTGTAAATATTCATTCATTGACATTGCTTTTTTTTTTTTTTTTTTTTTTTTTTTTTTGAGGAAATAGGGGTTATTGTCACTTTTTTAAGTTGGTGTTTCAAAATTATCACCACTTTAATAATTTATGTTTTGAAGGCACCAAAGTAAATGACTTCCAAAAATACCCTTACTTTACTCCATTTTTTATTTACTTTTACTTCTTTTTTTTTTTTTTTTTTTTTTTTTGATTTTATCCTTTCGCCTTCTTCACAGAGGTCTGTTTAACAGACCTCCAATAGAGGTCGAAATCGAATAAAACCAACTTCATAACATTATCAATGCATCTTCATTGGATTAGTTTAGTGGCACTACACTGAAACACTCGGGAGTTGAGCTCCCCACTGAGCTCACGGGGGTCAGGGGCAACGTCCCCAGAGATTTTTCTCTCATTTCCTATATTGTTTTGGTTTTGAATCTTCCATTGTTAAACTCGAGAAACAACAATAGAATAGAAACATAGGAGCACAGAACAACAACCCAATGTTTTCGAGATTTTGTATTTGTGGGTTCGAGACTGTGTTTCTGTTCCGAAACTTTATGTTTGTGTTCCGAAACTTTGTGATTGCTTTTCGAGACTTCTAGGTTAGTTTTTTGTGCTCCTCTGTTTTAGTTCTATTCATCTTCTCCAACCATGAATCCCCAATTCGAAACTCTTCGTTTTCAGAGAAAGTTGCATACTTTGTTTTTTCAGAGAAATCATAAGTCGCTATTGTGTTTGGTCATGGTTGTCAACGGCGACGTACGTGTATTCGTCGATTCGTCAGTTCCACCTCTATTGATAGAGGTCGTCCATTGATGGAGGATTTTAAAAGGAAAACAAAATGGTGAAGAAGGTTACTGTGGTAGGCGTTTTTGTCTGTTCACCATAATAGATGTCATTTAAACATAAGTTATTAAAACGGAGAGTGTTGAAAAACCACCACCAAAAAGTGCTAGAATTTTTTCGGACTCCTTTTTTGTTGTCTATAGTTCAGACTTCAGAGAGAATATTCATAATTCATTGCCCTTGCTTCAATAGTAGACACGAATATTTGCTCTATTTCAATGGTTGTGACTTATGTTTAAACTCCCTCGTATAGTTTTGCCAAAAGCCAACTTAAAAACAATTTACTTTGCTTCATAATTGATATTATGTACTAATAACACCGTTGTCTGTTTCAAAATATTTTGGTGAATGAGATGTGTTTCAAGAACAAACTTCTCACGAACATAGACTTCAAAAATTGGAAAACTTGATTTTTCTATAGAAGAAAATTGTTGCTATCAATAAATAATGATTTAATGATATATTAAAAAGAGTGTGAAGAATACATTGGCCTATGACTCTAATACCATAGAATTAAAACAGAGTGATCAAATGTGATTATGTCAGCTGTTTTCACGTTTGGGGAATGGGGATGGATATAGGTCCCCCCATCCCCATCCCCATCCCCACTACCTAGACCCTTCCCCGACCCTCCCCCCGTGAATGGGGGATGAGGAATTTTTGGGGGACCTATATCCGTCCCCATCCCCAATTCTTCGTTTTCCTCGTTGACCTATATCCGTCCCCATCCCCAATTCTTCGTTTTCCTCGTTTTTTCCCCATTCCCCTGTTTCCCCATTTGAATAAAAATTACAAATTAAACTGAAAAATCAAACATTCCATTGCAAATATAAAATAAAATTCATTAGTGCATTACAAATACAAAATAAAATGTTTTAAAATTCACAAGTTCATTACAATAACAACTAATTGTTGAGAGCTAAGAGCAACTTTAGGTTTTAGGTCTTGAAGTTAAAATGAGTAAAATTGTATATATACTTAGGGTTAGGGAGTTAGGTTTTCAAAGAATAAAAAAAATAAAAAATATATATTATAATTATATTTATATTATTATATATAATTGGAGGAAATGGGGATGGGGAGGGGTCCCCCCATCCCCATCTCCATTTCCATTTGGGGATGATTTTCATCCCCCTCCCATTTCCCCATTTCCCCCCAAAAAAAAAATCCCCTAATGGGGATGGGAACAGGGAAAATTGGGGCCCCGGGGAGAAATACGCATCTCTACCCATATCTAGTATCTATAGAGAATCATGAAACTGGTCGTAACTTACATAAAAATTAATCTCCATCCTCATCCAGTAATCTTTGTTAATATCAGTAACACGATAATACAAAAACAAAAAAAAGCCACTAGTACAATATGAATTCCACCACTTGCTCCTTAAAAAAAGATTCCAACACTTAGAGATTTCTTGAAATTCAATGCAGACACATCTAATTCAATGACATAAGCAAAAGGGTGTGATTCAAGCGAGGGCAATTTTAGTATCATCCCAATCTTCTGCTACCATTTTATTTGTACAATCTAGGTACCCCTGTCAAATGTCAAAATAACAATGGAAAATGGAAGTTAAAAACCAATTGCAAAAGTTCAGAACTCAAAATGAAAATGTTATATTTCTTTTCTTTTCTTTTTTTTAATAGTAAATGTTCAATGTGACGTGAAAATCTTCGGGGCACCCAGTAACTAAAAAATTGACACAAATAAAAAAGTGATTAGGAAGAAAGAGAAAGTGAGAAAACAAGAAAAACAATGTATGAAAACGGAGACAAATAACTGGCACAGTATTGACGTGTCAATTTTTGTGCTGAGTGGTGCACTCAGCCACTGAAAAATTAACACATCAACAATTTTAACTTTTTTATAAAAATAAAACTCATTAGGAGGAAGGAGTACTGAGAAAAGGGAAAGAGAATGTGTGAAAACCAAAACAAATAACTTTGCCGATGTGTCAATTTTTCAGTGGCAAAGTGCACCACTCAACTACTTAGCAAGTGTACCCGGTACACAGAAGATTTTCTCCAATATGCCAAGTGTTTATTGACCATTTCTTCGGTTTTCCTTTGGATTCTAAACAAACTCATAAAACATTGGAATACAAACTATTGTCTTAAAATGAACTAAGATAATAATTACCTGTAGTGCACTAACAGCATGACACTTCTCCATAATTCTCTTCCCCATAATTCCTTTTGACATGTCTTGAGGCTGATTCAAATTCTCCATTATAAATTTCACATGCTGGTTTAATACAATATCTGCATTCTGTCAACAAAATGAACAGATCTTAAAATTTGCATCACTAATGCAAAACTTGTCACAAACATGTGCACCGCAAACATAATGGCTAATAATATTTGGCAATTTCATATGCAAAATTATTGTCATCAGCACTTCTAACAGCTATACATGATGACATGATCAAAATTAAGCTTATTTAATAGTCACAAACATCTACATCTACTTGACAAAGCTTCCAATAAGCCACACTAGAGATGAATACACTCTTGGCCTTCATTTTTGAATTATTAGAATCGAAATGGTTGAACTTTACAAATCATTTTTGTCTAGGTTCACCCACATATACCTGTGATGTAACGCAACCATCCCAAAATGTATACTTTAAACCTTCAAATTTTCCCATTTGGCGTAGAGTGTCAATAAAAATCTGCGTCGGTGTATTCTAATCAAATAAAAAGAAAATAGTATAATCAGATCTGAGAGCAAATATGAGATAACCTTGAAAAATCATGACACGAAGACTCACAGTTTTTGCAGTATCAATTTGTCCCATTACTCCCGAAAATTTGGAGCCAAAAACAAAACCCACTAGATTATGTTCAGAGATCTGCATAGATACAGAAAAGAAAGAAAAAAATCTACAGTATGGAAACGGCTCAAATTTTTAACAATACCACATTAGAAATGTTCTAAGATATAAGATTACGTGTTGTGTTGTGTTGTGTTCACCGATGGTAGGTGAAACAAAACACATTCACAGATTAGTTAAACTATACGTAAAGGAAAATAGCCAAAACACAGATAAACTAAAAAAGGGGGGAAAAGTAATATAGAATATAGATCAATCAAAAACTTACCAAAGATTGACTTATATCAGCCACTGAACTCATATTATGTTCCTGCATATGCAAACCTCTGCCATGTTGACAAAATTCACATTACAACATATTGAGAACACAACAAACACTATATTATTTAAACTAATTCATAAATTTGAATAACAATCCTCTTAGAATCATATGCTTAAGAGATGTCATACCTTAGAGGCACAGCAGTTAAGTTCTTCCAGTCTGACACGGCCAATGACACATAATTATCACATTTATCATACTTATCACCAACATCCAAACCTAGCAACCGACCATGTTTCGAAGGATTCTTCATCAAAATATCCTTGAAAAATTCCTTGTAGAAATTCATGGGCTTTAGGTACTTCATCTACAAGTGAATACATGAAGACAAGCATTCAACATTTATTCTAGTACTTTTGAAACAGAGATGTGGTTATATATATAATAAAAATAAATAAACATTATCCCAGAGCCAGCACACGTTCTCTGTCTTTCATGTTTATCACAAGCTCACAACAAAGAATTTTTTTTACAAATTTCACCCAGAAAGAAATTTTAAAGCCCGAGAGACACACACTAACTAACCTACGAAAAATTCAAGATTTCCCAAAGATATTTCCGGCGATGCGACGTTACGGTGGACGACGGCAATTAGATACTTTTGAATAGAAAAATATTATCAACTATATTAAAATTGTTTAATTAATTGATTTAAAATAAATAAATACCTTCGTCTGCTTAAATAGAGATCAGTAGAGGAGATAAGAACAGATGTTGAAGAAACAAAATACAATCAGTAAGGGTGGCTTTTTGGAGGAATTTTGGTGAAGAAAATAGTGGATTCAGTGAAGGTTTTGGAGTGGTTTCGAGAGAGAAGGATGAGCGTTTTAGTGAGAGGAAGTTTCAAGATTTCAAGGTTTTGAACGACTGCGCAATCTAGGGTTGTGTCTGAAAAAGGAAGCTTTTTACGGTGGGAAGCTTAACACTAAACGCAACGTTTTATGTCTATAGTTGATTTTTAGTCTTTTCCCTAATAAGGCACCGTTTTAGTTGCCCGATGATCTATTTTAAGTAGTTTGAGTTAGTGGTGGCAATGTGGGCTGGCACGGCCCACATGTGTCGGGCCAACTGAGCCAGTTTTTGAAAACAGGCTCGGCCTAGTATGGCACAGCAACTTGCTGTGCCATATTAGGCCCGTTTTTAAAAATGGGAGGCCTGGCACTTGCTGTTGGGACGTGCCACATGTGTTGGGCCGGCGGGCCGAGCCAAGTCGGCACGTGCCACTTTTTTTAAATATATATATATATATATTTAGATGTTTTAATATTTTCTTTTCAAAATATGACCGTTTGCTGATGTCAGCAACGGTTAAAATTTTAAAAAATAATAATAATAAATGTTGAAGCCAGCCAACGGTAAAAAAAAAAATGATCGGCCTGGCAGGCTAGAAAATCAAACCTGGCACGGGCCATGCTGGGGCTCATGCCTGGCTTGGCCCGATATACAAGCTGACCGTGCTAGGAATGGCCCGCCAGTCTGGGTGAGCCGACCGTGCCGGGCCCTCCAAACCTAGCACATTTTAACACCACTAGTTTGAGTCCATTCCGAGGAATCATTTCCTGTAAGGTCTTTAGTAAGCTGTAAGAGTCTGTTGTAGGGGATCATTTTCCATTTTCATTCTGTTATGCTTTTTTTCTATGTAAGGAAGTGTGGAAATCATTACAGATCTATATTCATCTATGAATGAAAATTACAATTTCTTTTCTCGATCTTATCTCTATTCTCACACACTCTCTCTCTCTCTCTCTCTCTCTCTCTCTCTCTACCTAATCTCTATCTCATTCCTTCATTCCCTGCCTTCAAGTTGTTCTTCATTTTCCAGTTTAGCTCCAGAAATTAATTAACCTGCAAGCAAAACAATCCCAGAATTAATCAATCTCTTCATCACATTTCCAACAAACAACTCAATCATTACAAACTTGGTATCAGAGCACTTTCTCGGGCACTCTTAACATGGCTGAAGGCACTAGGCAACACCATTACACTGATGGTCGATTTACTGAGATTGAAAACAAATTTCAGAAGTTTGAAGATGATTTTGAAGCATTCACAATCGGGATAGCTGATCAGATGGCTAGTCAAATGGCACACAAGATCTACTCACAGCAAGTTCGAACATAGTGAATCAAGAGGGAACTAATGGAAGTGGGAAGGGAATTCTAGGTTCAGCTCCTAGAGGATCCTTTGGAAAACCAAAATTTCAAGGCCAATCAAGTTACAACAATAAGGTAATTACCGATACTCATCTAAGACCACCCAAACTTTCCTTTCCTAAGTTCGATGGAACAGAACCAAAGACTTGGATCCGCAAGTGTGATAGGTTTTTCTTAATACTTCCAATCCCACCTGATCAAAAAGTGTTAATGGCCTCAATACACTATGAAAAAAAAAGCTGAGACCCGGTTTCAAACATTCTATGCACTAAAAGAAAGGGTGACTTGGAGAGAGTTTACTAAAGCTATTTTGGTTAGGTTCCAAGATGTTAGCCAAGAAGATATGGTTGGGGAATTCCTCCATTTGAGGCAAACAAGCTTTGTCACTGATTTCTAAGACAGGTTTGAAGGAATACAACCTAGGTTGTTAGATAAGAACCTAGGGTTGAGTGAAGGATTTTTCCTAAAGAGTTTCATTAGTGGACTTAAAAGGGGAGATCAAGCATTTGGTCAAAATGTTTAAACTTATGGACCTTAAATCTACCATTCAATTGGCTAGGCTCTGAGAAGCTTCTATAGATGCCAAAAAGGCTAAGCTATGGCCTACCAAACCAAACACAATTACCACCCAAAGTCCCAACCAAAACCAATTCAATACCAAAGGTAATACACCGTCCAAGACTCCCACATTAACCTACCCAAACCAAAGAAATTTAGAGGCCATTCCTGTCAAGAGATTGACACCTATCGAAATGAAGGCAAGAAGGGATAAGGGCATGTGTTATAATTGTGATGAAGTGTACACTTTCAGCCACCAATGTGCCAAAAGGCAACTTTATATGCTGTTAATCGCCAAAAATGGCCTAAGAAATCAAATGAGAACTTTCCTTGGTACACCGCAAGAGGATCGAAACTGGAGCAGGACTCCCAAGGCAACCGGATCCACCACGCCTCTTACACCACCTTTGGAATCCTTAAAAAGTTTCGGGCCCCCCTATACAACTAGGACCGCCCCTAGAGTCGAGAAGGATGGATCTAGAGCGACCTCTCTCTAGCCACCACCCTAACCTCAGAAGACCATCAGGACTCACCAGCACTTCCCAGAGGAGTCGCTTAGGTTAGACCGGGCAAGAACCACATGAGCCCCTCAACCTTCCCTCCATGATGAGGTTACCCTAAGCACGCCAGAACTATCTAAAACCACCGCTGAAGTCAACAAGTGATCCCATGAAGGGCTTATGCAAGCCCTTGCAGAGGAACCAGTCTAAATAGGGAGGAGCCCCAACAGAGGTCAGGGGGTAGGTAGGCATTAATTTTGCCCAGTTTACAATCAAAGGGAAAGAGGAAAGATCAAAGGCTCTGATCAATCCCAACCAGCCAGCTTCAACGGCCCGATTAGGGTCCAACTCAACCCTACAAAGGGTTAACCCCAATCATCACCAAAGAGGGAACCTAAGTTCCAGCAGGCATGGAGGATTCCAAAAGCACTTATGCAAAAAGAAGAAAGTGTAGGAAGAAGGGCCTGACAGTGGCAGCGTGATAGGCACTACCATTGTCACCTAGCAGTCCCAACATGTGAAAGCGACTCGTCTGTCCAGCTCAGACATTCCCAGCCAACCAGAACCGGGGAAAACACTATATAACCGCCTACGAAGCACCTACGTGGACACTAGGGCACATGTGGCACCATCTTGGCCGTACGTGGCGTGTGTACCGCCCATGCCGAATGGCAACCAACGGTGGAGATCCCATAACCATTATCTAGTCTAAAAGATGGTCTCCCACCTACCCACCGGACCGCCACGTTAGCCCTAGGGCTTAGCTGGAGAAATCCCAACCTTCCAAGGTGCATGTTGTGGTGGGCCTAGAGCAAAGAAGCGGTGAGGATCATGTCAAGGGCTTCCTCAAGGAAGGATCTTCCTCACTTACTAAATCCTAGACCCTCTATAAATATCCCCACTCGAGATAAGAGAATGAGGGTTTTTTTGGATTCGAGAGAGAAATGGAGGGATTTAGTTTGTTGGATTTTGTTTAGTTGTTTAGGGTTTTTTGTTCTCAATAATATTGATTGAGTTGATGTTTAATAGATGAAATTATATGAAATAGAATGGCATTTACTCAATTACAATTTATAATAAAAATATATATATATAAATTCCAGCCGGTTTCCGGCTTTGTTAGGATTTTGGTTTATGTTGGCATCATTCTATATCAAAACGTCATTTCATTTGTATTATTTAGTTGTCTAGAATTCAGTTTATCAAGCTTCAAAGAAGATGGACAACAATTCAAATAAAGTGAAGCCATCGTGTGAGGAAAGCGTTATTGATTACAAAGGTAATAAGACCTCTTTCCTCTTACAAGGCTTAGGTGCGCACACACAATTCTGTCATAAGTGTCCATGCATTGTAGTGCCACATTAGTATAACACCTAACACATTCACCCTTGTCTTTAGTATGCTCATGCATTGATCTCATATTGTCATACATTGTAGAAATGCATGTATTAGGACTATTTCTAGGAAATTGCATACTTGTGTGATCTTGTATTTATTTGTTTGTGTATAAGTGTATTTGGACTTGAATATGTTTTTAAATGATTCCTTGTTGAGTTCCGGTCATTTCAGATACTCACTCGGTAGATTTCGAGTTCAAACTAAGAAGTTACGATATTTTACGTTCTCTTACAATGCATTGTCTTCGTCATCATATATTGAGTCGAGTTCACATCCAATTGTCAAAGTTTCATAGTTGTCCTCATGCATTAGTGAGTTATGATTCGTAATCCAAAAATGGTTTCGAATTCCGAGTTCGGAGGCCAAAGGACGGTCAAAGAACACAAGGGGTATGCGAGGGAAGAACAAAATGAGGAAGGCCAAACTTGGGAGTCTTCCCGTGGAGGCGTGTGGCCACCACGGGAAGGAGGCCTCTCAGCCTCCCTATGGTGGCCACGTGCCTCCATGGGGACAACCAAGGATGGCCCTCCCAAGTGGGTCCCACTTCCTTTTGGTTTCCCACCCAATATCTTTTAAATACTCCCTCTCTCTCACTTGTTCATTAAAATAAGAAAATTTTGAAATTAAAGTTGAAATTCTCTCCAATTTTCATCTTTTAAACACCGTATCTTTCTTATTCGGACTCCCAATTGAGTGATTCAAATTGAAGAATCTTTGTAATCAAGTCCTTTACCTTCTCCAAAAGAGTTTGCAACTGTTTGATCACGTTTTATGGTGATTCTTCACTCAAAACCGAAATTGCGTAGGATTCTTAGGTATTGAACTAAAATTTATGATTTCATCTTTTATGATCTTCAATTACCTTGGGTTTTCTTCTTCCATATGTATGTGTTACTATGATGAATGATATTGAGAAGGATAGCTTCAATTAAAAGCTAATTTGATCATGATTAGATTCTTGAATGTGAGTTAGGTTTCTAAACCTATGTTTTCACATGCTTATGAGTTGTATTGTGATTAGCTTTGTATCTAGGAATATTTGTACATTGATTATTGATATTCTAATGATAAATGATTCCTAGTTGTGCTATGTTTCCTTGATTGAACATATTTGAAAATAGCACATGTTTGTATGTTTTTAGAGCATTGATTGGATTCACTTAATTGATATTTGAATACATGCTCTAATTGTTTACTAAAAGAAGTTTGATGATTTAATTTCACTTCTCAATGATTTTTGTTTATGTACTAAATTCTTGTATATGTGCTTCATGAACATGTCTAATATCAAGCTTTAGTTGCATGAATCAAATCTAAGATTAAAGTGTGTTTGGTGATTTGGCACACTCTAGATTTCAGTTTTCATGTATTAATGACCTAGACTAGTTTTGTTGTGAACTTTGTTGACTAAGTCTAGTTCTACATGAAGTGTACATAATCCATACATTTCATATGTTCATGCACCATCTTGTGTGATTGCATCATTTGGATTACAAACTAGAATATCATACATTTTGTGCTCATTGTCTAATTCTAGTTTCCATAATTCATATTGATCATATGTCATATTTTGATTGTGCTTGCATCATTTGTATCACATAGATCACTTGTCTTGTAAAAGGTGAAAGTTTAATTACACCTTATAAATGAACAACCATAACATTTAATTTTAATAATTTATAATATTTTTTAATTGTTAAAAATTTTATATATAAATAAAGATAAAAATAATATATATATTACTTTGGGGGGCCCAATGGGGTTTTGGGTTTGGGGGGAGGTACCCCCACCACCTCCCCCAAAATATGTTTGGGGGCAAAGTTTGCCCCCACCCCCACCCCCACCCCCAAAATCCATTTGGGGGCAAAATTTGCCCCCAAAACCCCATGGGGGCCTGTGGGGGATGGGGCCCCATGGGGAAATGCCCATCCCTAATGGAGGTGATGAGCACGCTCTACGTCTAGAGGATCTATGAATCCCTCCCGCGTATTTGAAAACTTGTGTATTAGGTTTGAAAAAATAAAAATAAAATAAACTTATATCAAGATTAGAGATAGAGAGATCAAATATGATGTATATTAGGTTTGAAAAAAAAAATGTAGTTTTGAAAATTGAAAATAAATCAATTTTTTTTTTTAATAAAAACATTTAATTTTATTTAATTAAATCATAATTTTTTTAAAAATGAGTTATAAATAGACCAGTAGGGGATGTATCATTAACGACACTCTTTTTGTAAGTATACACCACCTTTATATATTATTATGTTATTTAATTAACTTTATTATTATTTGAAATTTTGTTATTATCTTTAATTATTTTAATTTTGCCCCTATTCTTCCAAATTTTTTTTTTTTTTTTCTATCACTGTTCTTTTTCTTCTCTTACTTCTTTTCTTTTCCATGTTTTCCTTTCATAAAATCAAACTCCATTTTTTTTTCTTTTGATGATATTTTTGTTATCAGAAGTAAACCTTAAAAAAAATAAAATAACAATTAGGATGGTAAATGAGACATTTAAGGAAGATAATTTTGAATATAAATTACATCAGATAGACAACATGGTATCAGCAATATTGAAGACAGTAGAAAAGGAACACCATCCAAAAGAGAATGATTTGAATGCTGCGAATGATTTGAATGCTGCACTTAACATAGTATCACCGGAGTAAATGATGTTCATTCAACTTGACGATATGTGAAGGTTCCTGTCACCGCAGCAGCGGTGTCAATCCAACTAAGGCTACCTACATGAACAAAAGTTTGAAACCAGCTCATTAATCCTGGAAAACATAGATCCTTAAATGATCCGGATTTCGGGTTGTAAGTTACCAGAACTCTGTGCATATAATGCAGCAGGATCTCACCATTCTTCAGGAGGCACAACACTCTCAGAGATGCTCCAATGTATGGAATCAGAAGTCGACTAGACACAACCACATTTTCGTCCAAATCCCTTCCGTAGTAATAATGTCCAATGCTGTATTGTTTGATCCAGGATTCTTTAACATTGTAATTCTTCATTACATAAATCTCAATACTTGCATGAAGCGCAAATCCAGCTACAGCTAGAGAACCTCCTAGAACAGCCAGATGAGAAATACCCTCCTCCAGGGCTCCAGGACAGGCAGGTTTCGGGACCTCCCGGAATTTCTCATCCGCCAAGTCAAATGATACAAGCAGAAAACTATCATGCCTGATCTTGACAAGATTCCGTGGCAGGAATACCCAGTGAAATCTTCCGTTGACAAATGCTTGTCTCGAATAACGATAAACAAACCTGTAAGGCAAATTTCCAATACTTCTCCAAGTACTGGAGCTTCTTCCCAGAGTCAGAATATGAACATTTGTAACTTTTAATATATCAATTTTATCATATACTAACTTGATCACTTTGTATTCCTTGGTGGAAGGATGGAACCCGAATTCGAAAACCTGATCTTTATCAGAATCCAGGGTGGATCCTGGAAGCTCTAGCTGATCCCTGGTAAAAGGATTGTGTATATAGAGTTTATTCCAGGGTGATGGACCTTTTAAGCATAGGAGGCCATTACATGAGTCTATAAGGAAGAACTCCGGCGGCATTGCAGGAGGAGCAGAGAATTTCTTCACTCTCTTATCGTTTTCACTGACGTCAGCAGATAGATCTAGAAAATAAATCTGGTTTCGTATGGGATGATCACTATGCAAGATCAAACATGGATCGCTCTCAATCTGGTGTAGGAAATGGCTATTAATGAGATGAGAGTGTAGTGTCAAGTCACACCAGGCTCGGCATACAAACTTGATTTTCACTAAAGATTTTACCGGTAACCTTGATAGTATGTTGAAGACTATTTCATGTGGAAGGCACTCCATCTTGATCGTTCTTGTCGGTGTACCCTTTTTGAGCTTGCTCTTGTCCTGTATTCCATTAGAAATTGATTCCATAGTTTGATTCTGATTCACAAATTTAACCAGAACAAATCTAATAATGAAATGGTCTTGTTTGGGATAAACAATTTTGATATGAAACCCACACAACATCCACACACTTCGCAATAGATATCAAAAAATCGCATTTTCAGGAAAAAAATAATATAAATAAATTGACTTTTGCAAGCGTATGTCGAAATCTTTTGCTTACTGGGTCTTGACCACTGGTAAGAACATGCTCCTGCATATCAATAATTACACTCAAGACACATGTAAGGAAAGCAATTGCAAAAACATACATTACTTTAAAGGGTAGATTTTTGCACAAATAGAAATTACTTGTAGGTACAATTGCTAATATGAGAGATAAATAAAATCAAAGATTGCAATATCCTGGTGAGTTTCTATAGAAATAATTTTTGTTTCAAGCAACTTAAACATGAAGATTTAAAGTAACAAAAAACCTAACAAGTAGAAAGATCAAATATTGCACAACCAACAGCAAAACTCAATTCACAACCAAAAAATTAATTGAAAGGTTTCGATAGAAATTCATAACTAAATTCGATCTGGGTACATACCTGGGTTTCGAAAGATATTGAAAGGTTTCAGTTTCGTTTTCGATTTGAGAGTGACCAGAGAATTCTGTATCGTGCAAATGAGTTTGAGTTAGGGATTTGGGGTAATTTCAAAAAGTCAAAAACTAATAAGGGCAAGGGTTAATTGCACTTAAATGCCCTGAATTTATCTTAATAGGCAAAATATCGGTTAATTTTAGAAATACGACACAAACATACCCTATCATTAAACTAGAACATCTTATAGAAAAGTAGTACTAGTCAAAATAAATGGAACTGAATTATGCATTTGATACAAAGTGACTGAGATACAAGTTCTATGCACATAAATTTCCTACAAGTCTACAATAATCATTGTGTTTCAATTTATGGCTGTCACCATTAACTATATATCGAGTTTTATTGTATAAATTTCATTTTTAAAGTCATACTTATAAGCTTTCATATGCACACGATTTGTGACAGGAAGATGGCGTTGAGTTGGTAACTGTCATCAAGGATTCTGATTAATCTACCGTCGCGGAGAACCTAGGCAGATATGAAACCCACACAACATCTACACATGAAGATTTAAAGTAACAAAAAGCCTAATAAAGTAGAAGGATCAAATTTTGCACAACCAAAAAAGTTATAGTACTACACTAGCTACCACTCAAACTTCAAATGGAACCGAAATATGCAGTGAAATTCTTTTTATTTGACAATAGGTAACAGAGCTACAATTACAGGAAGAATGTGAACAACTGGATTTCACATATTTCATATATAAAGGAGCAAACTGGCTGAGTCTTTTATGTAACATTGATGAGAGTGTCAATCCAATTGAGGCTACCCTCATGGACAACAACTTCAAACCAATATGGCATTCCTGGAAAGGTTAGGTCCTTAAATGTCCCATCTTTCGGATCATAAGTAACCAAATCTCTGCCTCTGTACTCTAGCAAGACCTTACTGTTTTTCAGAAGGCCTACAACACGACTTTTATAGATGTTTTGATAGAACTTTGAATTCGGCCGAAAGGGTTCAGCTGAATTATTCCAACTAGCTTCTTTTAAGCTTCTTGGCACATGTTTTCCAAATTTGAATTCCTTGATCCAGGATTCCTTCACATCATATTCCTTCATAATCCATTTCTCAAATCCACTATAATAACTGACCGCAGCAAGGCAACCTCCGAAATCCACCAGATTCATATTATTAGGCCAGCCATAATAATCAGGCTTTGGAACTTCCCGGAATTGCTCATCTTCAAAATCAATGTAGATTATCGGGTAACCTGAATCACCTGACCGAGCAAACCAATGAATTCTTCCACAGACTAGAACCTGTGATCGTCCTTGATAAATTCGATGGTAAGGTAGTTTCCCAAGATTTCTCCAGGCAGGGCTGCCTAGAGTGAGAATTTGAACCTCTACTTGAAAAGAGGAGAGTTCAATACAGCAGCGATGTGAACATCGAGTTGTTGTCCCATACACAGCCTGAATCACCTTGTACTTGTTTGTTGTCTGATTGAAACCAAATCCGAACACTAAATATTGATGAAGTAGCTCTGTGGATTTGGGCAGCTCTATGTAGTCCCTGGAAAAGGGATTGTATACATATAGTGATTTTTTTTGTAGATGAATCACATAAGCATAACAAGCCTTTACATGATCCTACCACGTCGAATTCAGGCAACACAAGCATACAGGTTTTTTTCACCCTTTGATCATCTTTGCAATGATCTGAGAGCTCTAGTGAGTGAAGCTGGTTATCACAGTGTAAGATGAGACATGGATCGCTCTTAGTTGCGCGGGAAAAATGCATGCAAACAAGAAGAGGGTCTTTGACTAAATTGTTCCAGGCTTTGCATACGAGCTTGGATTGCAGTAAAGATGTCACAGGCAGCCTTGATAGTATGTCGAGGATAATCTCTCGTGGAAGAGAATCCATAGTGCTTATTGATCCTGTGAATTTAATCAATGCAAAATCAAACAACCAAGGAGAAGAGAGATGTGAGAGAAATGGTGGCTAGGGTTTTATTAGATGAAAAGAATGCAAGAGTACAAAGTAAAACCCAAGTAAAGTAAGAAAGAATATCTAGAGAGAGTTACAAAAGCAAAAATGAGAGTTAGATATGGAAATCCAAGATCCGATCTAATCCAATGGATTAGATCATATCCGGATTGGATCCTATTGGATTAGATCCTGCACACCCCTAATTATTTCTACCCTTAATGAGTATAATAACTTTAATATCCCCTCAAATTCATGATTTGGCTGTAAGAAGTATGGAGGGTTTGCCAATTAAAAAAACAAAAATGCAAAATAGGATGCGACTAACTTTATAAACAAGTTGGAGAAAACAAAAGAAAACCAAATCCTAGAACGAAGGAAAGAGAAAGTCAAATACGAAATTCAAACAGAGATGTGAATCGTGGATGTGATTAAACTTTATTCCATGAGATTAAAGTCTGATACCATATGAATTACTCAATGCAACATACAAGAACCAAAGAGGTAGAAGATAGAAAAGAGAAAAAAAAAAAAAAAAGGGTGGCTAGGTTTTCATTAAATAAAATAATACTAGAGTACAAACTATAAAGTAAAACCTAAGAAATAATATATAGGATTAGCATATTCAATTTTTGTCTTAAATTGCACAAACATTCCCTGCCCTAAGTTGACGGAACTCACATTTTGATGAGAGTGACTAAAATACCATGGTTAAATTAAATATTAGCTTGGATTTTATTTTCTTCCAAAGTTTTTCTTTTTTCTTTCTTCTTTATTTTATGTTCTTGCATATTCAATATTATCTTGCATTTTATTTTAAACAAGAAGAGGGTCTTGTACTAAATTGCATGTGCCAAGCTTTGCATTCAAGCTAGCTTGGAGTGCAGTAAAGATGTTACAGGCAACCTTTTTTTTTTTTTTTTTTTTTTGAACCGCAATATTATTGAAACCAAAAGGTCAAAAACAGCAGAAAAACCAACAGCCACAAAGCAAACAGCAAACAACAGAAAGCCAAGCCAAAACAGACAGGCGAGGACCACCAAAAGGAAAAGAAAAACACCACCAGAAACAGCAAAACAGCAGCAAGAGAAAACGAAAAAAGTCAAAAGCAAAAGCAAAAAACAAACAAGAAGCAGCTAGCTGAACTCCCAGATTTCTCTATCACCCTCCATAGCCGCCCCCTTTTTTGCTAACTCATCAGCAAAAAAATTGCTTGCCCTCTAATTGAAAAGAATACGAGATAGGATGTCAAGACCAACTTCGCACGGAAGGTACTCTATCATATATGCTTGTAGGTGTCTATTTTTCGAATTGCCTGATTCTATAACTACTACTCTCTGTCTTAAAAAATGGGATCTAAATTCTTAATAGGCAGAAATTTAGAAGAGACAAGACTTAAAAATAAAAGTGAAGATGAGAAAACAAGCAAATTGGGACTCTTATAACATCGAAGTCATAATATGAAAAGAGACCGAAACCACAGAATTGAGAAATGCCAAATTCAGGAATCCAATTCCATTTCAACCTGATAAAATTTTATAATTAAATACAAAATGGACATACATGTCAATATTCACAAAGCTACACAGAGAGAGATCTAAAAAAACAGGATGAGTGCACCGAATTTTCTCCAAGTTTACCCACAATCAAGTTGGATGAATTGACTGGATTGAATCTAGGCTTTGATGTGTGCAGAAGCCTTCATGAAGAGTGTTTTGCCCGCGGATGTACTCTCATCACAGCATCCTTGATCGAAACAAGGCTAGCAGTGTAAGGAATCGCTTGGTAGTTTGATTTATTACCAAAAGTTTTCGATTTTCCGACACCTTTGTTTTTAACATTGTAAGCAATCAAATCTTCAGAACCAAACAACATTAGTAATTCTGCATCTTCAGTTGCTTCCTCATCACTCATATTCATATTCACACCATAGTTTAGAATATGTATTGATCCGAAAATCCTTTGCAGTTTTGAGACTAATGGGTTCGCAACAATGAACTCTTTAGTCCAAGATCTCTTCATCCCATAATTCTTCATTACCCAGATGTCAATATTCGATTCAAGGAAACCGTCACATAGATAGAGAAAACTTCCTGAAACTCCCACAGAAATGCTGTTAACAGGCCTACATTGGCCATGGCCTTGAATTGGAGGACCTGGAAATGGTTGGAAGTGCTCATTTTCAAGGTCAAAAGAGCACATAAATTCTGTTTTATCCGGTGAATTTGCATACCAGTGAAGTTCACCATGTAAAAAAGCACCATAACTCGGTTGAACAAGCTTGTATGGAAGATATCCAATGTTTCTCCACATATTTGTACCAAGTGTAAATATCTGGACCTGGAAATTATCAGAATTCTCTGCTTGATCCTTACAATCGAGAAGTTGAATCAACTTGTATCGGTTAGTACTCCGAGTGATACCGAAACCAAGTATCCTCCTATTTACCCTTTTACTTCTAAGTTGTGGAAGGATCATATGATCCCTCAGAATTGGATTGCACACAGAAATTTCGTCTTTCTTGTAACCCAATTCACGTAAACAAAGCAAGCCATTGCATGAAGTTAGCAGTGACAATCTATCAGCAGAGACCTTGCCAATTCGATTCAACCTCAACAAGGGTACAGTGAAATCATCATTGCAGATTGATCTCTGTTCAAGATTTGTGAGGAGAAGTATGGAGACTGGTTCTCTCGCGAGGCACATTTGAGCAAAATAAGGATCCGAGAGTAAGTTGAACCAGGTTCTGCAAACACATTTGCATTGGAGGATGGTCTTGACAGGGAGCCTGGAAAGAATATCCATAAGAATTGGCAGAGGCAGCTCTGCCATAGATTCATTGCTTGCTTGGACTTCATCTTTGCTGTCTTCTTTTGTGTGATTTTTTCTTCTTGCAATGAAATCGATTTTCCAAAATAAACCTGGAAGTGATTCTTTTATTGTCATAGGAGGAATTTGTGAACAGATATCAATAAATACTCGAAAATAATAATAATAATAATATTCTGATTCTAGGATTCATCATGTTTGATTTTTAATACAATTATTGGTTTCAATTCAAATGTTGTCAATTTTTCCTATTGGACATTAGCTGTAAGAATATTCCATGGAATTGTATCCCGTGACTGCAAGTACTAGGGTTGCGTGTGTGACCCATCTTCATGTGAATAACGTTGTGACAATACCTAATGAGTAATGATTCAATTCACTTCATTGAGATTGAGACCAATCGACCATTAGCCTTAGAGGGGTTGCCTTGGTGGTCCAGGGATGAGCTGTATACTTAGACATCCTTGGTTCAAACCTTGGCAACTCCCTTGAGGCCAGCCCCCAGGTTGTTAGCTTAGCTAGTGGAAGAATGAGCGTGAAACATGGTTGACTTCCAGATCAACAGTTTGAATTCTACCCAAGTGAAAGCGAGTTTTGATTTACCCGTTTGCATTTTTGTGGGACCAGGGGTGTGGGCCGGGGTTTCCTATCTATTATACTCAACAACAACTAATAAATAGGCCACAACAACCAACCAAAAAAATTCAAGGTTCTTTGTCTCAATTAATTTATTTTGATTCCAATTTCAACGTTTCTTAGTCTTTGAAAGTGATTGATCTGCAAATTAGGTTTTGATTTTTTATTTTATTTTTTTTTATAGAGGAGAAAAACAAATAAAAACAGAAGATTCCCTGTCAATTCTAGTTCGTTTGATCCGATTATGGGGTTCATGTAAGGTCACAGTTATATTTATTCTAAAGCATTCTATATGTAAAGGAAGGGTTGTTAACTGGTTACAAGATTTTATTGATTCTTAAAATTCAGATAATTTGTTACGCAACTTTAAACAACTAATTTTGTGACCTGAACAATTGAATATAGGGAGAAATCTATTGCAACTTTAAACAACTAATCTCGTGGTAAGCACCTTATACATACACCCAAGAGGTTGTAGGTTCAAGTCATGCCCCTTCTCCAATCCTAAAATATTGTAATAATTTATATATATATATATATATAATACTTTTTCTCTTAGAAATTGTATAAGGCAAGAAAAATCAATACTCGAAAAAAATAAATAATAATATTCTGATTCTAGGATTCTTCATGTTTGCTTTTTAATACAATAATTGGTCTCAAATGTTGTCAATTTTTCCATATTGGACATTAAATGAAAGAAAATACAAATTTTTTTTTAATTTTTTTTAATTTTTTTTTTTTGAAAGAAGTGTATGAAAATACAATTATTAGTTTCAAATGCTGTCAATTTTTCCATATTGACTGAAAGTTGCGTGTGTGACCCATCTTCATGTGAATAACGTGTGACAATATCTAATGCCTACTATAGCTTAGTTTGACTTTCATTGAGATTGAGACCATTAAAATTTAGATATTGTTTGCTTTGAGCCTTCGACTTGTATATCTTATCTGCTTTGTCTCGAGTCTCGACCCTTTAGAGTCTTGAATATATTAAGGTTGAAACTCGGGATTATTATTTATTATTATTTTATTTTATTTCACTATTACAATAAATACAAAGGAGAATTGTAAATAACCATTGACTTTTGATCAAATGTCAAATCAAACCCTCTAGTTTGAATAATTCATAAAAAAAAATCCCTACCATTAGTTGACTGTTTGTTGACTTTAATTAAATCTAATAAAATATAACTATTTAAGTGGTTTTTTCTATAATTGAATTAAAATAATAATAAAAAAATATACTAAAATTATGTTAGAAAAAAAATTAATGAAAATTAAATATACAAAAATCTATTATAAAAAAGAAATAAAATCATTATAAAATTTAAACAAAAAATTTATTTTTGTATAAAATTGATTTGATTATTATTAATATATATATTTTTATTATATATATATATTTATTTATTACAGCCAACCCCCTCAGGTTGGCTGAGGGTACATATTTTGCATTCAAAATTTTTATTATCAACCCTAAGGTACATATTTTGCTGATACTTATTTTTTTATTTTTTATTTTTTTGCTGATATTTTGCTGATACTTGCATGGCATTTTATTCAACAAATAATCTCCAATTATTTCGTTTTCTGAACTTTATTTCGATCTCTTACCAATTCGCTTAAAAACCAACAGGGAGAGGTTGCCATTAGTCATCGCATTGATGTGAAGTCGTACCATCTTTACACACCCTTATCAATGACATGTTTCCTCAGACATCGATGGTAGATGAGCAGGTATATAGACTTATTGACTACATACTTCCATCTTTTGAACATAATTAAGAAACATCCCAAAAATAGAGCCTTCCAGCTCAGAGGATTACAAATCTTCCCACTAAATAGTTTCCCCAGACGAAGAGAAACCTTTCTTCGCCAACCTGTCAGCCCAAGAATTTGAATTTCTGGGAATGTGCTTTAACGAGGCATTGCCCAAGGACCCCATCATAAGGCGAATATCATAAATCAACTCCAGCTACTTGAGATTGCCAAAGCCATCATTATTCACCCAGGACACTGCCTCCCTAGAATCACTAGCAAACTCTATTTTTCTCCCAAAAAACGAGCCTCTTGCCACACACAAACCACGAACTTTATGAATGGCTATCATCTCTGCAGTAATAGCATCAAGAGAACCAACGAAAGCAGAGAAAGAGCACAACACCTCTCCTTTGGAGTTACGAAGGACCCCCCATTCCAGCTCTACACGGCTCACCTCTCGACGCTACATCAACATTAAATTTCAGCGTATCATTCTCAGGAGGGGACCAAACCTCTGCTTTGGAAGCTTTTAAGGGTTTAACATCATAACAAACATGTTCCAAATTCTCAATAATCCTGGTAATCGGTTCCGAAGAGCCACTACCATGATGTTTAAACCACCAAGCCACCCGAAACCTTATCAAGTCCACAAAGTACTCAAGCTCCACCAAATCACCTCTAAAAACGACCTTGTTGTTGACACCTAATTTTCCATTACGCTCTGCAGGAAGATTACAACTCATGGAATTTTTGGAAAGTACCAATATCAAATGTTGACATTTAGTCATTTCGGTTCGATTTTCCCATTTTAGCAACACGAAAGATCAGTACGTCCATCGGCGACCCTAAATTCTCTGGCGAAATGTAGATATTCCTGGCATTCTTCCTGTTTAATCTTCAACACCATCAAGATGCTACAACGAGGCGCGATTATATTTGTTGTTGATGATTTTATGACAAGTACACGATTCATAATTGTATTGAATGGAAGTTCAGGATATAGTAGATAAAAAATCTAAAGCTCTCTCTATAAAAAGCTCTTTGGTACTCTACTTATTTTGTTGCCAATACAAATATGTGGTAACACAACATGAACAAAACTGATTCCAGAGGTTATGGGAAAGTTATGTCTTTACCATTTTCAAGAGCTGATACCAATTCAAACGGTTTTCCATATACAATTTTGAAGCTCAATTAATATAATCCAATCTTTCAAAAATATTCTCGTCCTTAAAACATCAACCCTGAATCGCGATCCGTAAAAACCGATAGAAAATAGACTTCCGGATAATAGCTCAAATGTATAAGTTTTCTACTTTTTGATTAGAATTAGGTTGAAATGAACTTTAATTTAACTTTGATTTTTAATCATCTTATAGAGGTTAATTGACAGTATTTATCGACAGCAAACCGTAAAGAGAATGTTTTTGTTTGTCAATATCTTATAAATCAACAAATGTTCATTTCAGCAATTTAAATTTAAATGGAAGTGATCTAATAGACTTGAATGATGAAGATTAAAACATTTTTTTTTTCAAGTTGAAATAAGTTGATTGATTTCGAGAAATTTACTGGACCTTTTTTTTTTTTTTTTTCAACTTACAGCAATCTGAAATGCACCCTTAATCAAATCGAAGAAATACAGTTATTGTGACCAAAATTCAACCGAAATCATTATGAATTTTGACAATGCAGCAATTGGACCAAAATGTTTTTTGACATTCTTAACAAAAATCATTATGAGTTCGGTGTTGATCCATAGATATAACAGTGGAAATGAAGTTATCGGTGGTAGACCAAATGAATTTATTTTAGATTTTAAGGTCATTTTTTTACAGTTGTTGACTTTGACCACTGGAGTCTTGATATTTATTTTCATTTTCTACATTAACTACCAATATATGTGTAGTAATTGATTGGTGACCTTGACTATTAAATCATCGAGAGGGAAAATAGAAGGGTGACAATTGTCCAATTTTTCTCTCATGAGCACACAATTGTGAATATATTAATACATATCATCACATTTTTACCATGTTCATTATTATGATCGATGTTATGTTGCTGACATGGTAAAAGTGTGATAATAATGTATTAATATGCTCACACCTGTATGCTCATGAGAGGAAAATTGGACAATTGAGAAACAATGTTGATTAACAAGATTATAAGCACCAAAACTGAATATAATCTTAATATAATCTTCTTTTACTATATATTAAGCACCAAAACAAAATTATAATTCTAAATTCAAATGCTTAGTGCTATTACTATCACACTTCCATTATCTAGCCATTGTGACCAAAATTCAACCGTTGATAATTATGAATCCGGAAAATCCCAGTTCAATCGTTGATCCACTTCTATAGTGCGGTTGATCCATAACAATGGAGATGAAGTTATTGGTGGTAGTCCAAATGTAATCATTTGGGTCATTTTGTCACATACCTTGCTGAAACAAATGCAATTTACAGAAATGCAATACATTTCTAGTATTTCTTCTTCAATCCAAGTATCAACAAAACAGAAATAATAAAATAAAAATGAATAAAGAAGAAGAATCACCTCTTCCATTAAATCAAGCGAAATTTTGATATTGAATGATGGATTTTCTTCTGCACATGAAAAAAAAAAAAACAATTAAATCAACAAATAATCATAAAAGTGATAAAGTGAAAGCTAACAAAATAGTTTTGAAGTTGAAAAAGATCAGATTTTTACTGAGGTAAGCTGCGACGCTAACGTGCGCCATGGTAGTTGTTGTTCTTCGTCGTCGTCGTCGGAGTGAGATCCGGATCGAGGAAGTAAACTACAGATTGACTCGATGATGTGTCTGGACACGTCATGATGATGTGTCTTGACACGTCAACGATGATTTAAAATGACTGGTGGATCTAAATTGTAGTGGGCTACCACTTGACTTGGTTGTTACCGACCCAAGATAAAGTTGAGAATTACATAATGGGCTGGTGACGTGCCCGTCGCTGATGGGCTTTTAAAATTGTTGGAGAAGCAAAATCGTACTGGGCTAGGATTTTTAATGGCCCATTTATCCGTTGACTAAGTAGAATATCACAATGGGTTAATTTGGGCCTTGATTAGTGCATTAGAGTGGACCCAGCCTAATTCCAAATAAAATCTCATTAAAAATAAAAAATGAAATTATAAGTCATAATCAGTCTAACGACTCTAACCACCCAAACACCGATTTCAAGGTCCTTGCACTAGTGCCAACTGCCAGGAACTAAAGGAGTGTCCAATAGAGACAAGAACTAAAGGAGTGTCCAGTAGAGACAAAGTTATGGACTCATGAAATTAAACTACACATAGAAATTGTATTAATAAGTGGATGCATAACGAGACCTTGTTGTCTTTGTTGAATTTTCAAGAATACAGTATCCTACAGAGTCTGCCTTGAAGAATCCGGCATGTATAAATCATTGTTTTGTAATTGATTTGTGGAAATTTTAGCAAATAGACAAAAAATCTTGACTATCAAAATAAGCACAACACTCTTGGTTAGTTTGCTCTATAAAGTCCCCTGACACCAGGTTGAAATGAGCATCCACATTCCAAACACAACTCCTTGCCTTCTCTAATTAATCCACGCCTTGTAAACATGCCTAGTTCCATTCTTCTATGCTGCTTTTGCTTCTTGCTTATTCATAGCTTCTCTACTCCATCCACTGCCACAATCTATTCAAATGAGACTAACCGTCTTGCATTACTTGCCATTAAGTCTCGTCTTGATGATCCTTTGGGAGTCACAAGCTCATGGAACAATTTTGTTCCCTTATGCGTCTGGACAGGTGTTTCATGTGGTCCTCGGCACCAAAGGGTTATGGAGTTGGATCTAAGAAATCAAAGCATGGGAGGTGAATTGTCACCATTTATAGGGAATCTTAGCTTTCTTAGATCGATCCATCTTGAAGACAACAACTTCCATGGTGATATTCCCAATGAAGTTGGTCTTCTTTCCCGGCTTGAAACTCTGACACTTATACATCTCCCTCTAGAAAACCCTGAATCGCGATCCGTAAAAACCGATAGAAAATAGACTTTCGGGGATTTCCGAAAATATATGATAGGAAGCCCAGTTCAATATGAAGAGGGAGATATGGACCCCGAAATATGTATGTTCTGCATGGGCATTTTACAATGTCAGCCCATCAACCTTTGGAAAACAGAGTTGACCAGTGCCGCGGTCTCAGTGTCGCGTTCTAGTTCAACGGCGGATCCACCACGGAAACATGGTTTTGCTTGCCATGGTTGACCATGAATCACGCCGCGGTTTGGGTCAACGGCGAGGCCGCAACAACTCTGAATGGCTTCCAATTCTCATTGTTTGCTCGATTTCGCCTCCCAAACTTGACTTTAAGCTCAAAACCTTATTGTAGGGAATATGTACCTACACATGGCTCACAAAACCCATTATATACAAAAACAAGCTCGAAAACGAGAACAAACGATAAGGAATGGAGACCTCAAATAGGTATATAAATCGTCCGATCAAGGACAACATTTGAAATAAAAATGACGATTGAAACAAACAAATTGAGACTCTTATGAGATTATGTTAATACAAAATGTTGTTTTCTAGTATCCACCATTTGATAATCCTTATGGTTAACGTACGGTGTATGTTTTCATTTTTAATTCAACCTAAGGAATCGTTGGACTTACCTATTTGACCTGTCTGATATAGAGCATATACCAGCATCATGTCATTGGAATATTGGATTGATGGACTCATTACTAAATTAAAATTAATGATGTAGAATCCTTGGCTTTGAAGGAAGAACAAAATTGAATTTTCTAATAGACAAATATGCCATATTGGACTTACCTATTTGGCCTGTTAGTAATTCTTCTGGAAGTTCTTGTGTTTGAAGAAAAATGATTTCTCTTTACAAGAAGACTTGTCATAAAAGGATATAGTATTTATGCGGAACAAGTAAGTTAGCCCTGCGAGGCTTGGTTTCCCGGATTTGCGTTTGTTCCTCTGTTTTGTTTCTTGTTTTCGGTCTGCCTATGTTGTCTATGGGCTCTGGTTGGTTTTGCTGTTGCCTTGTTTTCCTTGCCTGTGTGGCTCAATAAATTGACTATTCAAAAAAAAAAAAAAAAAAAAGAGTAAGTCTTGCACGTATAGGAGTAGGAGATGGATTTCCTTGTTGGTCTTAGCTCTCTGTAACTAGTATAAATAGAACCTTGTAATTAGGTTATTTATGTGGAGTAAAAGAACACATGTAACATCAGAGAGTAGTGAGATTTGGGCAGGCGGGTGTGACCCTTGGGAATATCTGGGAAGGGATCCGAGGAATACCAATGGATCAAGTTATAGATCCGTGAGTGATATTCAGGGAAGACTTAGGGGATATTGGGGGGTTCTTGGTAAGGATCTTGTGAACGTTGCGAGCTGAGAGTCATGATGTAAAGCTCGGTTGTGAGCTTGGGGACTTGGTAAGACTCTAGGGTTGAGGGTTGAGGGTTGAGGTGTGAGAGAGAATCCTGGAGAATATGATTGTAACAATTTATCATATAGTGGAACTTTCTCTATCGTCATAACGGCCCGTGGTTTTTTTCCTGATTTAGGGTTTTCCACGTATATCTTGTGTTGTGTTATTGTTTATTTTCTCTCATCTTTTTTTTTTTTTTCTGCTATAGATGTTAATTTCTATAAGTTATGAGCGAATATCAGGCATGTCACTTCCATTTTCATTGGTTCAAATTCCCAACAAATGGTTATTCTCCTGTGCTTGATTCTCACAAAATGCATGAGACCTCAAGAGAGGACGACATTTGAAATAAAAATGAAGATTGAAAACAAACAAATTAATACAAAATGTTGTTTTCTGGGATCCACCATTTGATAATCCTTATGGAACGTACGTTTTCGTTTTTAATTCAACCTAAGGAATCGTTGGACTTACCTATTTGACCTGTCTGATGTATAGAGCATATACCAGCATCATGTCATTGGATTGATGGACTCATTACTAAATTAAAATTAATGATGTAGCATCGTTGGGTTTGAACGAAGAACAAAATTGAATTTCCTAATAGACAAATATGTATCTTCGCATTTGACATCCTGATTTATATCAGAGGACAGACGGGTGCTATATGTGCAAGACAAATTTTGTCCAATTCCAATTAGTGTGTTCTGGAAATGCTTTCTTTAGATAAAATTTTAGAGAAAACCCTTTTTGGATTGTGCCTATGGCTTCTTTGATAAAACCAAGTTAGCAGTTTTTTTTTTTCTTTTCTTTTTTCCTTAGATTAATTAAATTCAGTTCTTTTTGATATTTGCTCATCTGGGTGCTGTTGATTTTATTCTGGTGTTATGGACATTGCTTACAATTCCATAATCCGTATGAAGTAATGATTGGCGTGTTTCGTTACATCATTCAAGGAATAAATAGAGAATTTTTTTTAAAAAAAAACTATATGAACCTACATTAACAACATTCAATGTTTGCTAATTCAAACCTTCTTGGTGCATGATTTCCAATATCGAATTACAAGATTGGTTCACATCATATTTTTCCAATAAAATCTTTTGCATTTTATGTATCACTATCCAGTGAGAGTGTCAATCCAATTGAGGCTACCCTCATGAACAACTGCTTCAAACCAATATGGCATTCCTGGAAAGGTTAGATCCTTAAATGTCCCATCTTTCTGATCATAAGTAACCAGAGCTCTGCATTTGTACTCTAGCAAGACCTCACTGTTTTTCAGCAGACCTAAGACACGAACAAATGAGCTTTTTCGATAGAACTTTGAATCCCTAAAGGGTTCAGCTGAATTCCTATCTGCATGCGCCAGTCCTCTTGGCACATGAATTGCAATGTTGAATTCCTTGATCCAAGACTCCTTCACATCATATTCCTTCATGACCCAAATTTCCAACTGCCCGTAATTTAGATGGAGAACCCCAGCAAGGCAACCTCCTAATTCCACCACATCAAAATTAAGCCTCTCTAAGCCACCAGAATCAGGTTTTGGAACTTCTCGAAATTGCTCGTCCTCTAGGTCAAAGGAGATGAGCAAGCAACCTATATGGTACCTTCGTGGCCAAGTAGTCCAATGAAGTCTTCCATTGACTAAAACCTGTGATGGCCCTTGAGCATAAAGATGGTGAGGTATTTTGCCAAGACTTCTCCAAGAAGGCTTTCCTAGAGTGAAAACCTGAACCTCTGATTGTAATGAAAACATTCTACTAAAATGGCGTGGATATCTAGGTCGAATCCTCCAATAGACAACCTTGACAACCTTGTACTCCTTTGTTGTCTGATTGAACCCAAATCCAAATACCAAACTGAGATCATACAATGTCTCATCTATGGATTTTGGCAGCTCTATGTAGTTCCTGGTAAAAGGATTATACGCATAGAGTGAGTCTCGTGTTGATGAATCGCATAAGCATAACAAGCCTTTGCATGATCCTTTTATATCAAACTCTGGAAACATTGGAACGCGGAGTTTATTCACCCTTTGATCATTTTCAGGATCTGAGAGCTCAAGAGAGTATAGCTGGTTTCGGATGGGATGGTCACAGTGTATGATGAGACATGGATCATTCTCTAGTGCGTGGTAAAAATGCATACTAACAAGAAGAGGGTCTTGGGCTAAATTGTGCCAGGATTTGCATACAAGCTTGAATTGCAGTAAAGATGTCACAGACAGCCTTGATAGTATGTCAAGGACAATCTCACGCGGAAGATACTCCATCATGCTTGTTGATCTA